>JBBBDQ010000279.1:2057500-2317500 GCA_037127315.1 Ascarosepion bandense
CCTTCTTGTGTAAGCAGATGACAGAACAGAGAATGGGAAGATAAATATCGCTAAGTACCATATATAGTTTTGGAGAGTCATAATCGCCCACATCCTAGAGAGACAAGAACAATTACTCATTCATCACTAAATATTCTCGGGCTACGTTGCTTATAATTCCTTTGCAGGAGTTGATATATCTCGCGAGAAATGTCTTTGTGAGTGAATTTTTTTACTTTGGAAATGAAGCAAACAATTCGTAGACGATAACGAATAAAATGAAAGTGGTGACTCTTCTGGAGCGGCTGACGATATATTTCGTCAAATCGATTCCCCACTAAGTATACTAGTTCCAAGTGGTTTAATTTAATTAACTAGACGGGAAGTTTTGTTCTGTTTCGCTTATTTGGCATACGGATATATTTATCAAATAATATTACCGAAAATTAAAATCGCCCGGTTCACACTCCACCCACATCTATTGAACAGGTGAAGAGGCTTATCCCTTGTTTCCTGTTTAGGATGCGGTTTCCGGTTTTCCCTTTTCAAGTCTTTTCACTCTTTTAATTTTTTTTTTCCAATTGGAGTAGACAGACTAAACTATCGCCCGGTTCACACTCCACCCACATCTATTGAACAGGTGAAGAGGCTCATCCCTTGTTTCCTGTTTAGGATGCGGTTTCCGGCTTTCTCTTTTCCATTCTTTTTACCCTTACGTAGCCCCCTGCGCATCAGTGGCGTTATCGCCTTGCTTGGAGTGATATGATTAAAAAAAAAAATATATATATCTAATTCTGAGAAAATGTTTTATTTCTTTGGTCGTCAAAGCCAACACCACGAGCATATGTGTTTTCAATTGTTAAATGTAGCTTACTCTGGAACAAAGCATTCGTGAGGATCGAAATCCCAGACGTAACGAATTGATCTTCGAGTCAAGCTCGTTAACCATTCATTCTGTCGTTGAGGGTGTTCATCACAGACCGTCGATGTGAATGAATTTTCACGTACTGTAAATTCATTCAGTTAGACGATCCTTGTGGATATTTTCTCTTGTTATTAATTGTATTTACTTTGTTTCTTTTATAGGAATCCACTCGGCAATTCTAGATGATAACAGGTTAGTGAGTTGTCTTGTGTGTTTGATTCGCACTGAGTTCCTACATTTGTAGCTTTGTGTCAAATTATTCTGAGAGTATGAATACCTGTCACCTTTGTCCATTTTATTTTTATCAGCCTCTTACTTTAGTATTTCTCGAACTGGTTTCATAGTTTTCAATTTTTTATTTTTATAGGACCCGGACATTAGCCAGAAATGTAAATTTCCCCATAAAACATGAAATTGGTATGGAAGTAAATAGTTTTAAAGCTAGAGTTGGCAATAATCCATTATTACTTAATACTTATCTCGAGATAACGACTACTTTCGATTCTGTTCCCTATATTTAGCCTGCCGAAAACCAATACTGGCAAAGCGGTCTGCTATAATAACAAGTCAATAATAGTTTAGATATAGCATACTGATCTGAATTGATTGTGAGCCGGGACGACACTGGGCAGATAATCTCTACCATTGAGCAGCTGTAAAGCCATATTACTGGTGATAATTGTATTAATCCATGTTCTCTTTAAATAGGCTAGCGTGGTGAATAGATGTAGAGAGCGCTCTTTTCTCGCCTATCCGTCGGCATCATAGGACAAAGTTGATGTTCTTGTCGATCAAGTAATTTTAAATCGAAACGTAATGTCAGTTGATTTCATTGAGAAACTTCTTCGAATAATGATTCTGATTTCTAACAGCCATTTCAAACCTTTTGTGTCAATATTTAATGTTGGTTTCGGCTTTCACACATCGAGATAGGATTGTTATTTTAATTTTGTTTTTGAATTAATTAGACTATCTATTGGCAACGATATTAATATAAAAGTGAACGGACTGACATCAAAATTGAAGAAGATTAAATTATATATGAATTATCTAAAAACCAACAAAAATACTTATTCATAATGTAGTTTACTAAATCTTATAAAGTTAAATACTGCTGTGGAGTAAATATCCCCACTCTGCAGTGGTAAAAGGAACTAGTCTAGAGACTTAAAGAACTCCAGTGATTCAGAAAAAGGTCAATTTTAATCAGGCGACAGTGTTCTACCCGAGCTCTCTGTCTTCGGGCAGAAAATGACTCGGTGCTCGATC
This sequence comes from Ascarosepion bandense, assembly GCA_037127315.1. Classification (NCBI taxonomy): domain Eukaryota; kingdom Metazoa; phylum Mollusca; class Cephalopoda; order Sepiida; family Sepiidae; genus Ascarosepion; species Ascarosepion bandense. Next base: position 2,059,674 of record JBBBDQ010000279.1, read on the forward strand.
TGTGGACTGATTTGACTGAGAAGATAAGGTGTCCGATCCTGCGCATGAGGGGGATGGCCATTGGCCAGAGTGTCCGCGCTCAGGTTTCCCAAATAGAGCCCGGCCTCTCATATTGGACCATAAAGCCTTCTTCTCTATCCCCAGATGTCTGAATGTAGGAGCCTGAAAATATCTGTTACCGTGACCTGCTACAGACCAACGTGCCGGAAGAGTGAAGAAACTGGTCACTCCCTTCTTTCTTCCTAGAGAAGAAGGCCTCTGGAATTCAGTCTCTTATCAGTAGAGATCTTCACCCTTTCAGAAAAAGCTCTTTTCACACCCTATAACCTACTTCCAGTTCTTATTCCTCAAAAAACTTCCTGAAATGCCCCCAACTTCAAAAAGACAAAGAAGTCCTTTAGAGGCTAAATAAAAAAAAAAAATGGAAAAAAATAAAACCTGGTTTAAAGGACACATAGCCCAGTAGATATAGACGTTGGTTAGTTCCAGTGAGTTAACCCAAAGAGTTGTGAGTTCAATACCAGGCTACAGCAGAGGTGAACAAGTAACTTAGAGAGTCCGGTTAGAGGGAGATAACTCATGACTAATAAAAGAGGCTTCACGCAAAGAATGAGAATGATATACCCCAGTGATTGTAATAAAGGGTTCAGTTCGAAATTCCTAGCATCTGAAGAAGGCCGGAGCGTACAACGGCCGAAACGTCGTACAAATGGCAAGAATAGTACGAATAATGTAAATAGTGGAAGAAGTTTTCAATTGCAGACAGACCACATACCTCTGTTATCGACTTACGGTTCTAAAAAAAAAAAAAAACTCCTGCATATACAGTGAACAGATTATAACGCTGAGGTACCACTTTATTAAATTACGCTTTTACGATGGAATACCAACCGTCGAAAAAATTAGGACGTGTGGATGGGTTATCAAGATTAATAACAGAAAACACTGAATTGTTTGAGGATACTGTCATTGCAGCATTAAAAAGGAGAAAAAGAAATAAAATTATATTATGCAATGTAGAAGACGAACTACCAGTTACCCTGGAAGAAATAAAAGTAAAAGCAGAAAAAGACCTGTTTATTGTGGAAATAGAACACAACTAAAAGAAAGTAAGAAAGAACGCAATCCAAACTTAAACGCTTACTTGCTATGTGACGGAGTATTAATGTTATTAATATTAATGTATTAATATTTATGTTCACTGAAAAAGTTATAATACCTAGTATAATAAAAAATCGAATATTAAATGAATTTCATACTGAACATCCGGATATTTCATGAATGAGATCTCTTATGAGAAGCTATGTATATTAGACTAAAATGGACCAAGGCATTGAAATGTAGTAAAAGCCTTCAGATGTGCTCTGATATTAAATCACCGACCACGAAAATATAATCTTAGCCAAAGACAGATACTCCGTGGTGCACATAGATTTAAGTGGCCGGGAATATGCAAGTGCAAAAAAACAAAACAAAAAAAAACAAAACAAAAAAAACAAAACAAAAAAAAAAACAAACAAAAAACAATAACAAAAAAGAACAAAAAAACAGCATCTTTGTTGACAGTGAATTTTTTACATAAACTGTTTGCAAGATACGTCATTCCAGATACCATAGTCTCGGATGACGGTACACAATTCGCTGCTCACGAATTCGAAGATTTTTGTGAAAGGTTCTCGATTAAACATATTACTACTCTGCCGTATCATCCAAGGTCAAATGAACAAGCTGAACGGTTTGTGTGTCTGTGCAGTCAGTCAGTTAAGTGCCATACGTGATACACGCTTGGGCGATCATGTCTTTTTTGAGACATGACTGACTGGGCAGAAGATTATCCCGCAGTAGGTTGCCATTGCTTTCTGCGGTAGACTGGTTGCCGACCAAGGCTATAGAACCCAATCTGTCCTGCTATTTAACTGGAAGGAAGAGTATTTGTGCGTAAGTGAATGCAATGGATTCAACTGGAATTCGAACTCGGCTCCCCGGTTTCTCGTTCCGAGTCGATATCCACTGTACCACAACGCACATCCTCTGTACAAGGAAGACTAAAAACAAAAGTCATAAAAATATGAATGAAGAAGCACTTTAAAATTTTACCCGATAACGCAAATTCTAATATACCGTCAGGTATGTTGCCGGAAGAATTAATGTTCGCAACAAAAGTTAAATCGATGTTCAATAAATTGCTACCAAGTAAAAAATAAGAACGGATAACAAAAAAGACACTAAAATTTTCCAGATTGTCGAAAAAGTTTTTTCACAGTCTATAAAGATGGTAAAGAAATGTGGTAAGACTTCGTAATAGTGTCGGAAAGATGATATACACGGTAAAAGAAAATATGGGAGCATAAAAAACATCATAACATGCTAAAGAAAAGGTTTATCGAAGAAAGGCCAGAAAGAACGGGAGAACCTATGAGAGTTCAGTAAGATACTTTGGATGTGCCTACACCCCAAGAAATTGTTGACCGTAAAAATAAAATTTCCAGAAAAAAAGAAACGAACAGAAAACTGGAGATTGATCCTAAACGTAAAAGAAACAATGTCATGTACGTTAGCGAACTCGGCAGAAAGAGGAAGGGATGATTGCTAATAAATAAAAAATAAAACAAATATTTATTAATAGAAAGAAATCTCAAAAGTGGATATGTTTTAGAGTAATTAACATACACCCGGTAAGAAAATGAACGAGTCTGGAGGCTTAAATAAAGAACTGAGTCTGGAGTCAGTTTTCAGAGTATTTCAAGTCTTCACGATGATTACTTAAGCAAGACTTTATATTATAAATGCTAGAAAGCAAATTATAACAAAGACATAGGTTGGCAACTATGTTTCACCAATCAAATATCTGCCCGCCGTATGGAATATACTATTATTCTTTAAAAATGTATTTTATATTTGGTATTATTATTATTTGTCTTTTTGCACAGTTTATTGAATACTATTCACTTGTTTTGCACTTTTACGAAACTACTTTCAATTGTTAGTATTTTACTAATTAAACAAACTTTTTGCAACACATAAGAACTCACTGCATTCAAGAAATGGGTTAAATTCTTTGACTCTGTTCCTGTTGTTGTCATTGTTATGTTTTCACTCTGCTTGTTTGTTTTAAGAACTGCCTCAAAGTTTAAATCAGAAAACCTAAAAATACAAACTGCAATTCAACTGATTACATGTCTGTCTTATTTTAATCTATCTATCTATCTATCTATCTATCTATCTATCTATCTATCTATCTATCTATCTATCTATCTATCTATGAGCATTTTGACACTCCACTCCTCTAAGGTCACACACATTTTACATAGATAAAGCAATTCGTAAGGTGTTATATACTTGCCTGTATAGAGGAATGGGATGTTCTTATACTCTTATATACGTGAACACGTATATAGAGTAGAGTTATTATACTGATTAGCAGTGTATTTACTTTATGCAGCGAGTGAGTCTTGTATTTGTGATATACTATTATTCCCAACATCCGTTTGGTGGTTACTCACGCAGGAATGTTTTAGGGTTACAATATAAGGTGTAGGCTGTACTTTTGAGTACACTAATTTGAATCTATTTAAAGCTCAATACCAGGAATCTCTTCAATGAGCCTTCCGGAACCTTTTCTAATCAATCTGAGGGCTTCAACTACAACTAGAATTATTGAATTCCCCATGTGCCAGGCTTTTTACATTTTCACTTCAAGAACTTTGTATTTTAATATTTTTTAAGATCTTCAAAGATACATCTCAGTCTCCAGAGACTGCCGGCTCAATAAGAAGGCGCATTTTTTCTGTCTCTGATCACGATGTCTGGGCGATTAACTTTGTTCTCTGTATGTGTATTGTAAAGTCCCATAGAATTCTTACAGGTCATATCTCTGTAACCGGTTCTGGGTGGTGTTCATATCAGTTTCTTTCAGCAAAGATTTTCTAGTGCAGATATTGCCCCACTCAATCACGCTAGGTTTTATATTTAGTGGGTACAAATACTGTGCAACCTGATGTAAGATGATCAATTGCTTCTGGATATTTAACACAAAATCTGCATTTTAGCCTAACACAATTTTTCAGTATGTGTGATTGGTAATTTCTAGTTAACAGACATTAGTCTTGTGCAGTAAGAATAAAACATTCGATGGGTACGGGGGTTGTCCATATTAGCTTGTTTGGTTCAGGCAAAGTATTGACCATAGAGATGCTTATCTTGCTATTGTTTCTGTATTTGGTACATTGCATTTATTTTACTTTCTTTTTTTAGTCTCTTTGCCTCTGCAGTAAATGTTTATTTGCGCTTTTTAACACACTTGAAATTCCCTTTTGAATTTGTTGATTTCCTTTATTACTGAATAAAAATTCTTATTTCTTTCATGTCTTTGACACAGATTATCATGTAATCTTCTGTAGACCCCAGGTATCTTTGAAGACCGATGTTTTGGTTTCGTGTTGTGGTGCATTGGATATCAACCCGGAAGGATAAATCGGGGAGCCGAGTTCAAATTCCAGCCGATTTCATTGCATACACTTACGCGCAAATACTCTTGGGAAAGGTGTTAATCTGTCTATTCCTTTCAGTTATGGGTTAAATAACAGGACAGATTGGGTTCTATAGCCTTGGTCGGCAACCAGTCTACCGCAGAAAGCAATGGCAACCTACTGCAGGATAATCTTCTGCCCAGTCAGTCATGTCTCTTTCGAGACATGATTGCCCAAGCGTGTATCACGTATGGCACTTAACTGACTGACTGAAGACAGTTCTAGTTCAACTAATCCTTTGCTTACTTTGGATCTGGACATATACAGACGAATAACACCAGCTTTAGGAAGATGAATTCGGTAGCAACTAATAAGCTTTCTCGTTTTGAACTGCGTCTAAGTTTTAATTTGACAACCCCAAGAGGCTGCAATTCAACTGATCATAAGTGTTGTTACGAACAATTGAATATATAGACGCATAAACATATACATATATATTTTATACTGGATTTTGGAGTAAACAGTTTGTTATCAAATGTAGCATTTTTAAGAATTATTATGATTACCTTGAACAATTAAAATAGAAATCAACAAATAAATAAATAAAATCAATATCAAATATATGGGAACATTTATTATTATTATTACAGGTAAGAAAAGAACGCTATTTGAGAAAAGATAATGAAGCGAAAAACACTGTTTATTAAAGCTAAATAATATTTTAACAGGATGTCTTTTTCAAGTTATATTCAAACAACTTTTTTAATATAAAAATATACAAATCTTCAAATTTTTTTTAAAGTAATAATAATAATTCTTCAAGTAGTACATTTGATAACGAACTGTTTACTCTGATATCCAGTATAAAAAATATATGTATGTGTTTAAAAATATATAAATCAGCAAAGGTTATGCATTACGAAATTATACGAAACTGGCATTAAGCGACATATTCGAATTTATTTGTTTGAATATTATTTTTTAAATGGATACTCGTAATTTAGTAGATAATCTGTCTTTATAGTTAAGCAGTACATTTTATAATTTCCACCGGCCTAAATCAAGAAATCTTATTTGGAAAATATCTATTTTCGGCAGAAATCAAACCTGCATACTCCCAAAAACGGGGAGATGCCATCATTAGATCTGACATATCTTACCACTACACCACAGAAAATTTCGTGGCAAACAAGGCTCAGTTTTAGCTTTAAATACATATTTTCCTGATTTCTTTTATAGAGCAATGTATATTTGCTCGGATTGTACCCTAATGTAAACAAACGCAACCAAAGATAATATTACGAAATTACACGGAAATTTACGAAACTGGCATTAACCGACATATTTGAATTGTACATTAGTAGAAATTATAAAATGTATTGTTTAATTATAAAAACTGAATATCCACTAAAATACGAGTATCCATTAAAAAAAATGTTTGTCTTTGTGCAAACGTTGCTTGTCTTGTAAAGAAAAAAAACCCGGCTGTCCTGCTAATGAATGCAAATAAAACGCCAGCCTGTAGGCAAGTGAAACGTGCTCAATATGTTTATCTTGTTTGCTTTGAAATTTTCCGTTACTTGATTAGTTACTAAGAGGAATTAATTAAACAGCTTAGTAAAAATTTTACGGAACTCTACTTTCATTTTGTTTATTCTCTCAGGCAGGGTAGGTAGTAATTTACTTTCATACAATCATGTTTTTTTAAGGTAGATTCGGAATATTTTTCAGAATATGCACCTTAAGATGTTTGTCGAAATTACAGTCATGTGTAATCAAATGTTCTGAAATCTACGTTGATGTCACATTATTGTGTCCGGCATCATACCTGCGTCTATTGATTCTTTCATTTAATTTTTCCGTTGTACAACCCACATAAATGAAGTCATGTTTAGTACATTGGGCGGTGTATATTAACTGGAAATCAGTACAATTACTACCCTCTGTAGAAATCGTGATATTTCTCTTTGAATTTGTGACAGAATTAACATGAGTTATGTCGTTCCATAATGCACAGGGTTTTCCTCTTTCATGAGTGTTTTTGGCGGAAGTACAAAGATCCAAAACTTCAAAGTTGTTTTGAGTGTGGACGCTTATATTTGTTAAAATTTCTCTGATGCTTTTATTTCTTTTGAAAGGAAACTATAGGCGGGTTGGGAAAAATCTCTTTAAAACCTGGCTAATTTTGTGCAATGTGTTCATATCTGTTGTGAAGTATTTTTAAAATTCCAAAAACAATTTGGTGCCTAACGATGACTAATGGGATTTTGTCAGAAATTTTGTTGTGTTTTTAGGTGCTTTGACCTGATATAAAATTATGATAATCCTCATTTTTAGATATTTTATTTGTAATTTGCTTCAGTCGCGAGTCTTGATAGCCGCGCTTAACATAATGCCGAATGAAATTATTAACATGCTTTCAACAATTTTTTAACTCCATGCATCAATTCGAGTTTTATTTTATCGTGCGATAAGGATGATCTGCTGTAGGTAGATGTGTAGTTGACATAGGTTTGCAAATTAATTCGGTCATTAGACGATTCCTTGAGAACTTTACTCTAGTGTGTAAAAATTCAACACTAGCTTGGAGAAAATTGATGTAAATATTATTTGTGATCGAAGATTACTCTTTTATGCAAAAGTGTTAGAAAATCGTAAAAATGTTGGCAAACTTTCTTGAATACCTTCCCAGATTAAGGAAATATCACCAATAAATCGCAGCTAAAGTTCTAGTTCATTGCCATGCTGGGATTTGAAAGCTTCAAATAGTTTTTCTTTGAAATTTGTCATAAAGGCATTCGCAAAGTTAAAGGCCACGAGGGTCCATATTACACATCCTTTAATGTGGTCGAAGAACGTTTTCCCAAACTTCACCGTGTTGCTTTCTAAGACGAAACGTATAAGTCTACAGAGAAAGTTTGACGGAATGGCTTTGTTTTTGCGTTTCTCAAATACTTTGTTGTGACTCAATTCTTTCCTCATGATCAATATTAGGATAAAGAGACGAGACATTCATGATGAAGCAATCATGAAAGCCATTTTTTGTTCTGAAAATTTATTTATTTTAGAAATAAAATTAAGTGTGTCCCAGAAAAATGTTTTATAGAAGATCCAAAAAAAAAAAAAAAGAAAAAAGAAAGAAAAAGACACATCGAGTTACACAGAGATTTTTACCGTATAACATTCATATCCACTACAAATCAGGCGTAACGGAGGAAATTTATCAAATTTGTTCATATACTTTTGGAAGGTCGTGCACCATTGGTTTTCTTTGCTCCGAACATAATATGTTAGACTCTGTTTTATTTATAAAACTATTTCCTTTCATTTAAAAAGTATCTTGTTTAGCTTATTTTTTATAATAATGGGTCAGGTCTATATTTATTTATTCATAAAAACGTTTGTCACTTAAAATTTCTTCATAAGATGAAATATAGTTTTTCTTATTTCTTAAACGGACATGCCTCCCAGAACTACCCTACAAACGCGGGTGTCCCTCAAGGCCCTATCTTAGGTCCTACGCTCTTTCTAATCTACATCAATGATCTCCCCGATGCCATAAGATCACAAGTAGGCATGTATGCCGATGATATCACAGTTTACGCTCGCCTCGATCAAAAATCTGGTGTTGATGACAAGGCAAACCTCGCGGCTGAGCTTGAAAAGGACCTCCAATCCGTGGTGGATTGGGGTAGGAAATGGCTCGTAAAATTCAATTCTTCCAAAACGAAGCTGCTGTCAATTAACCACCACAAACAACCGCACCTCCCTCCCATTAGCATGGAACAGGCTTGCCTCCCAGAGAGTAAAACACTACGCTTGCTTGGCCTGACACTCTCAGCGGACCTCAAGTGGAATGACTACGTCGAATCCATTGCTAAATTCGCTGCTATGAAAGTCGGCTCTCTGTGCAGAGCCCAGAAATTCTTTCCGTCTGAATCTATCCTGCACTTATACAAATCTACCATCCGCCCGTGTTTTGAATACTGTTGCCACATCTGGTCGGGTGCCCCGGCTATTCTCCTCGGGATTCTTGACAAAATACAGCGAAGAATCTGTAATGTGATTGATACCGACTTAGTTGACCGCCTGCAGTCACTCTCTCACTGGCGTGACGTGGCTTCCCTGTGCCTCTTCTATAAATACTTTCATGGCTTCTGCTCTGATTAACTTAAATCACTGGTGCCCCCTAGGTGTGAGTTTGCACGAGATACTAGATTGGCAACTAGGTCCCACCCTTTTACAGTGAAACCGATGAAATGTAACCGCAATTTCTACTCCAACAGCTTCTTTTCTCGCACTTCCCGCCTGTGGAATTCCCTTCCGCATACTTGCTTCCCTGACGGCTATAACCTCCAGAAGTTTAAATGTAGAGTCAATAGACACCTCCTAACACACTAACTCACACCCATTCTCTCCAGCTCTCTCTCTATGTACATCCTAACTCGTCTATCACCCTCCTTCTGACATTTCCTATACCCAATCGCCCTATGTAACCCCCTTAGCTATAGTGGCAGTGGAATGCCTTGCTTGGGGTGACATGATTAAAAAAAAGACCACTCCTTTGTCTGACATTTTTATGACAATTGAATCATCATTGGTGAGACGACAAAGACCGTTATATTACGAAGTTGTAAGGTTGGTCCAGATTATATTATGTTCTGATTTTACGCCTTCCCTTATACCAGCCTGACAGATTTCCAAAAATTCAAAACATATGATTTGATAATTATCACTCTAGATCAAAATACAGGCTATTGTTTAAAACAAAGTAAAAATGAGTGTTAAACTAACTAAAACATCGGAAAATCGCTGAAATATAAAACTTTCAAGAAACTTGGTTGACACAGTAATATATCCAATACATAATACCTCAATCTAAAAACTTATCATCTAACGTGATAAAAAAATGACAAGTAAGAATGTATGCTGACAAAAAGATCTACTTTATTATTTTAGTAGCAGTATAGCCCGGCGTTGCTCGGGTGTAATGAAAGCTTTAAAACTAATCCATATATCCTGGAGCTCAGGCTCTTTGGATGTTGGCACGAAAGACTAAAAAGCAATAGTTGTTTCCAGTTAAAGCGAAACCGTAGACTGGAAGAAAAATGAATGGATGTAAGTCAAATTTTGATTTCATGGTATCGATATCAAATAAGTTTTTTCGTCGTAAACTGAATTTTGAAGGTTAAATAAGTCCTCTGAGTAAATGGTATCATGGCTGAGACTAAGAACTACAATTATACCTACTTAGAGCCAAACCCGAAGTAAAAACTAAAATAAAAGGGCTGAAAAAATACAGCCATACAGGCAGATAAACAGACACACACACAAACATCTTACCTTTTATATATATCTATATTATCGGTTTTCTGCACTATTGTAAGAACTGCAACATTGAAACTTCTGAATATCGTTTCTTATGTCTTTGTCTATGAGTGTATCAAATTTGATTAACATCGGACCACTCCTTCTATAGCCCGATTTTTTCGATTATCCATTTTCGATATTTATCGGGGGTGCCTCGACACAAAACCTAGCTAAGAACACTCACAGATGCTTATAGTACAACTGTGTCAATTTTCAAGAAAATCAGTTCAGCCGTTTCGGAGTCTATAGGTAACACACACACACACACACACACACACACACACACACACACAGACAAAGTTCCATTTATAAATAAGTTTAGATAGAAAAAATACAGATTGATAAAAATGGACAAAACATTCAACTAATCCAAATTCAGATCAAATAGACTCCAAAAGAACAAGGAATGCAAAACTAATACAATGTTAACATTCTTCAGTGTTTATTGTTTGGATCATAGGATAAAAAAATATCAACATAATTGTTTATTACACTCACTGGCGGTTTTGTTTGTTTAAGTGTGTGTGTGTGTATGTGTGTGTGTGTGGCTTAACTGTTTTGCACTTGAACTTTACACAAAGGAAATGAACTAAAATTTATCACATTAAAATTATAAAAATGGCAAATCATGAATGTAGTTATTAGTAACACTTAGCATCGGAATTTTTTCAATAAAGAACACTGCCTCTAACAAGTAGAATAGTAACAATAAGAAAAATGCTACTTTTAGGTTGAATCCCTCTTAAATAATAATGAAAGTGTTAAGAAGGTCCAATATATTAAACTCAATTTGAAAGAGACATGACTGTCTGAGTAGAAGATTTTCACGCAGTAGTAGACTGGTTGCCAACCAAGGCTATAGAACCCAATCTGTCCTCCTATTTAATCCATAGCTGGAGGGAGAATAGATGAATTAATACCTTTCCCAAGCATATTTGCGCGTATGTGAATGCAATGAATTCAATTGGAATTCGAACTCGGCTCATCCAAATTCTCATTCCTAGGCGATATCCACTGCACCATTGTGAAAGTTGTTAATTCTCCCAGCATAGATTTCCGAATATCGAGAATTTTCCAACATTATATTTAAAAAAGAAATAATACAAGAATATTCTGATTGCAGATTTATATTCTGTTCTAATCTTACAATTGCATCATTTAAACCTCTCTGGAAATGAAAGCATATAATATAGTTATAATTTCATGTATTTATGTATGTATGTATGTATGTATGTATGTATCTATCTATCTATCTTATTTCTCTCAGTCTGTTCATATCTATCTATCTATCTATCTATCTATCTATCTATCTATCTATCTATCTATCTTATTTCTCTCAGTCTGTTCATATCTATCTATCTATCTATCTATCTATCTATCTATCTATCTATCTATCTATCTATCTATCTATCTTATTTCTCTCAGTCTCTCACTCATCTATCTATCTATCTATCTATCTATCTATCTATCTATCTATCTATCTATCTATCTTATTTCTCTCAGTCTGTTCATATCTATCTATCTATCTATCTATCTATCTATCTATCTATCTATCTTATTTCTCTCAGTCTGTTCATATCTATCTATCTATCTATCTATCTATCTATCTATCTATCTATCTATCTATCTATCTATCTATCTATCTTATTTCTCTCAGTCTGTCTATCTATCTATCTATCTATCTATCTATCTATCTATCTATCTATCTATCTATCTTATTTCTCTCATGTCTGTTCATATCTATCTATCTATCTATCTATCTATCTATCTATCTATCTATCTATCTATCTATCTATCTTATTTCTCCCTCAGTCTGCCTGGTTATCTATCTATCTATCTATCTATCTATCTATCTATCTATCTATCTATCTATCTATCTATCTATCTTATTTCTCTCATTCATCTATCTATCTATCTATCTATCTATCTATCTATCTATCTATCTATCTATCTATCTATCTATCTATCTATCTTATTTCCTTCCTGTCTGTTCATATCTATCTATCTATCTATCTATCTATCTATCTATCTATCTATCTATCTATCTATCTTATTTTCTGTCTGTCTACATATCTATCTATCTATCTATCTATCTATCTATCTATCTATCTATCTATCTATCTATCTATCTATCTGTTTCTCTGTCTGTCTATCTATCTATCTATCTATCTATCTATCTATCTATCTATCTATCTATCTATCTATCTATCTATCTATCTTATTTCTCTCAGTCTGTCTCTACATATCTATCTATCTATCTATCTATCTATCTATCTATCTATCTATCTATCTTATTTCTCTCAGTCTGTTCATATCTATCTATCTATCTATCTATCTATCTATCTATCTATCTATCTATCTATCTATCTTATTTCTCTCAGTCTGTCTATATCTATCTATCTATCTATCTATCTATCTATCTATCTATCTATCTATCTATCTTATTTCTCTCAGTCTGTTCATCTATCTATCTATCTATCTATCTATCTATCTATCTATCTATCTATCTATCTATCATAAGTATTTGTGGATCTGTTATTATAGCCTATTATATATACATATATATAATTGGAGGAGTTTGCTTTTTCAAGCAATTATTCTTTGTATAAAAGAAAGAAAAATACGTGATATTATATCCGAGATAATATTCTCTTTCTGGATGGCTAGATATCATTTTTTCTTTCTTTTGTAATAATTTGCGTGCGTGCTCGCACATATACAAAGACACAAAAACACACACATGTGTGTAAATCCGTTCGTTAATATCTACTTTCAAAATATAATTAGATTATGAGTTTATTTATTTATGTCCTAGCGTTCTAGTAATGACCTTGGACGTATAAATGATGCCCTGAATCCGAATGAGACCGGACAGGATCTCGAATGAGAGGTTGGCTTAAATTACAGGCTTTGTGACAAGAGATATGTTCGACTCAAGTTATCGATTCAAACAAGCAATAAAAAGGGAGGAGTGAACAAAGAGGCGATAACTCAATTCATCCTCCTGCAGGTATGAATTTCTATTCCTTGTGGATGTTTTACGAGCTGTGAGGAACATTTGAAGTTGGAGTAAGGGTGTAAGGCAAAGCAAAAAAAACAAAAAAAAAACAACAACAAAAAAAAGCACAGAAATCATATCAATTATTGCGTTTAGAAGCGTAAAAGCCTCATGAATGGGGTAGCTGTTTGTACATCAATAAAAAAAAAATCTCAATTTTCTACTTATGGAAGGCATCAAGTTTAGTAACTGAAGTATTGTGTTTTGAAACGGTAGAGTGATGAAGCAATCACGCTTTTCTTTCTTTCTTTCTTTCTTTCTTTCTTTCTTTCTTTCTATTCCATTACTTTTTCTTTCTATTTTTCTATGCTATGAGGAGTGTTCTTTTCTTCGTGGGGCGAGCGGTTTATTTTTAAGCCATATTTCGAACGTTCACTTTCATGCCATTAAGCTACTATTATTGAGAAAATAGCGTAATGCAGTGCTTCAATATCTAGCAAATTACTTGATTCATCTTCTAGTAAAGTCTCTGATATTTGATAGCTCATATAAAAAAAAATTAACATCTACACACACGAAAATAACAGCTGGATATTTTACCTCAAAAGGGTTTAATCGTATTTAATAAGTGAAAGCAAAAAGTTTTCGCCATTTGTTTTGACAAAGTCGTACTTTTCATTCAGTTTTTTTCTCTTTTGCTTGTGAGCCGTTTACAAACCTTGAGAAACACTAATCTAGGAAAATAGGTTCAATATAAGCTTACAAAATGAGACTTCAGTCAGCGTATCTTGTTCCTATCTACTTGTTCGTTCGAGATTAAAATCGTTTTTAGATAAGAGTTCGTCGTTGGCAATGAAAATAGATTTTATTTCTAAAATCACAGACGGAGAAAATGATAGCTAGATGCTGAAGAACTTTCACTCTTTCAACCTTAATGGAATTACTAAGGAAAAGCAATTTTGTTTACTGGAACCATGAAAACATTTAACTGCCTTACATTAGATTACATGACACATTGGAACAGACTATTTCCTTTGCATGCCAATAGAGATTTTGTTGAAGCAAAATACTTTGTTTCTTTTTGCAAATACTGCACAGTAAACAAACATGAAGCAACGACGGGAATTTTTTACACATACAACCTATTCTATAGTCCTGTCATCTTTCGCCTGTCACTTGTTTCACGAAATGAAACGCTTTTCTGGTTAGCCGGACCGGGAAATATATGATATGAAAATAATCTTCGAAAAAACAATACTGGAATATTTGTTTCATGATAGAATTCACAACCATTCATAAAAAATATAATTAATTCTGCATAATCTATCTATCTATCTATCTATCTATCTATCTATCTATCTATCTATCTATCTATCTATCTATCTATCTATGCCAGTCTGTTCATATCTATCTATCTATCTATCTATCTATCTATCTATCTATCATTACCTTATGTATCAATTTAGTAAATATCTAGTAAAGTCTATTTCCCATGGGCCCACTTGTACAGTTTATTTTTCATGGTTCCATTTGTATCAAACACGCATGCGCACGCAAGCGCACATACAGATACACGTGCACTCAAGGGAGGTGCCGAAATGCTCTGGATTTGCTAAAGATTAAAAAAAGAATTTATGTTTGGTGCTATGATCAGATTTTTCGAAATTGACCTGGCCGAGAAATTTTCAGTCCCACTCTCACAATATGAAACCCATGAAACGTAGAAATAAATATCAGTCTGCCAATTTCCCACAAGCATAGACAGATTTAAATTTTGTCAATGTTCACTCATACAATAAATACATACACAAATGAACAGACCTCTTTTTACCCAAACTCGCACATTCACACTCACATATATTCATGTGTCTACACACGCATCACGCATACTAACGTACATATACATAGAATTGTTTTTGCATTGAAATAAATGTTCATTCACACAGACATACATATACACACAGACACTGGTATACAAAATTTTGAGTAAAACAACATACAGTGATTATACATCTTTATATTATTAATAAGTTAAGATTGTTTATAAGTTTACTTTTATCCGTAGTGACTGTGGACCTTGATGATTATTAAATACGTTTTTGTGTTTATTGTAAGTGTCGTATTACCGAAGTTGAAAAGACCATGGAAAACTATTTGGCCAATAAGAAATTGATGATAGTCAAGATAATATGCAAATTTACAAGTAGGAATGGCTCCATATTCGGGAAACAGCCTTTTTTTTTACACTAAAAGCATGGCTAACATTTCTGCTGAAACAGAGATGAAGTTTCTGACATCGAAGAGGAAGTGACTCACCGAGAGACAAGAGGCTGGACATTTTCAGAAACTATTTGAAAAGATGTCGATTACTATTAGTAGTGAAACAAAACTGGACGTTAACACAAATATTAATCTGCAGTTCATTACACACATGACCATCTCTTTCACTCTCTCGCCACACTTACATACGCACACACATACTCAGCTACATGTGTTAGTGTGCAAAATCTTTAGGAAACCATATAAAATGATTATACACCTTTATTTTATTAAGACGTTAAGATTGTCTAAGTGTATATTTTTTCAGTATTGTCTCTGGATCTTGGAGATTGAAAAATGAGTTTTTATTTTTTCGTAGGTGCCGCGTAACAGAAGATGCACCGCTTTAAGCAGATTGAAACTGATAAAAGGCCATGCAATGCTATAGGGCAAATAAAAGATCGAGAAGATAAAACTATAATAATATGCGAAGTTCTAAGTAGAAATTTTTCCATCTTATTAAGATGAGTATTAGGTGTTTTGAGAAATGATTGTAGTTAAAAATTAGCTTGATTTTATTCACTAAAATCAGGGATAAATGTTTTGCTAAAGCAAAGAAGAAAGTTGTGATTTGGAAGGTGAAGCTGACTCAACGGTAAATAGCCAATCTGCTGGGAAATCTCAGAAGCAGTGTTCAAACTATCCAAAAGACGTCTATTACTATTGGAAATATTTTAAGTACAACGAAAACCGAAAGACAACACATGTTAGACAAGTGAAATGAAAGAAAGCTTGTGACATTCTCGGTAGGCAATCCAAAATTAACAACCAGACAAGCGAAGAGTGAATGCAACCTAAGCAGTGAGATTCAGGTTGGATGTGCGTTGTGGTGCAGTGGATATCGGCTCGGAACAAGAAATCGGGGAGCCGAGTTCGAATTCCAGTTGAATTTCTTGCATTAACTTAGGCGCAAATACCCTTGGGAAAGATATTAATCCGTTTTTTCCCTCCAGTTATGAGTTAAATAACAGGACAGATCGGGTTCTATAGCCTTGGATGGCAACCAGTCTACCGCAGAAAGTAATAGCAACTTACTGCGGGATAATCTTCTGCCTAGTCAGTCATGTCTCTTTCGTGACATCTAGTCGAGACATGATCACCCAAGCGTGTATCACGTATAGCACTTAATTGACTGACATAGCGCAGAGTATTACGAAAAAATAACTTGAACTCGCATACAGCAACAAAAAGCATCATTGATGAAAACATATCGGAATAGAAATTAAAATGATCAAAAGAACATTTAACATTGGATTCTATAAAATGGAAAAAAGTAATTTTTAGGGATGAATGCAAAATAGAGTTACATTCTAATGCAAGAGAATATATAACAAGACCAATGGGAGAAAGCGACAATGCTAGAAGCACCACAAAGACGGTAGACACTTATGTGTGTGGGTTTGCATGAAAAGCGACATTAGACTACAACTGTTAAATGTTGATGGAAACCTAAACAATGAAAACTATATTAGCGTAATACGGCGTCTAAGAGACTACGAAGATAGAGAAGATTTTCAGAAGGACAGTGCTTTTTGATACATCACATGCAAACTAAAACGTTTTGATGAAGATGTTCAACTTTTGGAAGATTGAAAATATTTTATATTAAAACATATATTAACACTGGCTGAGAAATAAAGAAAATTACAATTTTAAAACATCGCACCATTGGCGACAATTTACTCCTCGCATAACATGTGACTGAAGAAAATAAGTTCTAGCGACAAGATAGCAATCTCACTGGTAAGTACAAAAACTTATTCAATTTACTTGAGACGCCAGATCGAATTTTGAATTTCGCTGATTGGTCTGTTAATCGAAGGCACGTGAGAACGCATCTGAGAACATGATCTGACGAGGTTCCCACTCAAAATTACGATGTGTTTCGAAGTCTACCCTAACTACATAAAAGGAAGAAACTAATAAGAGACTTTTAATGAGAAATCTCCTCTTGAGCAACTCGCACCAAAAGACTGTGTCACTCAATACTGAATGCCTATTAAGTTAAGTAATAACATACATTATTCGTTCAAGTAACTCACTCACTCTCTTAGTCTTAACATATATTGATTGTTCAATTCTCACTCACACAACCATTTCAATTGACATTCACCACATAATATCAAAGGAACATTTATTAACAGATTAAGTAACTTCTGCATTATTCTAATTGTTCTTAAAACAAAGCACACCACGTGGAAGATTTATTGTGAAAGGCATTCAGCCATGATTTTGTAAACATACAATTTTAAAACTTCTTTTCGTATGCTTATCACCGCTACAATTATTGTGTATGTTATTATATAAATATTCTTTTGTTGCCTTACAGAATTTTATTGTATTTCTTTTGTTTCGTCATTGTACAAATTATAAATGTTTGTGGATTGGATTCTGAACACGCTAGAAACTAGCAATTATTTTGATCCCATAAATAACCAAACACCCACGACACTATTTAGTAAAAAGTGTGACCTCAACATTATTGAACTACTGTGACGGTGACTGAAGAAATAAAAATGCTCCAACTAAAACTACGCAATTCCTAAAAGCTTTAAAATTATTACCAAGAAGAATGGAGGAACTCTTCTTATAGAGAAAATCTGAAACTTTTTCTAATGAATGCCACATCGAATCGAGACAGTTATGCACGCCAAAGGTAGCAACTCTAATTATTAATTCCATACATAATAAGGATCACTTTTTGCAAAAAGAAATCCTTTTTAACTGAAGAAAAGAGAAGAAATGTGACATTTTCGCTAGTGTCCCAGTATTTTTGCATGACCTTTTCTTTGAACATTCCCTTTTTTTCTATAATCGTGTAGCCCCAAGCAAGGCATTTTACTGCTTCTGTTGTGCAGGAGGTTACATAGGAAGAATGTTATGAGAAAGAGTGACAGGTTACAGGGGGTGTCAGGAAGAGGGTATGAGAAGGATGAGAATACTGATGAGAGTGGAGTGGACGGAGAAAAAACATGAGTGAGTGAGAGAGAGAGAGAGAGAGAGAGAGAGAGAGAGAGAAAGAGAGAGAGAGAGAGAGAGAATGCAAGTTAGTGAGACAGGAGATGATTATTGACTTCATATTTGAATTCTTGAAGATTGTAGCTGTTGGGAAAGCAAGAAAGCGGAAGGGAATTCCACAGGTGGAAAGTGCGAGAAAAGAAGCTGTGAAGTAGAATTTGCATTTACAATTTATTGGATTCACAGTAAAAGGGTGGGACCTAGCTGCTAATCTTGTGGCTCGAGGAAATTCATATATAGGGGGTACCAGTGAGCTAAGTTCATCGGAGCAGAAGCCGTGAAAGTATTTGTAAAAGAGACACAGGGAAGCCACACTGCGTTGCTGAGAAAGCGACTGTATCCTAGCTGCCAAGTCGGAATCGATCACATTACAGATTCTCCTTTGGATTTTGTCAAGGACACCTAGGTGGATAACAGGAGCACCCGATCAGATATGGCAGCAATATTCAATGCACGGGTGGATGGAAGATTTGTATATGTGCAGGATTGTTTCGGACGGGAAAAACTTCCTGGCCGTGCACAGAGAACCGACCTTCTTAACAGCAGATTTAGCTATGAATTCTATATAGTTATTCCACTTGAGATCTGATGTGAAAGTTTACCCGAGGAGACGGAGTGTTTTACTTTCAGGGAGACTAGCCTGATCCATGTTAATGGGCAGGAGGAACGATTGTGTGTGATGGTTAATAGATAGCAGCTTCGTTTTGGAAGCATTAAAATTTACGAGTCATTTCTTACCTCAGTCCACCACGGATTGAAGTTTTTTAAAGCTCGGCAGCGAGGTTTGCTTTGTCAGCCTCGGCAGATTTTTGATCGAGACGAGAGTAAACCGTAGTGTCGTCAGCGTATATGCCTACTTGGGATCTTATTACATCGGAGAGATCGTTAATATAGATAAAGAAAGGCGTAGGACCTAGAAGGGACACCCGCGTTCGTGTGATAGTATTGGGAGGCTTGTCCGTTCAATATCACCTTCCCTACGCTTGGGATGGTCTATCATGCACTATATAGTAATAATGAAATAGAATTATCTCGTTCTCTGACCCTCAAAGATTATAAAATGCAATGGCAAACTACTAATCAATCTCAATTTTGAGGTAAAAACTGAAAAAAGTATTTATCAAAGTGGAGAAAATATTTTGCACACAAGCACACTCACATACACACTGAACGACCTCCCAGATGAGATCAAGTCCCAAGTAGGCATCTACGCAGATGACACTACAATATACTCCCGCTCCAGTAAGAAACCTGTCGTGGCGGACAGACATAATCTCGCTGCTGACCTTGAGCGGGATCTACACTCTGTGGTGAACTGGGGCAAGAAGTGTCTTGTCTACTTCAATTCATCTAAGACCAAGCTGTTGTCTGTCAACCATTACAGGTAACCTCTCCTGCCTCCCATAAGCATGGACCAAGTGATTCTCCCTGAGAGTAATACACTCCGCCTCCTCGGACTTACCCTGTCCTCAGACCTCAAATGGAACCACTATATTGAATCCATAGCAAAATCTACTGCTAAGAAGGTTGGGTCACTATGTCGATCCAGGATGTTTTTTCCACCTGAATCCATCCTGCATATATACAAGTCAACCATCCGTCCGTGCATGGAGTACTGCTGTCATTTATGGTCAGGTGCCCCTGCCGTTCTCCTCAGTGTTCTTGACAAGCTCCAAAGGAGAGTCTGTAATGTGATAGGTACTGATCTGGCGACTCGACTGCAGCCACTTCCCCATTGTCGAAATGTGGCCTCCCTTTGTCTGTTTTATAAATACTTTCATGGCTTCTGCTCGGACGAGCTTAAGTCACTGATGCCTCCTCAACAGGTGTTTACTCGTGCAACCAGACTGGCAACTGGGTCCCACCCATTCACAGTCAGGTTAGCCAAATGCAAACGACAATTCTACTCCTTCAGCTTCTTCTCTCGCACTTCCCGCCTGTGGAACTCGCTCCCGTATTCTTGCTTTCCTGACGGCTACAACCTCCAGAAATTTAAATGCAAAGTCAATACTCATCTACTAACCACTGGACTCTACCTCTCTCCCCACCCCTGTATAACCTTCCCTTTCTCTCCACCTATGTATCTGTCATCGCACCTGCTTTCTATTGTTCCTTTCTAACTAGTTTGTACTCCTCACTCTTTTCTAATTAATCTTTTTACATTTATGTAACCCCCTGCACATCAGTGGCGTTTCCGCCTTGCTCGGGGTGAAATGATTTAAAAAAAGACAAAAAAAGACAGACAAACGTATATATATATATATGTTTGTGTGTGTGTGTGCGTTTGCTTTAATGAAAGAAAATACAAGTTCGTAGCCCTGAAAGACGATTTTGAAATTGTGCGGGGTCGAATATGTGCATGTTTAAAGAGAAAAAGATATCCTGATAAAAATTTAAAAAAATCTTTGGCCATCTTGTAATGTAATACCCCTTATAACAGTGTACTGTCTGTATCTGAACTTTATAAAGTTTAACAATTAAATTAAGGCCGTTTAAGAGTTGTCGGATTGGGGACCGTTCAGAAGCTAGCTGGACATAATGATAAGCATGTTGCATTTCACACATCGTTATTTCTTCAATGTTGGAAACAGTTGTCACTTAAACATTCCTACAAGCGTAGACCAGGTTCAGTATGTAGTACGGACACCAAGAAAAAAATCAACGCATTTTAAAGACAAAAGTGGCAGATAGTGTAGTGCCTATAGCAAAGACGAGAACAAATGCAGTCCCAGGAGTGTCAATACAGACCATTGGAGATTGCTTACTTGCAGCAGGACAACGAGCACGAATTCTTTTAGCCAGACAACCGCTTAAGCCACAATAGTGTAGTGCTGATCTACAGATGTTCCGTGAGAGGATTCCTTGGTAAATAGAATGGCAGTCAATAGGGGTCGAGATCAAATTTGTTTTGCCTTCATGCAAATGAAGTAGAAGTAACATATCCCGGTAAACACAGGTTCAAACCCTGACATCACAGTTGTTTTTTGGAGGGAATGTTGAACAGTATACTATAATTCCAGTACTGGTTCTTCATCCATTCTTGCAAAATATACTGCATGAATAAGATGATATCAGCAATACTCGTTCACATGGTGCAGCTAATATCCAGTGTGCGTTAGAAAATTATCATGTAGTTCCCTGGCTGTCACGATACGATCTCCAGACTTGTTCTCTATTGAATGTGAGATTCCTACTTTTCTGAGTCAAGAAGTGTAAGTGGTGTGGAATAATGTATCGCAGAATGATAGTCGCCATTTGCATATAGTAAAGTTCTGTATTACTACGCAACGAGTATATATTGTGCATTAATATGAAGTCTGTGTACTATTGATACACCTACTTTAGATATATTAATATATGTGATAGATGATTGTAATTTTGTTTCACACACACACACACACACACACACACACACACACACACACACACACACACACAGGGTTTGATGTGTAAATTGTCGTCATTTTATAATTTTATATAAATAATATTTATTTCTTTATAATTTTATATAAATAATATTTATTTTATAATTTTATAAAAAAATTATTATATGCGCATTGTTTGTTATTTTTTTTATATCTTGTCGACTGCAAATTATAGTAAGATCATTTGAGATGCACCGTCCGTGAGAAAAAGAGCATAATGGCGTAATTCACTCTGCCAAAAATTAGGAAACGGCACGCTGTCTTGCTTGGCATTCGCACCGGAAGCTCTAATATGAAAATTCTACAGTGCCTGGTTGCGAATCTGAGGACAGTATAGAGGATTCAAAAAGAGTTGAATCAATTTAATGGTGATTACAAAGGTGTTTGGAGTCATCACGAGTGATGGTGACCATATGCCTCGAGTCAACTTCCCACAGGGCCACAGACTCAACACGGAGGCTTACATCAAATACCTTGACTTCTCTGGGTCAAGAGGGTGGCAGCATAAAGGTCCTATTTCTGGCAACAAAACTCTGCACCATCTCACACAGGCAGGAGAACCATTTCATGTATATCAAACAATTTCTGCGACCACATCATCCATTAACTGGCCACTTAACTTCCTAGACTGTAATACCCTTGATTATTATGCATGTGGCAAAGTTGAGCTAAAGATGAACCGAAAGCAAGGATTATGGCAACATTCACCAACTTAAAAAAGGAGACCGCCGAGTTGCAGCAGATTCCAAAATCGTCTAGAGATCTTGGTTGAAGCCAAAGAGATTTTACTGAATAAATTTACTCTGAAGTATTTAATGATATTTTTGCATAATTTTTAAATATATCTGTTAAAATGAAATGTCAGTGTTATTTTCATTTTTGCATAATTTAGACGACAATTCTTCCATCGCACTCAGTATACATAATAATAATAATAATAATAATAATAATAATAATAATATATATATATATATATATATATATATATATATATGATTACAATTCCCCCACCTTTGTCAGAAGAAGATATGTGTATATCTTTGTTGTTTTTTAATTCCTTCAGGGCTGTTACACAAGTAGAAATCTAAAAAAAAAACGTATATATGAACACAAAAGAGACATCACTAATAATAATCTAACAAATGCATTAGTGATTCACAGAAATAAATTCAACCACAATTTCGATTTTAAATATGCCACACTAATAAAAAGAGTAACCACACACACACACACACACACACACACACACACACACACATATATATATATATATATATATAATATTATGAAATCC
This sequence comes from Ascarosepion bandense, assembly GCA_037127315.1. Lineage (NCBI taxonomy): Eukaryota > Metazoa > Mollusca > Cephalopoda > Sepiida > Sepiidae > Ascarosepion > Ascarosepion bandense. Next base: position 2,082,567 of record JBBBDQ010000279.1, read on the forward strand.
CCCATATACACAATGCATGGAGGTGCGTGAGCGTGCACTTACACCACATGCACATATAAACATACCCGAAGATAGATCAATAATTTCTTCGCCTGATCACGTCTTATTAAATGAATTTTGATCTGAATCTTCCACTGTATAATATTCAATCTATGTCATTAGTGAAATGAGTGCATTAGCAAAGAATGAACTTATATTAAAAAATATTTGTGTAAAATAAATACTTTTCCATCATTAGGTTTACGGATTTTTAATTTAACAAATTGCAAGTCGCAATTATTAAATACGGTTTTACATTTTCGTACATAAATATAGTAACATATAAACATATGCACAAAAGTGTATACTTAAAAGTATATGCAAATAAAAGTATAAGCATATATGTATATAAATTTACTCATTCGCATAGTTACGGGCACTTACACACACACACATATATATATATGAGTGTGTGTGTGGTTATTTATTCGTATATATTTATCTAATCGCACTTCACGCTTCAGTATTTTGCTTCGCAATCCAAACAGAGCCGTAGATCACGGGATTGGCCAACAGCAAACCGGCACTGAAACATATCAATAAAACAGGATTAACAAAGCTGGCATTTTCGGATGGCGGCATAATCATAGGATATTGGACACGAGGCCAGAGGGTCTAACATTTTGTTGCTACCTCCGAGAAAGGTTAAGTTAACCTAAGTGACTGCTGAGACATAAGGGTGCAGCACACACACACACACACACACACACACACACACACACACACACACACACACACACACACACACACACAGACAGACAGACACACACACACACACACGCACACGCACACACACACACAGACAGACAGACAGACACACACAGACACACGCACATACACACACACATACAAACACACACACATGTGCGCACTTGCGTGTGTGTGTGTCTGTGTATGTCTGTATAATAATGAAATAAAAATAAAACAATATACACTATTTTTACACTATTTTTAGACTGTTATCTGTTCTCTATTCTTAGTCTTTTAATGAGTTAATCATGCCTTTTATATCGATAGTCAGCAATGAATATTATCCAAATTCTTTCCATCTCAGGTAAAAACATTTATGAAAGTGTGTGTGCGCGTGTGTGTTTGACTGCGTGTGAGTGAGAGAGAGAGAGAAAGAGAGAGAGAAAGAGAGAGAGAGAGAGATCTGTATGCATTTGGCATATACATAATGCATTTCTTGTCTGGATATTATTAACTTTTCATAATTAAATTCCGTCCCCCTGAATTGCAGGCGCAGGCCAAAAGGCACCTTGTTGCATTTCTAATATCGTATTTGGTTGACGGCTTCATCCTTTGTGTAAACAAAGAAATTCTAAAGGAGGTGTTAGAAAACTGGTTTCTCGTAGTGAAGCGAATGTAGAAATACACTTAGCTCGGCTTAATTCTGTTAGAGTGGAGTGGTTGAAAAAATCGTGTTTTGCTAATATGTCCACATAGACTTGCCTTGAAAATCACCATTCAAAATATTACCTTAAATAATGGCTCGACCACACCGACTGTTGGTGCATATTAAACGCACGCAAATGCGAATCCGACTTCATATTTATTAAGGCTGAGTGCAACAAAGGACCTAATTGTGGGTGCGAACATTCTCTAGCGTTAATCCTATAATTGAATGAAAGGCTTCTATTCTCTGCAAATTACAATTTAAAATATTGAAGTTCAGCTGGGTTCGACTGTCGACTCCTAGTACAAGTGGAAAATACACGATTATCTGAAAGTCGGCCCATTATTTCTTACGTTTCTTTGCAAGATAAAGTAGGAAAAAATTTGGGAAAATTAAGTTTTTATGGCTGAGCAATCACTCAGAAGAAAATCACACTGAAAAGGCATTTTCTATTTTGAAGAGCCAATAACTTAAAAATCACCGAGAAAAGAATAAAGCAGACGACTTATTTGGTTAGAAAATTAGAATAAAAGAACAGTTTACTTTGATATTTTCTTAAGTATCAAAATGATGAATGACCAAATTTCGTAAAACCATACTACGGCTAGAGATATGTAAACTACAATTTGTCATAATTTCTAAATCATTTATTGAATCTAGATGAATTTTTCAAGATTAATTTGTTGTAAGAAAATTTATTACCTGCTGAAATTTAATCAAAACTTAAGATGATCACGAAAATAAAAAAAATAAACAACCAAAAACTGTTAGGTGAATTGATATGGAATGACACATTTACAAACAGCATATTTGGGATCATTCGGGGTGTCCAGAAATTCTTTGAGTTTCGAACTGTTTCAGTTTAATTCTTATTTCCCTTAAATTCAAAAATTTCTTATTTTGCGTATTATTTTTTGACCCCATCTTGTATCAGACAAATCGATAATCGAAATATGAAGGGAAATGAATGGTACTCGTATTTTCTAGTGCATTGTTCTGTTACTGACTGACCTTAATAATTGTTCCGGCGTGTTTTTAAATATTAACGAATTCTATGTCGTTGTCCTGTTGCTTTCAGCACACACTTGGCATCGACTGTGTGAAAGGCATGGGCCTTTCATGCATTTGCTTTCAAGTTCTGCTGTTGTCATTTATTATTTAAGATCTTTCTTCCGTGTCTTCTTTCTCAGTTTTATTTTTCTATATTATTGCATCATCCGTTTTGTGCATTACAAACTGTTCCCGCATTTCGACATATCCGCTTTTGCATTTTATTGAACCTCAATTTTAGAAGAATATTTGTACGTGCAAACTTCGGAGTTTTTTTTTTTTATTTCTTACTAAAAAAAGAAAATCAATGTTAAAGTGTGTGCTCAGCATAGTGGATATCGGCTCGGAACGAGAAATCGGAGAGCAGAGTTCGAATTCTAGTTGAATTCGTTGCATTAGCTTACGCGCAAATACCCTTAAGAATGGTATTAATCCGTCGTTTCTCTTCTCAGCTATGGGTTACATAGCAGAGTAGATTGGGTTCTATAGTCTTGGTTGGCAACCAGTTTAGAGCGGGAAGTAATGGCAGTCTACTGTGCGAAAAATCTTCTGCCCAGTCAGTCATTTCTTGAAAGAGACATGATCGCTCAAGTGTGTATCACGTACTGCCATTAACTTGCTGACTGACTCAGCATTGGGACCCGAGTTCGAATTCCATTCGAGTTCATTGCACTCACGTGACATTAAAAAGTATGAAACCATCTCTTCTCCATCTAGCTATAGATAAGTAGCAAGATATACTTGGTTAGCAACTAGTCTAGGAAAAGAAAAACTAAAGAAAAATTCAAACCAGCATAAAGATGGTTAGGCTATTTCTAGGCTTTTCTAGGCTATCTTGCCAAGGAAATTTCTAAGCTTTTCTAGGCTATCTTGCCAAGGAAACACCAATCTTGTACAGGGCATTGGAATTCATACACTATGTTAGTCAACGCTAGTTTAGATTTGATAGGGTTATTATTGTTAGAAACAAGTTTTCTGTTTTTCATTTTCTATAATATTTCAATGTCCTGTACAAGATTGTGTTTCTTGTCATGAATCAATTACATATACTGGCCATACTCCCACTTCCTTTAGTAGACGCTTTACATGCCACCTATCTACAATAATAGTGCAATAAAAACATTTATTAAGCCATAACTTATAAGAACCTCTAAGAAAGATTTTTGTTGAAAATACAAAAATACTATTTAAGTCACAATATTAAAGGCACCTCGCTATAAGAGAGGCTCTATATATCAAACAATTTTCTTCTACCATCAACCTTACACAATTTAGTAGTGGAAATGGAGTTTTGAAAGTTTTAAAAGTTTTAGTCTCAGCCATGATACCATTTACTCAGAGAACTGATTTAGCCTTCAAAATTCAGTTTGCAATGGAAAACTTATTTGATATCGATAACGGAAATTAAAATTTGACTTACATTCATTCATTTTTCTTTCAATCTACGGTTTCGCTTTAACTGGAAACAACTATTGCATTTTAGTCTATTTAACTTAAATTACACCTTAACTTTTAAGTTTTTCGATGTCAGGGTTTGTCACGCATTAATTTTACAGATTATAATTCGCACATACGGTGCTGCGCGAAACGGTGTTCACATATTAACTAGCTTCACGAGTTCTAATCGAATGCCCGGTTGGCCACGTCAGTTGAATTATTCTTGACTAAACTGATTTATTCAAATTACAGCCGTCTGATTTAACATCGCCTTCATATTCACTTTTAACAATTTGTAGAGCGCTAATCCTGATCTGGTGAAGTGGAAACCATACTGCCTGGCTTGAGGCGATATGATTATAAAAAATATGTACCATTCTTTGGTACTTTTTATTTACCTCTTTTTCATCATCTCGAGAATTTTATCTGTTATCTACACACTTTTCTCTTGTCCCGTTTACCTAGGAACAATATTATCCGCCGATGTCCCTAGTTATTTTGCCTCCATTTTGAATTTCAAGTCTTACTCGCATTATATTTACATTCAGCTCTGTCAACTTACATTTGTTTGCAACTTGAGTTATTCGAGAATCTTTTGTATTAAGTGTTGCTTTCATCTTCTCTCCGTGATTTTATCCTGTGTTTGCATATAATTAGATGGTGGTGGCCCTCGCATTTTCCACTTGGATAGGTTTAACAAATTTAGTGTCAGTGATTCTGCTTTCAGAATTATCATTATCTTACTATTTTAGATTCTCTTTTACTCCATAATTCTCTTTTATATATTTTACACTAGCAGTATAGCCCTGCGTTGCTCGGGTGTAATGAAAGCTTTAAAACTAATCCATGCTCAGACTCTTTGGATGTTGGCACGAAAGACTAAAAAGCAATAGTTGTTTCCAGTTAAAGCGAAACCGTAGACTGAAAGAAAAATGAATGGATGTAAGTCAAATTTTGATTTCCTGGTATCGATATCAAATAAGGTTTTTTCGTCGTAAACTGAATTTTGAAGGCTAAATAAGTCCTCTGAGTAAATGGTATCATGGCTGAGACTAAGAACTACAATTATACCTGCTTAGAGCCAAACACGAACCAAAAACTAAAATAAAAGGGCTGAAAAAATACAGATATACAGGCAGATAAACAGACGCACACACAAACATCTTGCCTTTGATATATATATATATATATATATATATATATATATATATATATATATATATATTATCGATTTTCTGCACTATTGTAAGAACTGCAACCTTGAAACTTCTGAATATCGTTTCTTATGTCTTTCTCTATGAGTGTATCAAATTTGATTAACATCGGACCACTCCTTCTATAACCCAATTTTTTCGATTATCGATTTTCAATATTTATCGGGGATAACCGACACAAAACCTAGCTAAGAACACTCGCAGATGCCTATAGTACAACTGTATAAATTTTCAAGAAAATCGGTTCAGCCGTTTCGGAGTCAATAGGTAACGGACACACACACACAGAGACAAAGTTCCATTTATAAAGAAGTTTAGATTTATTAATGTTTTTTCTTTTAATTTCTGTATTTTTATTTCTAATCTTTGCATCTTTTCGCTTTATGTCTACTTTTTTAACGCTATCAGTTCATTATTTTATTGATAATTCCTTGTGTTGATGAAAATTAAATCATGTAGTTTAATTGCAATGTCCCTCTTTGGCTTCAGCCGAATCCTAACCAATCCTAGCAACCTTCCAGACAACCGATAAAAACATTGATTTATTTTTATCTTTTTTAAATTTTTCTTGAAAAGAATAAATATTAGAGTGGCAAATGTATCCGGAATATTGCAGGCTTCATGGAACATTTTTTGCGAAACCAAAAATTCACATTGAGGTTCACTTACATCCGGTATTTTGCTGCCTAAAATTAATTTCTTTTTTTATTTAATCATTTTTGTATTGCATTGTCGTTGTAGAATCATTTCTGCTTTTTTTTTGTATTTTTATAGATTCAGTTTGCTCTGCGTCCATTAAATCATTCTAAAGTGGGTGTGTGTCTCTTAAGCGTACGTAAGGGAATAATTGTATATGTTTGTAGCTACATGCTATAAACGTTTATAATAAAATCTCCATGAATACGCACATGCATTCAGATGCGTGAGAAAGTAGAGAAACAGAATATGTGTGTGTGTGTGTGTGTGTGTGTGTGTGTGTGTTCAAATAGATTTTAAATTTGAATAACGAATGTAATGATATTTATGTTTATGTACTTTCTGTGGCTGATTGTTATATTTCTTTGTGGTTTACAGCAACGAACACCATCCTCGATTTGGCATATATTTTTTTCGTTTGTTAAAGACTATCAATCTAGATTCTCGGGCCTAGTTGAGATGATCTGTTTAAAGGATAACGTTCGAAATTTTTCTGCGGCAACCTCTGGTTTGTGTCACTGTCGCTTGTCAACATGCTTAAAATTGATTGCACAGTTCATACCTGCATGGTTTTCGGCTATGAATTCTGGTTTATTTTATTATTACAGCAACAGTAAATCAAGTTCGATACATTCATGGACAGAGTCTATCAAAAATGACAATGAATATAATCGTCATTTCTGCGTGACTGTCTGAAGGTGTATGATAATTTTGGAATGATAAGGAGAGTACAGTTTATACATTTTCATCAGCATTAGATCAAGGAATATATATGTATATATATTGATTGTTTATTTACTTAGTTTTTCGTCTTAATAAGGTTAGACCAGTGCAAATTTGTATTAAAAAGTGTTCAATACAATTATATTGTAGAACTTTGAATATTTTCCATTTGTAAATGAGTTATTACTCGACTTAGGTTTCTACCATGAGTGGTATCTTCAGGCAATTTACAATAACTGATTTTACCGTTTACCGTTTTTTTTAAGAACGTTCATGTAACGGTGTTTTTTTTTAACGTTCAAGTGGTGGGGAATTTTTGAACGCGCAATTTTTAAAATTACAAGGAATTATGGCGTTTTCATTCATGGTTGTAAGAACCTAAGAGGTATTTTTTAGTATGGTTACACTTAGTCTTAATTTCCGTTCTTTCATTCAACAGTTCGCTTTTGTTTGGGAATAGCATAATCTCTAATTTTTTTAGCACAGTCTACATATTTTGCCACCGTTGTAAGGCTTGGCTGTTTTTACTATACTCCACGTTATGTCTGGGTCTTTTCTGTATTTTGATTTTAATTTTCACACGTGGCTAGCCAATTCTGTACAGTTTTTTAAGTTTTCTATTTTAAATGTTGATCTGTGGTCGAACCACCTGGTCTTAAAGGTGTCTTTGGTTGAACCCCAATATATTTTATTTTGGTCATTTGGGTCATGTACCTTTGCTTTGTAAATGATTTCTTTTGTGTTGTAAAGTCCTTGAAGTGGACATTTATTTTTGTCCCTGCAGTTGCATTCTTTATTTGTGGTTTTGTTTTGTACACTGCTATTTAAGTTTCTGGCGTTTTGTTTTTATGAAAATACCTAAATTACTAATGCAATTATAACTTAGCTTGATTGTGTTTCTGTTGAAAATTTTGTTTAGTTCTGATCCCTTTGAAAAATTTCTATCTATCAGTTTATATTTGTCCTATTTTGGTCTTTACCTCTAAATTAAATGGTGGGTTGAACCAGATAATGTTTCGTTTTCGAATATCGTTTTTTATTTGTCTGTTTGGTTAAGAATTATATTGAAAAATGTTTTTATGGCCATATTTTCTTAGTGCATCTTCATAGATATATTTCTTTTCATAAAATATTGATTTGTTTGACGAAGTATTAGATAGTCTGTGCTCTATTCCTTTGTGAATGTGTTTAATTATACTTTTAGATGGTTGGATTTTGTATTTATGCATGTTAATTTCGTGTTTGTTATCATAAAATGTTTAAAATTAAGCAAAAATTAGGCCAAAACGAACAAAAATGGCTTACTTTTATTCAAGACAATTGATTCCATCCCAAAATGCACATTGTTACTGTCAGTGAGTTGAAAAAATAATTTTTTAACTTTTTGGCCAGAGAATGCTGGGCATGGGAGGGTTAATTAAATAGCCAGTGTAACCTTAGTCTAAACTATCGCCTGGTTCACACTCCACCCACGTCTATTGAACAGGTGAAGAGGATCATCCCTTGTTCCCTGTTTAGGATGTGGTTTCCGGCTTTCTTTTTTCCAATCTTTTTACTCTTTTCTTTTTTCTTTTTGTTTTTTTTTCAATTGGAGTAGATAGTCTAAACTATCGCCCGGTTCTCACACCACCCACGTCTATTGAACAGGTGAAGAGGCCCATCCCTTGTTCCCTGTTTAGGATGCGGTTTCCGGCTTTCTCTTTTCCAAGCTTTTCACTCTTACGTAGCCCCCTGGGCTTCAGTGGCGTTACCGCCTTGCTCGGGGTGATATGATTAAAAATATATATTATATATATTTTTAATCATATATATATATATGGCGAGACATTACCAGTATGTAAATTAAATTCCACATCTAAATGTTGTACCACTTTTCTACTTTTTACTATAATTCTAATAAAGAATCTTCCCTTATTTCCACTGAACTAAAACTAAAAATGCCTTTCATTTTGACGTGTGTGAATTTTGTATGAATCATGACAGTTTTTGAACCATAAGACTTTTAAAAAAAGAAAATAGATAAGCGACACAAAGTCAGACATTGATTGAATTTTGAGTGAAAGAAAATATTTAATTATTTTGAATATATTATTTTGCTATATTTGTGTATTTTGTCGCGGAATAATAATAGTGAGTCAGCTGACATTAACAATGTGTGTGTTCGATCTTAATTGCGTTCCCCATATATTTACGTATGGTCTGGTACGAAATTAAGCAAAGTATAGTGAATTTATTCCAGATGAACTATATGCCTTACTCATTTGATGTAGAGTGCTTCTTTAAGATGTGGGCTATCATGGCTCTGCACAACTTCCTGACTTTTTAAAGTCTTTTGTATTTTTGCTCTCTCTACTAATTTCTGATCTGCCAGTCATTTACATAAGATTGTTAGATATGTTAGTCACTGATTTTCTTGCCTGTGCGTGTCAAATTTTTCAAGCAGCCTTTTCTCAACTGATTCTTTCTGGTTCTAAGTATGTGAACTTCTTATTTTCATTTTCCCCAGAACTTTTCTCACGAATTCAATTCATAGTATTATCAGTATGTTTCTATAGAATCACATTTCTGTTGCGTCATGTCTCGTCTGAGAGGAGATAGTCTAGTATTAAATTCAATATAACAACTCACTGCTTTTTCTGTGTTTCTAACAAAATTTTGCTTAGTTTTTCGAAGGCAACTTCCAATGAACCTTCGGATTTCGAGGCCGCATTTTTGCATCCTCTGTCCAAACACCGCCTACATATTTGCCTTTTTCTACTTGATTTTGTTGTTTCCAATCAGTAGTTAGGAATTTGAGCTGTTCTTTTGTTGACAATCATAAATTATGTCTTCCTACAATTGACGTTTCATCTTTTCTTCTCGATTTCTTGTACTGTAGAAGTTTCTGTTGTTTGTTTTCCTGTCTACTATAAGTTGCGTCATTTGTATTATCTTATGTCATTGAGATTGTGTCTGCCAATAAGGAATCTTGGTAGGGCTTCTAACTCTCTCAGTATCACTTTACTCTAAAAGTTGAATAAGTCAGGTGAGAAAACACATTCTTGTCTTACACCTCTTTCAATTTTTGTAGTTTTACTGAAATCATTTTCTATCCATATGAAATCAGTTTGTTCCCGGTATAACTTCTAAATTACCTCCAGCTTACCTCTCAGCCAAATAAACGAAGCTTACCAAGGAGTTCAAGCAGCCCTTTGTAACAAAACTTATCAAACATCTTTGCATAATTTATAAAACATACGTATGCCTTTGTTAATTCGCAAGGAAATCTTCAGTATTTTAGGAAGAATAGGCAAACAAACATAGGTAAAAGTGCTCAGAAGTTTTCAGTTGAATTTATTTCTAAACATCTGACTAAATAACCGAATATCAATGTTTATTTTGGAATCCCATTTTGGTCGATTCGGGTCACTTCAATGTTATGTAATGATTATCAGATTTGTCTTGCTAGATCAATTACGACTGAATTGTGAGTTTGATCCTCAATGGGAGATTTATACTTTCGGCCTTGTACCACATCTAAGCAACGCTTAGTAAGTCATTAAAGTTTTCTTGTGTAGACGAAAGCAAGAGAGTTACAAAATATATTATGCTTAAGCTTCCTTAGGAAGGTGGCAGGGTTTATTGCCAAGCGCCCGTGGCATTCCCAAAAGGGGAAGTGCTGCGGTGTTTTAAGCACTTTTCCCACAGTGTTGTCGTTAAATCCACTTTAAACCTTGACCTTGTGTCATTTTCGGTTGCTGCGTGTGCGTGCTGAAAGATAAAACCTTTTTGGTTGGTCCGAAAGACCTTCAGCAGCTTAACAACCTTTGATTACAGAATGTGCTTAACAACTTTTGGTTGTAGAATGATGCGCACTCTATCTTTAATGTTGCAAATGTTTTCGTCGGACAAAAATAGCAAGTGTATACTCAGAATACGTGAATTTGTGGTAAACATCAGCGGCATTTCAGGGAATGCAAGAAGCATATTATCGGTATTTGACAAGATGGCAACTATCCAACGAAAGGGAATCATACCTCAACATGCCCAAATTCAATGCATTACATAGCGCACTGTACAGCATATATGTTATTTAATTTGATTTTTGTAGACAAGATATTCGAAGGAAGAGTTCATAATAAATAACTAAAAATGATAATGTCCGAAGTTATTATTACGCTGCGTATTTCCTAAATAATAGCCGCCGTCAATTGCTATTAACTGCTCTCGTTAACTGCTCTGTTAACTCCCCTTTGGAAGTCACGCAGGTAATTACATATAGGAAGAGTCCATTCCTCGTAGGAGAGCACCTTAACATATGTCAAGGAAGCCACTGACATTATTATTATTGCATTGGGGTTATGACCTCATAACCCCAATGCACCTTTCTCTTTTGATATTCTGATATGACACCGAGTAAAAAACTACTTTGGTAATTCTTAGAATTATCTCAGTATATACTGGGGTCTACACAGATCAACTTTTCTAAAAGCAAAGGTCCCTTATTGACATAAAATTCGATTAAAATCTCTGGTATTTCATGCTGTTCTTCACATATAAATATCAGTCATATTTATAACTAGCAGTATAGCCCGGCGTTGCTCGAGTGTAATGAAAGCTTTAAAACTAATCCATGGTCCTGGAACTCAGACTCTTTGGACGTTGGCACGAAAGACTAAAAAGCAATAGTTGTTTCTAGTTAAAGCGAAATCGTAGGTATCGATTTTCGATATCGGGGAAAATGAGTCGTTTGAGAAGATCTACTAATGTTTAAGTCTAAAAACTATAATTTTACCAAGTTAGAGCAGATTCTGAACCACGATAAAAGGGCTGAAATCATGATCTTGATCAGACCTGATTGGATATCGGGGTAGCGAATTCCAATACTGGGGAGAAACTGGAAAAAATAAGTCGCCCATGACCTGACCAGAAGCCTAAAAAATATTTGTGTGAAGTTTGGTGAGAATCGGATAAAAATTGTTGATTTGTATAAAGGACATACAAACAAATAAACACACACACACACAAACATCTTGCCTTATATATATATTATCAATTTTCTGCACTGTTGTAAGAACTGCAGCCTTGAAACTTCTGAATATCGTTTCTTATGTCTTTGTCTATGAGTGTATCAAATTTGATTAAAATCGGACCACTCCTTCTATAACCCGATTTTTTCGATTATCGATTTTCGATATTTATCGGGGGTACCTCGACACAAAACTTAGCTAAGAACACTCGCAGACGCTTATAGTACAACTTTGTAAATTTTCAAGAAAATCTGTTTAGCCGTTTCGGAGTCTATAGGTAACACACACACACACACACACACACACACACACACACACACACAGGCAGTTCCATTTATAAATAAGTTTAGATCGGGCTGAACTTACCTGGAATAAGAAATAAAACTGCAATTCTTGTTATATGAATTTCAATTCTATAACCAGAAAACAGTTGACCATATGGCGTCAGCTTTTTTTTTTAAAGTCGCGATCTTTAAGTGTCAGAAGTGACTTAATCCAAAAAGGCGCAAGTTATTATCCTTTGATACAAACTAAATTCAACATCTGTATTTAATATCATTCGTAAATAAGGATTTTGGTCAATAATTATATGCTTTGTTGTTTTTTTTTATCAGATTTATTCCAGACTTCTGGGAAATATTGACGACTATGGATGTTTAGAAATAGAGAACATGTTTTACTGACTCTTGTTCAGTTTTTAATTCGGTCTTCTTTGGTACTTCAAATTGGCGCCACGTTGGCCACAGAATCCGGCTTCAGACAGTTCATGAGATTTCAAGCAGCATTGAACAATATAACTAAATTAATATTGGTAGATATGAGTGCGATGTTAAGGTTATTTTTGACGGTAAATCGGAGCGTGTGAAATGAGTAATCTTATTATTGTGTTTGCAAGCTTATCCAGCAGGCTAACCTGCAAGAATAGCAATGGACGTTCAAATGGTTGGCTGCACAATCCCTAAAAATAGAACCGATTGTAACTTTTCTGAAATGTTGGATCTTATAGGAAGGAAACGGTCTGTGAAAGGAAGAACTTTGGGATTAGATTAATTTGATATTTACTGAAATTCGATTTTGCATATCGACTTTGAAGTATTTACGTGTTTTTTCTAGTAGAATTAGTTTGGTTTCAAAGATTGCACTCAATCAAATCTACCGAAAGAAATGTGAGTTTTTTTAAAATTAAGATTATCTGAAGAAAAAGGAATTATAAGATGAATAAAAGATTAGTCAGAGGGCAATCCAAATCGCACGGTCTGTTAATTCGATTGTACTTCATCTGTTGGATCAAATGGAATTATCAAGTATATCCGAGGATAACATAGCAATAGTATAGAAAGATGAAAAAATCCCTCTTTACAGTTCAATTTTAAAAGCCAAAATTAACAGTAGTTCGATTAACAAGTACTCAGTTATGGAACACGAGAAAGGAACCTCGTGTATTTATCTGTTAAATCTAATTTCAGTGATGAAATGCTAAACGATAACAATAACGTGAAATTGAATCTTAAAGAAGCTTAAAATAAATGAAATTTTCTTGTATAGGTGTTACTTCTACATCAAACCCAAAGGTGTGAGAAGGAATTACTGAAAGAAATATAAAGCAATGACCCCCATTCCCCAACAAAATAAAAATACATCAATTTCTTTTCTTCGAATCTCTGTAAGAAAACAGACTGAGTAAAAGTGCTTACGTGTTGATCAAAATAATTTTTGTTCACGATATAAAACAGAAAAGAAAAAAAAATGGTAACTTTTATATAGGGGCCAGTCAACCCGCCACTGACAAGCGTTTCAGCTATTTATCTTTGCTTCAAATTTCTATATAAACATTCCATTGTTACAGCTCAGTTAGTCGTTCCGTGACTTCGCTGAAGACGCGTTGTACTCGAAGTAACTCGTCTATTTATTGGGTTTAAATTACTAAAGCAATTGAACCACGGGTATTCAGCTGAAAGATTATTCAACACCTCCCTTCTAATGTGTCAAAAACAAAAATCAAGAATAACTCATAAATTAAGGAAAGCGAACGACATTATTATCTCTTTTTATACATTTATTTTGATAAAAAATAAAAATAAAACGAAGCGGAAGAAAAAATAAATATTTCCACGAACGAAAAGTCAGTCGGTAGTAATGCAGAATATTTTTTATTCGTTTCTTCTGAGTTGCATTTTCATTGACCTCATCATTTCTTCTTTACAATTCCATGATGGCTTTTCAAAAGGAAATTTAGATTTTGGAAAAGATAGGTGGTAGTGGCGAGGTTAAAAAAAGAAGATTTTGGACATTTTAGACAACTGTATTGTTAAATACAGCAAGAATACTGGAGGGGCTAAGAAGAGGTTTGGTGTTATTCGATTTACAATAGCAGTTAAAATATGTGAAAGGGGAATAATTATAAGGATAACAGTTATTTACATTATTTTAATAATAGCAAAAGAAAAACAACAACAATATTTTAATGAAAATCCGAGCAAAGAAGGAAGAAATCAAAACATTGAAAAAATAATAATTAAATAATAGGGCGTCGCCATGAACTGCAAAAATTGTGAGACCTAAATTTTAGTGTCACGGTCATGACAACTGGCGCAACTGGAAGCCTGTTCAAAAAATTAAAATAATTGAATATTTGAGGAAGAATTTAGACTATTCAGAAAGGATTGAAAACACAAACACACACACACAAAACTTGATCTCTATATATAAAAGACAATCTGTGAGTCTGTGTGTGACTGTAATCTATGCACGCCTACATTTCTTAAGCTACGCCCTTCAAACTTTTTAGGGACACATATCTACAGGGAAGCCAGGTCGACACATACTTTTTAAGTTTAAGTTCCGCAATTTTCCCTTTCGCACTTTTTGGTCAATGGAGCCGATTGTTTATATTTGCTCCATAAAACATCTAATATCTAAGATGGTTGCTAGATTACGTCACAGAAATCAAATCACACCTGTCAAACGCGACTAAAAATGAGCCTGTATATTTAATTTTTATTCTGACGTTTTAAAAATTCATTTGGTTAAAAAAAAATTACGAATATTTTCCCCGTAAATTTTGAAACAAAAGAAATATTAAAAAAAAAGGTGTTTTTTCAAACAAAAACAAAATATGTAAAAAAAAAGTGCCAATGGTTAATTTAATTATTTAAGTAATTTTTTTTCAGATTTAATATTTCATACTTTAGAAAATAAAATTGAAAAAAAAAATGAAGCTTTTTTCGCTAAATATTTCATGCAGGAAATCAACTGTTTGTAATTCATGTGGCATTAATGTAACTTTTTCTTCTAAAATTAAATGTCTACATTTTTAAATATTCTTCGGAAATTTCCGAAATTCATTTAGTAAACAAAAAATGTAAATATTTTTGCCCGTAATTTGGAAACAAAAACAAGCGCAATGTTGTTTATAATGTCACACAAAATATCAACTCACGTCTACGCAAAACAAAATAAAATAGATTTTTTTAATGGAATTTTTAAAAAAAATTTAAACAATAATTTTTTATATAACTGAGTTTTAAAGTGAGGCGGCGACTAGAAGCGCTCGAAAAACCAAACATGCTGTATTAATTATCTAATTAAAAATGTTCTGAGTTGCACGGGCAACGCCGGCTATGATGCTAGTGATTACTTAAAGCTTTGCAGCTGAAAGATGAAGTTAACGGACTATAAGTAAAACAAAACTGGTAAAATAGAACTCATCGGAATCGAATATTGTGTTGACTTTTCTATCAAGAAACTTAAGAGGATTTCACAAGGCAGAGGACAGAACGACTAATTGCAGTCATTGAAACTACTTAAGACGAAGGCTAAAAAAGTAAGGAGACAAAGAAAAGTAAGAATTTCATTACGTGGATATTATTGAGAAGAAGCAATCGAAAGCTAGAAGACGGTTACTAAGACAGTTCAGAATAACGCCATTAGAATAAAACGTATAAACCCTAAATTGATAACACATTGGACAATAACAAATAGACTGCGACAAGTTAGTTCAGATATATAATAAAATAGGAATGAGTGAGCAGGAAGAGTGTTCCTCTGAGAACTATGCAAATGACTGTGATCTGACAGCATAGTATATGCATAAACCAGAATCTGCCATATAGACTGAAAGACGTATAAGACTTCGAGCAGGTTATCCAATTTACAAAAGAAGACTGGATCTAATTGTCACGGAGAACGGGGGAAAATCGATTTTATTCTTCGAGCAGACCATATAGTAAAATTAAAAGAAGGTTAAAAACAGGCTGAGTATCTGGGTCTCACTAGAAAACAGAATAAATTTTGTAACATAAAGATTACATTAGTTCCAGTAGTTGTTGAGGCACTGGGTATAAATTGAAAGAACCTGGACGAAATGAAAATCTAGGAAAACTCGAAAGCGTTACTGAAAATATATAGAATATTGAAAAGAATTGTCATTCAGTTTTCAAGGTAAAGTACTGCTACTGGAATCTACATCGGTTGCCCAGACTTCTTCCTAACCACTACCTTGTGCCGACTCTGAACACTAGAACTTATAAATTTAAGTTACTACCAACACAAGCTGCAGGCTCCAAAAGGGAACCTAGTGTCATTTGGTTATAAAAGTAAGTGGGAAGGGCTAAAACCGCTGTACATAGCAAATCATATATAAAGCAAATCGTTACATTTACACACCGAGTTAATTCTTTATTCCAAAGGATTCTTTTTTGTGTAACTTCAAAAATTGTTGAAGTGTCTTCACTTCAGTTTGCTTCATCAGAGATCTTTTTACCGTCTAGATCCAAAAATACAACGTGTCAGAGTAGTGAATGGTCATGAACAAACAAACGCCTAGTAGAGCCGTACCCGTCATCAGGACACCAGCAACAAACGAGCCACGCGTTAACCACGGTAGTCTGAAAGAACTTGAAGACCAACGCAAACCATAGTGCAAAATCATTGATTACCATTGACGAGGATAGACTCGTGGGGTGATATTATTGATTACTGTTGACCAGAATCGACGCGTGGGATGACATTGTGTCCATGGTCACTCCAAAATAGTAACTAATTTTATTTTATCAATTGTATCCAGACGAACCCTAATTAATGTTAGATATAAAACTTTTCTGGAAGTATGTCACAGAAATTATAAAGAACGAGCACGTCAAGCTGGCCTTTATCTCTGTGGAGACACTTATGTTTTGGGTGGCTGATTCAAACCAGATGTTTTTTTCCTTTTGTCCAGAAGAAACGTAAATGTTATTTTAGCGACCACCCGGTTTTCAATATCGACAACATATGTTTTTATATTTGATATCTTCAAGGATACATTGATGGTCTCTTTCTCATCAGTGGGAGGTGTGAAAAAATGGGTAATCTTAGTTTTGCTCAATCTTACTGAATTCCTTTTTAGGTTCGATTCACCTTGGAATTATTTTAAAAAACATGATTTTTCAACGGAATTCTTTTTTAATTTTCTTTTCAATTTTCAATCCTTTTCCCTGCGTATTATCATCGATTAAGTAAACGTTTTCCTTTTCCTTCCTTTTTTTCCCTTTTCTTTCTGCTATCATGCACCAGGAGATCTATGTTAATTTTGTTTATATTAATCTTTTATTGGGGCTCGCCTCACACCTTATAACGTAATTTATTGTTTCCATTTTTTTTTATTTTCATAGTTTATCTTTCCTATTCAGTCTTTCTTTTGGAATGATCTTTAATTTTCCTCCAACGATCTTTAATTTCTCTTCCGAAGGTGCCAGTTCCATTTTCAATTTGTTTATTGAATCTATCGAAGTCAAAATTTGGCTGTTTTGGTAAAGAAAACTGGATGGTGCCCCTATCTCACCTTCATTCACACTTGCCGGTACATTTTGTTTGATTACCATCTTTCTACGCATTCTCAGCACCAGTAGTGCTGAGTTATCACTGTCATTCTACTAATGTTAGTCAGCTAATGTTCTTAGCTGACTAGTATACTATGTTCTCAGAATTATCTTTCCAAACTAAGTTCGTCTCTCCTACTGTATTAAACTTTGACCACCTCGGTGTGGTGTAATGGTTAGCAAGGTTATCTCGCTAGAACCAGTTACTGAGTAGTGAGTTCGATCCTCAATGAGTGTCCCAAACATTCAGTCTTGTGCCCCATCTAGAAAATAACCTATTTTATTTAAATTTTCTTTCCGTTGCTCAAAATTAATTTTCTCCGTGATTTTTAAGAACTCTGTCATTTTCTTTAATGCTATCTCAAAGACTTTATTTACCGTAGAATTTATTTTTAGGCTCGCATAATTCTGCCGAATTGCTCAGGTTTGTCTGTAACAATTTCATAATATTTTTTTAATAACTCTGACATTATCTTTAATGTTACTTCAGAGAATGTTCTTACTATAGGCTTCCACAATTCTGTCCAATTGTTCTATCAAGATTATTTGGGGCGGGCTAGTCTAATTTACCTTGTTAATAATTGTTATTAGTTGAAAATATTGTTAAACAAAATTATTGAATTGCTAGAATTCAGTCGCCATAGTCTCAGACATATTGACTACCTCTTCTTGCAATGTTTGCATATTGCTCATTAACCGATTTAAATATCTTTATTTCTCTTAATCCTCTTTAGACTTTATTTTCTTCCTAATGCTCATCAAAATTTTAAGTCGATTTAAACTAGTTGTGACAACACTTGAGAATTTAGTCTCCACAACGACCGTCAACACCACACACACATAGGAGCCCTTTTATGCATATGACAGCACCAACGACTAAATCAAAACCTTATCCATCTGTGTATCACCTGCTTATTTGTCGTTCTCTGGCTCTATGAGATTTACTTTTCTAATTTTTTCTTTTATTGTTTTCGGTTCGGATCTTTCTTCGCCATCTACCTCAGCTAGCTTTAAGTCATTAGCATGATCTGTTTTCATTAAAATTGTCAGTGCAGAGATCCGAAGGCAAATTGGCATGGCGAAGGACGCGTTCCAGAAGCTGAGTAAAGTATTCAGACACAGGAAACTTTCACTAGAAACAAATAAGCGAGTACTGAATTGCTATGTGATGTTAGTTCTTCAATGTGGCAGTGAATGCTGGACAATATCATAAAAAATTAAGGAAAAACCTGAAGCAACTGAAATGTGGTTCTACAGAAGGATGCTGCAGATATCATGGATCGAGCATGTGAGCAATGATGAAAAGGATGGAAAGAAAAAGCAAATTAATACTGAATATCGTGAAGAGTCAGCTTAAGTTCCCGGGACATGGGAAGGAAGTCTTGTCGAACATGATACTAACAGGCTAGATAGAGGAAAAAGGAGACAGGGGAAAGCAGCGGATAACATATTTGAAGAGCCTGAGCATGTGGATGACAGAATGGGGGTTGTGTAGTGTAACAGAAGAAATCGTACTAAGAACCACCAGGGATAGAGACACATGGAAAGCCATGATCGCCTACTTCCTAAAAGGACAAGGCACATAGAAGAAGAAGAAGAAGAAGAAGAAGAAGAAGAAGAAGAAGAAGAAGAAGAAGAAGAAGAAGAAGAATCTCTATTCATATCTTTTTTTAGAATTTTTGCACTCCAACATTTACTCTCAAACACATGCGTGGTGTTGCCATCTCATTACCTATCATTCTTTATTATTATTTGTCCACGTAAACAAAATAAAAATTACAGAATTTATCTCGTTAAATTTGGCTTCGATTCTTTTCGCAATTATTTTAAAACATTATTTTTCAACGTATTTCATCTTTACTTTTCTTCTCAACATTTAAATCCTGCGAATCTTAACAGTTATAATCCAGTTTGTAGACTCTTTCGTTTTACTTCCTTCTTTGTTTTTTTTTCCCTTTCCTTTTTAGTTTGAACATCCTCCGGCGTCTCCAGTATTATCCAGTAATAACTGAATATAGTCCTAGTGGGGCTAGAGTATAAAGATGTCATCTACGTATCTCAGCCATAGAGTTGGCTTTAGTGATGTTGATTTTAATGATAATACTGTTTCCTCAAAGTATTCCTTTTATATGTTAGACATTACCGGGTCTTCATCCTGTTGATATTTGTTTAATCCCATTCCAATGTATGGTGTTTTCAGAAGGTCAGCATCTCAGCTTATCTATTAGTATACTGGTAGATTCTCCTAGAGATGAGGTCAATTTATCCTGACCACTGGCCTCTTCTATGCGTGCCTTGGTGAACAAACCACATTCACATTGTGAGTTCAGTTCCTGGCCTCTGATCAAGCTTCATTGGTTCCGATGTCACACCTCGTCAGTCACTTAAGTGCTATACGGGATACACGATTGAGTGATCATGTCCTGATAGAGACATGACTGACATTTTTTTTTAAATCATATCACCCCAAGCAAGGTGGTAACGCCACTGATGCACAGGGAGCTACTTAAGAGTAAAAAGATTGGAAAAGAGAAAGCTGAAATCACATCCTAAACAAGGAACAAGGGATGAGCCTCTTCACCTGTTTAATAGACTTGGGTGGAGTGTGAACTGGGCGATAGTTTAGTCGATCTACTTCAATTGAGAAAAAAAAAGAAAAGAGTAAGAAGATTGGAAAAAAGAAAGCCGGAAATCACATCCTAAACAGGGAAGAAGGGATGATCCTCTTCACCTGTTCAATAGACGTGGGTGGAGTGTGAACCGGGCGATAGTTTAGTCGATCTACTCCAATTGAGAAAAAAGAAAAAAAAAAAAGAAAAGAGTAAGAAGATTGGAAAAAAGAAAGCCGAAAACCACATACTAAACAGGGAATAAGGGATGAGCCTCTTCACCTGAGAAGATTTTCTCGCAGTAGGTTGCCATTATTTTGTGCGGTAGACTGCTTGTCAATCAAGGCTATAAAATCCAATCTGCCTTGCTATTTAACCAATAGCTGGAGGGATAAGCTAAGGATTCATACCTTTTTCAAGGTTATTTGCGTGTAAGTAAATGCAAGGAATTTAACTGGAATTCGAAATCGGCTCTCTGATCTTTCGTTCTGAGCCAATATCCACTGCACCACAACGCTCTGTCTGACTGTCGCACTACTGCTACTAAAAATTAGAAAAAATGCGGACAAATTAACAATGCACAAACGAATAATAAAATAGTTGTATATGAAGTGAGCCGGACATTAATATTTCAATGACGCACAAAGAAAAAGTAAATAAAGCGGGAACTTTGTTCTTATTGATCTGTAACGAAAATAATCAGTCGTACTGGGTGTCAAATTCAATGAATAAGTAATAATATTAATAATATATTTTCCTGTTTGAATGAAATGCTGGTGTGAGATCTCCATTCAACTAGTTTGAATGACGTCATAGGGAGTAATCAGTTGCATGATACTGGAATGCCGAAACGTAGTAAGCAATACGAGTGGGTAACTGCTGCAGCGATTCGGATTGCTCACTGAATATGGCATTTTACACGCACTTGACCTTATCCTTACGGCCATATTTGGCATGTTGATGTTATTTATAATTGATAGTGAAGGATTTTGACTGATTAGCGACGTCAGACACACATTCCTGAAGTAGCAACAGATAAAGAAGCGGCAGGAGGAAGTGGATAAAGGATAGAAAAAAAGGCCGCCAATTGATAGGAAAAGGATGGATACATTTAATGAGGCGCACGCATGCGTTCAAATAAGCTTATTGGTTGGTATCACTTTGAAATTCACTCAAACACATGCACGCACATACGTACACACGTTGTCGAGATTACATACAAACGATCTTGCTCTACTTATGCACGTATAAATATACACAGGGTCGATATTACACGTACATTATGAATATTACGCAAATACACCTCAAATCCAGAGATTTAATTTAACCTAGCACAAGGCCAAATGGGGATAGGAAATTTATGTTTCATCCTTCTTGTAACTGAAGGAATTGTTGAGCTTTCCTCTCGGCTCCGAACAGTATCGACATTTCGAAATACTTAACTATCCCAGCTAAGATCTAAGCCCCAGTACGCAGATATACTACGAGGGAGAGTTTGAACATTCTCGAGCCAACCAAAAAGAAAGCCTCCCCACCTCCCAATATGTTTGAAAATTGGCTCAGATTTTTGGTCTGTATGGGAACTTTTCAGAACTCTATCGTATATTATAAACAGACATTCCATATCACAGAAAATTTGCAAAGCATAAACAAAAATCCCCCACCAAATAGATGCTGTTATTTATTAATGTGCAGTTTCTCTTTCATCCTATTAATAGCGGTTACATAACGCTGTATAGAGTTTGCGAAGTGTTAAGACTGTTGCGTAGGCACATTTATGCCTGCATATTCATAGCTATCCATAACCAAATTTTATTTCCTGAGTGTGACTGCAGGGAGTTTTGTCTTCTACATGTTCAATGGGGTTTAAATCTGATGAGCACCCGCGCCATTTAAGTACATATTAGTCAGCTGATTGTTGTTTGAATGTTTTTATCGCCTCCATAGGATTGCGTTATTTTTCTGCAACTACTCATAACTTTGTAAGTAGAAAAGTGAGCAGACGTTCTGCAAAAAGACACTAATTTTGGTAATGGTCCTTACGTACTCTAGCAGAATCCCCACCTCCACAAAAAATCACTAATGCTACCAAGCTTCATTAAACTTGCAGAGTATCCTGCTGAAAAGCATAATAAATAATCTTCCGTGGTATCTTCCAGACACTAAAGCATTTGGCCAGGCGATTATAGTGCCAGTCTTTCTTGGTCCAATGGTGAGTTTCAGTTGCAGGTGCCATGATGTCACTTTCATAGTAGACGATTACAAGTCTCTATAGACTGTAATATATTTCAGCACTAACCGTGCTTACGTAAATTCTGGACAACCCTTAAGAAAAACTGGCTCTATCCCAGTCACGCACAAGAAACATAACTCAAAAACGGAATCACTTCAAAGATTCTATGACGAAAACTGCCAAAATTGACTGTAGTCCAGATAAAGTGGATCCAACAAGACTGCAACGATTCCTACAAGAGCAAGGTGTAGCCGTAAGTAGAGCAACGCCATATAATTCTCAAAGCATTGGCTAGTGCTTGAGATATAATGGAATAATCTGGAAAACAGCTGAATTAGCAGCTACTGATAAAGAGGTAACTGTAGATAATTGGGAACAATTACTCCCAGAACGCTGATATGCATAGCACCCCATCAACACAGCACCCCATCAACAATTCCACTCGTTTTTAAGAAAAATATCGACAATAGCGTCTCTACATTCTTTGCTCTCTAGTTCGAGCAAGAACAAGGAAGAACTTGATCATGCTTCTATCAATCCGCCACAGCTTCGCAGACAGCAAAGAATGCCTGCTCAGTTCAAAGATTTCTTTCCTTTGTAGGAATAAGACAGGAGAGAATGTGACATGATCCATTTCCTCCATTAATGAATCTGCCCGGAATAAATATATTCAGGAGAACTGTGCTTGTATTCAGAGATCGTCCAAATTCTGACACCGACAGAATCTCTGCGGAGAGTAACGCAGACGAGGCTTTGCCGAAGGGAAGAGTCTAGTCTGGTGGAAAAAACAGACAAGAGTCCGTGCGTACGCGTTGAATGATCCACGGTAAAACCGTTTTGTGGGGAGACTCGGTTAAATACCGAGTTCATTAAAGGTTACGAATGTTAGAGTTAATTCAAATTGTTTTTAACAATTCTACTACAATGCCTCCTTCATCTTCCCACAGGACATCAAACGCAACATTGAGGCCTACATCAAGTGCTTTGAGAAGATATTTCAGCTCTGAGTTAAGAGGGTGGCTGCTGGAAGACCCTATCTCTGGCAAGATGACTCTGTACCAAGCCACACAAGAAAGAGAACACAGTCATGACAATTTTTGCAACCACATCACCACTTAAATCTGGCTAGCTAAAGCCTCAGACTGCAACTCCCTTGATGTGTTTGGCGCAGTTGAGTGAGAGATCAACAAAACTATTTGTAACACCAAAGATGAACTGAAAGCAAGGATTATAGCAACATTCACCAACTTATACAAGGAGACAGCCCGGAAGAGATAATGGAGATTTCGAATTCGTCTGTCGGCGGTGGTTGAAGCCAAAGACAATGATATTTTTTGCGTAATTTTGGTAAATATATTTGTTAAAATGAGATGTCAGTGTTATTTTCATCTTTGTGTCATTTAGACGACAATTTATCCATTGCACCCTGTAAATTTTTCCAGTCAAAGTTTAATTGATACTTTCACTGTACAAGCTACCAAACAGTCTACATGTTGAGCAAGTTATTCTTCTAAATAGAAATAGTTTCATCATTTTTATGTCTAATATTTTCGCCTTATTCCGACTCATCTTTTGGTAAATAACTTCTTGGATATTTAAATTAAATTAAAGAAGACACAAAAAATTTAACAGAAATCGCAGCTTGCATCAAAGAAGCGCTTATGCGTTGTGGTATTGAAACCATTTATTCCTAATTTTACTGTCCCCGTTCCAAGTTTTTCCTTATATAGTTTATTTTCAAAGGACAAATTTTCATTACTATGCTGAGTTTTATCTTTAAGCATGAATTATACATCGTCCAAAATTGTTGTGTAAAATTGATATTAAATTAAAAACGAAACTCCCACTTCAATTTCAGAAGTTTTTTTTTCTGTGACGCAGACTGAAAACTATTTAAAAATGTAAATAGCAAACAAACAAGAAATAAAATCATTATTTGATTGTTCGTAAATTTAAACAAAATAATTTGCTCTATTTTTGCTTGCTTGTGTTTAAAATTTAAAATTAGAATCAGATTTCGAAAAACACAATCATTGAATTGTGAAAATATAGAAGATAATGGTTGCTGAAGGCGACGATTAACAAGATGATATTACAGACAGCAATAATAATATTTGGCAATTAGTCGTGAGTTCCATCCTTATAAATATCCAAAAATTGACGAAATCCCTTGAGAAGTCAACCCTAACGCTGTTAAAAAATTTTGTAACATAATTTTTCTTTATAAAATTATAATTTAAAAATACAATAAAATAAAAAAATAAAACTAGAAAATCAGAAATAAGGATATATAAAAATATTTTTGTAATTATTTAAAAATTTAAAAATCGCTATGAATTATTATTTTGAGAAAAAATATTCTCTCAAATAATTTTACAAAAGAAAAGAAAAACACCAAAAACGTTATGAGGATTGAGTTCTCTTGGATGAGTACCAATTCTGATCAACGTCTTTAAATTAGCAGGAATAAAAGTTAGAACAAGGTACTAAAGAACATGTATCCATTATGAATCGGGAATTTAGGCTTTAGTTGTCACACGTAGGTGAGCACCAACGAGAATGTAAATGGTTCTATCTTAATTTGATGGCCGAATGAAACATCAAACATCTTTCTGAATGACTATGTGTGAAAAAAATGTAATTTCTGTGAAATAAGACATTAGATAAATACACATGATGAAAGCAGGCTTCCCGGTAGGGTTTAAGCATATTTTTGAAAAATGATTAAAAGAAATTGCTCATTGCATTTTCAAGCCAGTATTTCTAAAAAGAATTTTCAGATTCGTCTACATAATAATGGTAACTTATGCTTATTTTTCAATAAATATTTTCAATGTAATAGCTTTCCAATTTATTCGATGAAGCACTGCCGAATATTAAGTTTTAATTTCCATTTCTTTCATTTTCTGTCAGTTGCAATATCTACGCCATCATTCTGTGATTGGTAAGTATGCAGCTAGTATGAGAAATAGCAAATGTCTTTCGATTTTAGATTTATTAAAGAACTGTTGACATTGAAAGAGAACCTTGACACATTTAGAAAGAATATTAGAATGATGCAGAACATGCTGGGAGAAAACCACCTGCAAATGGAAAGGAAGTGAATTCACGAAATGTGCAAACATAAAATTGGGGTTTAAGACACTGACGTATTCAGCATATACCGTGAGGCGATCCTGAGAGAATTGAAAGTTCTGCTTGGATTCATTATTGGCGACCACAATCTGAACAACGTAAGATATTGTTGGGGCGCACTCCACCTTTCCACGGAAATGGACTATTCGAATCACTATATAAAATAGTAGTGATTATACCTCGAGGAAGGAAGTCGAGTGAGCGAGTCAGTCGGTTATTTCCGGTATTGCACCGGAAGTGTTCTACTAGTCAATCTATCATGTCTCCACGACGATACTGTATACTAATTACCTTGTTCTGTATTCTACTAATCCTCACCTCTTGTAAATACTTCTCTTTCCTGTCAATACACCTACTTTTATACTATTATGTTGTTTTGTATTATTTCACATAATTCTTTTACTCGACGTAACAGATATGCCGATGACACAGTATTGATAGAAGATACAAAAAAGAAACTACAAGAACTCTTACAGAAGACAGCGAAAAAAAAAGCGGGAATAAAAGATCAATAAACATCAATTGTAATAAGACAGAATTTATAGTTGTCAGAAAAAATACAAAAGTTCAATATGCAAATTACAAATTGGCGATACTAAAATCAAGTAAAATCTAAAAATTTAAATATCTTTGAAGTGTTTAAGCAGAGAACGGAAAATGTGATACGAAAATCCGAAGGCGCATTAGGACAACGAAAGGTTTCTTACAGAAGGTGAGTAAAGTATTAAGAAAAAGAAAAGAAATCATTGGAAACAAAGAAATGAATACTGAAGTGTTATGTAATAAAAATCCTACTATATAGCAGTGAATACCAGAAAATCAAAGGACACTTGAAACAGCAGAAATATGAATTTCTACAGACGGATACTGAGAATACTATGAACTGAGTTATTGCGATGTTTTAGAGAAAATCGAAATAAAAAAGGTGTAAACATTTTTTTTGTAATAATGTTCATTCTTCACAAGCCCTAAAAATCACTTGAGACAGAGGGTTAGAGAGTAAGAGGAACAGTTCATGAGAACATGTGTGAAATATACCGGTTAACCCTATCACTTGAACAGGTTACGATTGTAGTGATCGAGAAATAATCCTTTTAGGATTAGGTTCCACTAAGCAGAGATACGTGGGAAGAAGCTACTCGAGTGGAACTTACAACTTACCAAAAGAATACGAAAGGAATGTGGGTGGTTCGCTTCAATGTATAAAGCATGGCGGGTCTTAGCCGTTAAGGTTAGAACTGGTAAAACTAAGGAATTTAGTCCATCTGAACATTTGTAATAGAAACATCGCTAGAGAAGTGAGAGGCTTGCAATGTTTTGTCTGTGGAAAAGGGGCTGCAGGGTGGTAAATAATTCATCACACAGGATGCGGTGATACGTTTGAACTCTATCGAGTCTGAAAAGGGAAGACTATGACTTTTTGGTCTGATCTGGCTCTTCAGGATGTGCGTTGTGGTGCAGTCGATATCGACTTGGAACGACTAATCAGGGAGCCGAGTTCGAATTCCACTTGAATTCCTTGCATTCACTTACGCACAAATAATCTTGGGAAAGGTATTAATCCGTCTCTTCCCTCCAGTTATGGGTTAAATAATAGGGTTCTATAGTCTTGACTAACAACCAGTCTACCACAGAAAGCAATAGCAACTTACTGCGGGATAATCTTCTGCCCAGTCAGTCATGTCTCTTTCGAGATATGATCTCCCAATATCACGTATGGCACTTAACTGACTAACTGGCTATTGTAACTTGACAAAAGGGGCGGGGTACTTACATAGGCGATGCAGGGAACCGACCATTTTTCCAGCATTTTCAGCAGTGGTTCTAAGCTTCTGGCTCACATGAGCCATCTTCAGAGAGGTTACAAGGACGTGAACACAAAAACATCCACCATCAGCGACGATTTTATCTTGTGTTGACATAAAACTCCGCTCATGTGAGCCGAAAGCTTAGAAGCAACTTAATAAAAAATTATCCAAATGTTGGAGAATTTTTGTCTTTATTTTCACCTGAAATTAAAGCCAAAATACGATGTTTAGAACGGCTCATGATTAAACATAATAGACATTCATTGTCTCTTATATTTAACAGTATATGCTTAGAAAATTATCTGCTGCCTCGATACACTATATATATATATATATATATATATATATATATATATATATATATATATATTGCGTTTTATATATGTATTTTTAATTTGTTTCAATTGTAATGTCGGCTATTTCTTATCTTATTGCCCTCTATTGCAACGACGAGTTTATCATTCTACGATCGTTAAAAAGACCTCGGCCGAGATTCAAACGAACATTCTTTATCTTTCCTCAAACTTAACCGCACAATAGCTAACCTGTCATCAGTTGCAAACCAATGAGTAATTTTCAGTGAGAAATTCAGTGAAACCTTCTTTAAGCAACTAGTAAAACATGAAAAACACACGACGAAGGATCAAAGTCCATTTGGAGTTTATCTCAAGATTATATGTGTGCATTGTAAACATATCCTCTTTACAAGGATAATGATATCTACTTAAATTGGTAGCTAAGATAGTTGCATACGTTTAACAAATGCTAATGGTTGATTTTCGAGTTCAGATAAAGACCAAAATTTTGAATGCTGATTTAAAAATAGCCAACCCTTTTCATTTTGGAAGACTGGCGCAATATACTCTTTCTTCTCCCATGTAGTTATCCTCAGCTTTATATGATGTTTTTCGCTTTCTAAAGAGTTATGATTTTACTATTTGATCATTACAAATCTTGTATATTATTGATATTTCCATTTTTAATGCGGTGTTTGGAACAAACTTGTCAGTAAGTTCATTTTCTGAATTCAAACCTTGAGTGAGTTAATTACAATTGACAAAATTACCAATGACTGTTTACTGGCACTTTCTTACACGCACAATAATTGATCGTTGCTGTTTGTTGCTTTCTTAAAGTGATTTTTTAAAAACATTTTATCTTAAGAAGACCAATAACCTAATAAATTATTGGAATTTTAAATTTTGGAAAAGCAGATAAAACTGCATTGGAGACTAGAGATAGATTTGGAAAAAAAAACATAAACTAATTTGTCGCTCCAGACAAATTGCCATTTAAAACTCACAAGTGAGAATAAACAAGAGCTTGCATGTTCAGCTCAGTTGTTAAATTTCAGTATTGATAAGACGAGAGGTTAGGGGCATTATTTTTTACACCAGGTCACTAATATTTCATTATTCTCTTAGACGATAAGATAATTAGAGCAAATATTCGGGACGGTATGATCAGTAGTAAGTTATACCCACAAAACAATAGCCTAGTGTGGGTTAGTGAATCCAGTGACATAGTAATTGTTAGTACGCTCCCAGGGCTGAGCAGCGTGTACTTGGCCTCAGTAGAAAGAGGTCGAGCTATAAGTGACCAGTACTAAATAAAAACTAGGCGAGATCTCCTTGGATATGAACAGCAGAACGGGAACACTATACTTCCATGGAAGAGTTTGTTTCGAAATTCCCTGAAAATTATCCGGATCGATAATCACGTGATGAAGATCGGAGAGCATAACGGCTCAAACGTTGGGATAACAACAAAGGTATAGACAATAGACCGCACATTATAATGCAAATAGAAACAGTCATGCATCTTTGATACAGACTCACTGTAATGGGCTTAGTTTCTACGTGAATAATTTTCTAAAAATTAGATGTTGTTTGTTTAGTGATTTTTAATTTTGTTTTTTAATATAACTAATAATGGCAAAGTACGGTAATTAACATTTCGTTATTGTGTATAAAACGCCCCACTAACTTTTAAGCAAAATAGTTTTGAGAAAATGTGCGAATTATACGCGAATAATTACGGTAATTGTCTTAAGTTTGCGCATCAGATGTATTGAGAAGTTGGAACATTTTGGCGCACTTGGTGGGAATCTAACTTATTCACAATTCTAAAATAAAAAATGGCACTGATTATCTGAATATCCTTCTACTAATGTGTGGTAGAATAATATTCAGATAATCAGTGCCATTTTTTATTTTCGAATTTTGGTACAATTATATTTAAAGAAACAAATAAGTGACATCACCTGTAATTTGTCACAGAAAAGAGCCAATGTATAGCTGAAAATGTAAACCAGCATTTATAAAAGATCACCGGCAGTTTGTTAACCCAAATAACGATTTGGTTTTATTTGAATATAGCTGAATACATTGGCTTTAAGATCATCCATATATCATTCGTGTATATATATATATATATATATATATATACGGTAAGAAATGATTGAAGTATAAAACTTGTCAAAAAAGGTTGACGTTAAAAACATAGGAGCCTGGAGTTCAAAAGGGGATTTACCTAACAGTAGAATAGATGAGACAAACGTGACTATTTCACCAGATTAGTTCTGCAAACTGAAGACCTTATTAGAAGAATCAGATGGAAAGCACATTTTTTCTATTCAATTAGTGAAACTTGCTTAACTTTGAAAAATATGGTTTTAAGAGTTTGAAAACAACACCAAATATTGAGACACTGTCTGATTTTGAAAATGATCTACTGGGAATCATAAACGAATTAAGCTTTCATAGAAAAAAAACAAACATTTAAAAATGTCTGGATAATATTGTTAAGAATATAAATAAATCTATTTAAAATCCGATAAAACTACCAACTTTTATAAGTTATCTTCTAAAGATTATGACACCTTAATTAAAAATACTTTGACCAAAAGTTATTAGAAAATTGACACTACTCCTTTTTATCTAATAGATAAAATTAACTGTGTTAGCAAATCCATTACTAACAAATTGTGTATAAGTGACTGTGTCCGTAAATTCCAACCGGGTGTTCCATTAAAGGACCATAAACCGGATTTCAAAACCAAGCCATGCGCACGTCTTATTAATGCTACTAAACCGGAAGTTT
Organism: Ascarosepion bandense; assembly: GCA_037127315.1. Classification (NCBI taxonomy): domain Eukaryota; kingdom Metazoa; phylum Mollusca; class Cephalopoda; order Sepiida; family Sepiidae; genus Ascarosepion; species Ascarosepion bandense. The sequence continues at coordinate 2,112,876 of JBBBDQ010000279.1, forward strand.
ACGAATTCACATGTTCTTTGAAGAACTGAATTCTTGATCCTAATTTCGTAAATAATCATATCGGCAATACAACTACGAAACTGACTCGAAGACTGACGCTACATCTCTCTCAAAGGAGCTCAATCCGATCTCATTTAAGCACACACGGAGACCTACCAAAACCTATCCAGAACATACTCGTTGACAACACAAATATCATAGCATCATACACAAGCAAAAAAGATTACAAATAATGGAGGCTTTATTAATAAAAACGAAAAACCCAACACTCAGTAGCATCAACTATGAACAAGCTAACAACATGCTTACCGTCTTCGGTACATAACACATGCCAATACTCAACATTATACACCACTTGCATTCTGTTACATGTAGAATAACATTCATTCTCTAAAATGGCTAAAAATATAACTGAAAGCACTCGGATAAAGAAAGCATTTGGATAATTTGTATATAACTTATGTCCCCAAAAGAAAGAAATCATAAAATCACATGAAAATTTATATAAAAAAATTAACCATCACACCATTGTCTGTCATTTTTAAAGAAACCTGCATAAAATAGAGATTGCTGCCCAAATATACAATGTGTATATATATGTATATGGCTTTTTTCTTTTTTCTGCTTCATCTTTGAATAACTTTGTAATACTTTAAACATGATGCTCAGTTTAATTTAAAATTTGAAATTCGTAATTTCTAACATTATTTCGTAATTTGAAAAAAATCAATTTTTAATTTTAAAGTGAAATTATTAGTCAATTTGTAATACTGATTTTTATTTTAATCAAACATTAACATTAATGCACTAATAAATTGTTTTTAGACTATGTTGTCACGTTTTTCAAATTACCATTTACTTGTATTTTGATTGGTCATCACTGACTACATAACAATATCTCCTCTATTGAGGAGGTTTGGTTAGTTTTGAACTTTTTAAAACTCTTTATCTCTCAATCAACACCATCTCTTGACAAGACACAAGAAATGTTGAAACAAAATAGCTACTTTGTCGTGATTTTATAACATATTTACGTTATAAATTTTGAATAAATATAATAGTAGAATGAATGTAGATACAAGAAAAAGCGAGAAAGAACATGTAAGAAAGCCGGAAAAGGGACATTATTTCATTGAAAGAAAAGAAGAATTTGAGAAATAAAAGAATATTGAATAAAAAAGGGAACATTAAAAGGCGTATATTTTGAGAAATTTTCTACTTAAATGTGGTATATTTCTATAAATGTTTACTTAAATGTGGTTTATTTCTGTAAATTTATCAAATCTGAAATCCATTTACAAGTTTATTTAATCTATAGTCATATGTTCAATGATGTTAATCATTTATTATTATCAAGTCATTAAAACCAAGATCATTTAGTTTTATTTTCTCATAAAAACATATTTTTTTAACATTTTGAAAATAAAATTCTATTATTGTGTCAATAAAACTTAATCATGATTGAATGTTATGTTTCATTTTAAAATATATTTCTTTTCCTTGCATTCAAGAAATTCGATTGATTGCATAGATTTTTTCTGTTGTTGCCTTTTGGGAAATTACGGATTGAATCAATGGCACCAAATCTCATGAAAAATAAAGAATCAAGGGAATAAATAAAAAAGATTTTACGATCCCAAAGTTATCTCTCTCTTCCTCTCTCTCTCTATATATATGTGTGTGCGTGTGGTTAAGGATCGAGAGAGAGAGAGAGAGAGAGAGAGAGAGAGAGAGAGAGAGAGAGAGAGAGAGAGCATGTTAGATTTCACGCAAGTCAATATTTGCACAATAAAATTGTGAATTAATTTGTGTTTTCGTTCTAACATTTTCCAAAATCTGCCCACATAACCAAACACGTAGGACTTTTAGAAAAAACGTTTCTTGGAAGGATAAAACACCACATCATATATATATATATATATATATATATATATATATATATTATAAATTATACTTTAGAACATCTACAAACTACAATCTACTACAAAACTGCACATTTTGTTTCGACATTGAAAGAACAATGTCTCATCAGGTAGTTAATAATGATGATAATAAACGTTCATTTGTTTGTATATATATATATATATATATATATATATATATACAAATGAATAAGGAACGAAGAAGATATTTGCAACGTTCGAAACATTAATTTAAAACAGTCCTCAATATAAAAATAGAGCAATGCATATTTATTATAAACTATACTTTAGAACATGTACAAACTACAATCTACTACAAAATTGCACATTTTTTTAGACATTGAAAGAACAAAGTCTCATCAGGTAGTTAATAATGATGGTAATAAAGGTTTATTACCATCACTATTAACTACCTGATCAGACATTGTTCTTTCAATGTCGAAACAAAATGTGCAATTTTGTAGTAGATTGTAGTTTGTAGATGTTCTAGAGTATATATATATATATATATATATATATATATATATATATATATATATATATATAAATCCAGGTGAAGAAGACTCAAGCTTTTACTAATTTATGTGACTCGGCATTTATTTTATTATGAACAGTGCTCAATATAATAATTAAGCTCTCTCTCTCTCTCTCTCTCTCTCTCTCTCTCTATATATATATATATATATATATATCGCACTTCCAGCCTGTGGAATTCCCTTCCGCATGCTTGATTCCCCAACGGCTACAACCTCCAGGAGTTCAAATGTAAGGTCAATAGACACCTCCTAACACACTAACTCGCACCCATTCTCTCAAACACTCTTCCTATGTACTTCCTTACTCGTCTATCACCCTCCTTCCGACATTTCCTATATCCAATCGCTCTATGTAACCCCCTGTGCTATAGTGGCAGTGGAATGCCTTGCTTGGGGTGATATGATTAAAATATATATATATATATGAGAGATGCATATGTGATATATGTGATGTGATATAAAGAGTTAAGCAAGATCATACATTAAAGTTATAGAAACATTGATAACCATCTGTATAGATACTGTTGGAAGATAAAATAGCAACACACAGAATAACGATGCAGACTTAAATCTGGACACAGTATATAACCATTAGAAGAAATATATAAATGTTCAGCTATTCGGCCATCTTAGAAAAGAGCAAAACTTGTCTGCCTACATTTTTGTGAAGAGCTTTATTTTAATCCAATGTAAGGGTACAATGCAAGCAGTTATCAGTCTATTGTGATGCGCACGTGTTCCTTTTATTCAATTAATGACGTTTCAGTTGTTTCGATGTGCTCAGCTACACGAGGCGTGATAATAATATCAGAGAATAATAGCGCATGTTGAACGTTCGATGTCAGTGCTGATCTTATGTTGTCAAAAAAAAAAAAGTCAATCAATCCTTCATATGTAAACCAGGTTCTGGACAACCATGTAATACAGACAATTGGTGCAACTGGAGTTACTGTATTAATCCAGCAGGATAATACTTGTTTGGATCCGTCTGCCCAGGTTTTTGTTGTTGTCCAAGTGTCGAGATTTTAAAAAATTTAACAACAACAACAACAACAACAACAACAACAACAACAACAACAACAACAACAACAACATATCTTTGAAACTAAACATAAAAAAGGTTATTCAATAAAGAAAAAGTAGAAGTAAGACGTCAATTGAAACAACATCTATATATTATTTTCAGAAATATACAATAGCAATAAAATATTCAGTTTTCCTTGCAGTGAAGTTTTTTTTTCAAGTAAATAAGCGTTTCTAGTGTAGTGCGCTGTGAATATGTGCGAACAGACTTACTTTATAACGTTCATCTTAGTGTGTTTGTTTGTAAGTTCATAGACAAAGGCTTAGTCGGCGGCTATTGCCTGTAGTGTCTTCCATTGTGTTCGTGTATGTGGGTGCCTGCATGTGTGTGTGTGTGTGTGTGTGTGTGTGTGTGTGTGTGTGTGTGTGTGTGTGTGTGTGCAGGTGGGTGCGTGCGTGTGTGTATGTATGCATATGTACATCAGAGAAACCTTTCAAATTGTTTTGAAGCAGTATACATCTATTTTTATATCCGTAAGGAAGATCCCAAATCTAATTTCACATAGAGGTGTGAACTTTTTGAAAGAAAATTAACACTGGCTCGCGGGAATCATTTACTTGAATTTGCGACTATGGTGAAGAGAGTTATTATTGTTATTTGCTAAATGGTAAAAAAAAAACCCCAAAAAACAAAAACAAAACAATACGTTGTAGCTCTACAACTATTCCCGCAAGTATTTTGGAAGTATTTGTTCTTGTAATGATTGTTTATCAAACAACCCTACTGGTGGGACTTTATTGGTTGGAAAAAATATATATAGGATTTGATTTCTATGTACCCCTTCTACACGATGCAGTAGACACACAAGAACTAGTTGACAAATTTTCCGGCCAACACGATCGTTAGTATTGTCCCGTATTATACATGTATGAGTCATGATTAGACGACGTTCAGTTTACCATCTTCAGCTCTTGTTATATTGCGTCAACAGATGCGCAGAATAACGTATCACAGGGATGTATTCGTAATCTGTATATTTGTATGCAGGCGAGAGTACAAGTCAGTGTTAGTGTTTAAGGAATATATTCTTTGTATTAGTATGATATCTGATTACTCTTTATACAGACCTTGAATCTTAAATCTGCGCACGCATTGAACTCTATAGACGATCCTTTACTGTAATCCTGCTATATCACCTGGAGGTTTCACCTTGAACAAAATGAAACATATATTCAAGGTATTACAACTTTGTTTTCCGTCACTGTATGTGTGTGTCTCTCTTTATGTATGTGAGTTCCTGCATACACACATGTGAGGGTTTTTGTGTGCCTGTGTGCCTGTGTGCGCGTATGTATGTATACACGTGTATGTGCATGTGTGGTATTTTCTGGAAAACTTTATCACACGTTTTTGTTTTTAATATATTTTTTCTGAAATTGTTTTTACGTTTAGATATTTTGATTAAATTCATCCAGGGAGAAAATCGATTTCTTCGTTAAGGCAATTTTTTTAAAAAAAGGAAACAGCAAGTCTATCAAAAATTTAATACATTGCGATAAAGATATTTGTCATTTCATAATCTCGTTTTCTTTCTTTCTTTCTTTCTTTCTTTCTTTTATGATATCTAATTTTCCTCCAACCGCTTCTCCTTCTTTTCCTCTCCAACATCTTTCCAACTCCTCCATTTCTCTAAATCATCACTCTTCTTATACTATACTATCTATCTATCTATCTATCTATCTATCTATCTATCTATCTATCTATCTATCTATCTCCCTCTGTTAAAATTTGTCTATGTTATGTTATTAAATATTTCTATCTCGTTATACCACTTCAAACTATGTATCTATGCTTCTCTCGGTCTATCCATCCCCTCATACACACACTAATAATATTGGGCACATAAAAATAATCACCGAATATCTGTTAGTTTTACGCCTTAAGCTGTTTTTAGATAAGGAGTTACTTCTCTTTATGTTGACTCTCTACACTGGCTACTTAGGGGACTTTGGGTATGGGGTGAAATCTATTTTTTCTAGTGTTTTGTTTTGGTTAAGAAACTTTGGAATATTTATAGTCTTGAACTTGAGTTTGTAGATTATATTTTTATATTCATATTTATCTTCATTCATTTTATATGCTTTTTTTGGTTTAAAGTTTAGTATTTGAAATAAAATTTATGAGATTAACGATATGAGACATTAGTTTTGGAGTCGAGATGTAGTTGTAGGTAGCGTATGAAAAATTTGTTTTCATGTCTTCATTTGGAGAACACGAAGCTATTGTTTAAGAATTCTGTAAAGTGGATTATTGCTAGTTTCTTCTCGATGCAAAACACCTAAAACATTGCCTACAGTTGACTCTAATCTTCACATGACCCCACATGACTACATCGTAACGTCTCTGGAGACGAATACAATGTCGATGTGTCCTAATAAGGAAACTTATTAGTGGCCCGCATGCGCAAACTGAGCCCGTGTAGACACTACTGGGTAATATTTGTTCTGTGTTTTACGGTCTGCCACTACCGCCTTTAAAATAAGTACATCTAGGCAAACGGCTGTACTATATGACTGTGTAGAACATGGTTCACGAACATAGGAATGTTTATTTGACCCTTGTTGACAACGTAACATCCCCACAGACTTCTCATGCACACTTATTCGCTAAAATGATCCTAAAGCCGCGAACAATCGCCCCTCCCTCTCAAACGACTCTAATTAACCAATAGGAACACAACTTCTCGGCATGGTGTTTGCTTATTCTAGATTCATTCACCATATTAGATCTTTTCGCAGTATGTGTTTCCGTCTAAAGCTTAGACATCAAGCGCTCTGGATTGAGTGTTACTAAGTCACAAGATGGCCGAAGACTTTGAAACTTTAATCAAAATATCTACTATCCAACTGAAGGAATAAAGCTGAAAATTTTTCAGAATGCTGCAACTGTATTTACCATCAATATATATATATATATATATATAGTGTATCGAGGCAGCAGATAATTTTCTAAACATATACTGTTAAATATAAGATACAATGAATGTCTATTATGTTTAATCATGAGCCGTTCTAAACATCGTATTTTGGCTTTAGCTTCAGTTGAGAATAAAGACAAAAATTCTCCAACATTTGGATAATTTTTTATTAAGTTGCTTCTAAGCATTCGGCTCACATGAGCCATCTTCAGAGAGGTTACAAGGACGTTAACACAAAAACATCCAGCATCAGTTTAGCGGAGTTTTATGTCAACACAAGATATTTATGCATAATCAGTATTCAGCTTGGAAAGATAATCGGAAAATTTAGTGATGAGTTTTTTTTTTTGCTATAAACTTTACATAGGTACAGAACTTCGCAGCGTGCCTTTCATAAAAGACTATCTCTTGTGCGTTATGAAAAGATTTAAACTAATTTACACGCTTCATTCGGCGTCGTCATCGCGGTAATTAAGTCCTTGCAATGAGAAGCGAAATAAAAAATCTCTACCTTTTTAAAAAGCTAAGCAAATTGTGGGGCGTGATAGTGACAATAGTAGCATTTATTATCAGTCATTAGGTACAATCTTGAAAAACTTAGGGAAAGGCTAGAGTAACGAGAGATTGGGGGAGAATGAAGGCTATCCAGAACGACAGCTCTCTTAAAATTCACTTGAATATTCAGGAGAGTTCTTGAGAAGTGGCTTTTAGTGTTACACACAAATTACTATTGACATAAAAATATGAGTGGCAAATATTACGCACACATAATTTATGTGTATTGTAATATAATTAAAAATATTAATCATTTATATTTGTATTTGCAAATGAGCATTTTCCTAGAGGCAGAAAAAATACTGATCGCTTCGCTGTAAAAATCAAAAAGTTTTTTGATAAAAGAAAACAAAATGAAAAAGACTTGACATTATTAATCTCCTTTTTTCCTGTGCTCAAACGTAACAATTACGAAACTTTCTCAATTGCTTCACAAGTGAATACATATTTTTTTGCTTTCATCTTTCTTCAGTTCCTCTTGTACACAATTCCCTATATTAATCTCATGAAAATGCAAATAGTCACAATTCAGGAAGAAGTGAAGCAACACAACACTAATTAGCAGCGAGATAGGCAAGTTCAAATCATAAGCTTCCTTGGAAACGGCGTGTTTGTTTGAAGCGAAAACATTAATCGTGTTCATGCAATTCTCAAGGATTTCTGATAGATGGAATTATATTTAGACTCCTCGAAGAAAAATAAAATATTCTCTTTTGAAATAAGAGAAATTAAAACCAAAAGCGATTTCTGAAACGTTAAAACTTCCTTTAAGCACTTCTGACTTGTTAACAATGCATATCTTATCGTTTTTTTGTAAATAAAAAACGAAATTTAATACAACTATTGATCTATTTTTGTGACAAAGCGTGGCAAGTTTTCATGTGCATTATTTTAATGCAAATGCAAAGAGAAATATGTCTCTGTATTACAAAATACGATTAGCGTTTACACAAAAGAACTGAAAAGTCTTCGTTTATTTAACAAAGAAATGTTATTGCGCTGAAACAAAACCCGGTATGAAACATATTGCAAACAAAATGAATTGAATAGGTATTTTGTTCATTGAACATATTCAAAAGATAAGATGTATCAAGGCATTGCTCAAAACTTTTCTCGTTCAGAGCAAATGAAAGCAAATCTCGTTTAAGATAACGTGATATATTAACAAGTTGGCTTTTGAAATATATTTATAATATATTTCGGAGATGTTGCTAAGTAGCAACGAATAATAGTAAAATACAGAGGAAACTAATAATGACGATAAACTTTGAAACTGCACCTACCAAAAATATTGAGTCGGAAATTTACTGATACTTGCGGTGATTAAATGTATAAGCCAATGTATGTTTTTTTTAGTTGGGGAGTGTCTCTGTAGTGTTAAAGTAAATTTGAAAATATGAATCTGATATTAACAATTTGGCAAAGACATCAATCCTTTTTCCCCGTCAGCTTTGATGGAATAGAAGGGCATATAAAATCATTTAGCACTGTAAGGCCTCATAAAATTTACTCACTGAAATCATTTGATGTGGTTAAAGCCCTCCCAATATTTTATAAAGGATTTGCAGAAATAAACTAAAGTAAAATATATGCTACTTTTATAAACTAGCCCAGTTTCTCAGTGTCTATATCTTTATATATATATATATGTGTGTGTGTGTTATGTCCGACGCTAAGCTCAATAAATTTTGATATATTGCATTTATCCAGATTCTTATCGGAAACATTGTCTCATTTAATTTTTGATCAGTTTTTATTTTCATTTTATTGCAACGTTCTATGTCGTTGTCTGCGTTCTACGACAAATAAGAATGCAGCATAGACCTAAAAATAAAGAATTCACCTCCAAGCGATGATAACTTGCATTCATTCTTCTTGCTTCAACGGTCGAAAATTTAAAAAAGAGTTAGAAAAAAATAACAAAAATAAAATGAAAGAAAACAAAAACAAAACAAAAAACGACACGACTTCAAGAAATTCTGATGACTTAACATGAAAAGTTAGTGTCCAGTAGAAAGTGTCATCCATTTATACGGCTTGGATTCAAATCAGGTAAACATGAATATGACTAAATCTGAACGCCACCAACTGCATACTTGTTGTAGCCTAATTGGTAAATAAACGGATAACTAATTTGTGTTAATTCCCATCTTATTGAAAGCTAAATCTTTATTTTTAATTTTAAACTTAACTGACTTTAGTTCTATTAACAAAACCTGAGATTTGCAATAAAAGGCAACATGAAATAATCAAAAATTAAGTATATTGCATTTTTTTTGATAATTTTTGGCTGTTAATTTAACACATTTTATCTTTCAAAACATCAATCGATAGCGAGCGACAATGAATGACCATTCATCAAGAATTATTTTTAAAGAACCAAACAATTTTTATCTCATAAAAATCTAAACGCAAAATGCGAGATTTAAAGAAAATATTTTAACACCCTTTTTATGTAGGAAATCATCCAAGCGTACGTGAAAAAAATTAATTAATCTTTATTATTGACCTCAGAAATAGATTTACTTGCCTTATTTTCTGGAGATTGCCTTTAATTCTGCGCAAATTTCCCATTTGTGTCAGATTTTATGATGGATACGTTCAATAAATAAAGCGTATTTTGACACTGTTAATTATTTTGACCCGATTCAGTTTCTTTGAAGAGTTGCAGAATTGATTAGATTCGATCATTTAATTAAGCACATGATGTTTTTATATTATTATTATTATTATTATTATTATTATACGAGTGTATTTATGTGTGTGTGTGTGATTGTAAAAAATACCATGTTTATTTAAAATTTGATTATGCAATTTTATTAATAGCGTAACCAGTCAGTTGCATTTTCAGTTTTATTAACAGTCTTAATAAAACGTCTTGCAAAGTTCACAAATCAAATGCTATCAATTATATCAATTATCACCTTTCTCTCTCTGTCTCACCTCATCATGCTAGTCATATTGTTGTCTTACTCATACGAAGAAGAGACGTTAAGTTTCAATGTTTCTTAAAATCATTATTATTAATTGTCATACTATGTGATATATTCCATTGTTGTTATTATTGCATAACAATTTACTCGGACCATCAAAAAATCGATTTCTCATTTGGAACAGATATTCACTGCACCAGAGTGCATGCCAATTCGGTCGGGTTTCAGTCCTGGGTTAAAAAGCAATCGGAGTCTAACCGTACGAATGAGCTGTGATACAAAAAAAAAAAAAAAATTAAAAAAAAATCTTTCATTTAAAACTTATGCTCCAATAGAACTTAAAAATTAATTAATTTTACTAAAATAAATGACCCAGACAATACTTAATTAGTTTTCTTATCTGCAATATACTTTAGTATACCATAATTCTTCTTCTATGTGCCCTGTCCCTTCAGGACGTAGGCGATCATGGATCTCCACGTCTCCCTATCCCTTGTGGCTCTTAGTATGTTTGCTCCTGTTGCTCCTGGCAACCCCCGTTCCGTCATCCACCTGATCAGACCCTGCAGATATGTTATCCGCTGCCTTCCTCTGTCTCTCCTTCCTTCTATCTGACTAGTCAGTATCAGGTTCTCCAGGCTCTCTTTCCTCATTGCATGTCCCAGGAACTTCAGTTGTCTCTTCCTGATGCTCAGCATCAATTTCCTTTTTGTTGCCATTCTTTCTAACACTTCGTCGTTGCTTGTATGCTCAGTCCACGATATCCGTAGCATCCTTCTGTAGAACCACATTTCGGCCGCTTCCAGTTTTTTCCTAATTTTCGATGATATTGTCCAGCAGTCACAGCCGTATTGAAGAACTGACATCACGTAGCAGTCTAGCACTCTTTTCTTCGTTTCTATTGAGATCTTCCTGTGTGTTAGTATTTTGCTCATCTTCTGGAACGCGTCCTTTGCCATGCCAATTCGCCTTCGGATGTCCGTGTCGCACTTTCCATCTCCTGTTAGAACACTTCCTAGGTACTTAAATTCTTAATTCTAACCTAAACATTCCAGCCCCTCTATTCATGAAGTAGTACTAAAAAAACCCTAAAATCTAACCTGCTGTTAAAAATTATTGTCTATCCATTTAAAAAAAATCTATGATCCCACTATGTATCTTATCAAGACAAAATTAAAAAGTGGCACGTATAGAAACCAGGCCATCCTGCTTCCTTTCGCGACCTAGATCTTAAAACTCTATAGTTACCTAATTCTCATTTTTGATTGAATAATATTGACACAACTAAAGCATTTTCTCCAACTACCACTCCATAATTGTCTAAATAACCGTGAATTCATCTTATATTTTCAAAATAAATCATTTTTACTATTTATTTTAACATATCGCCTGAAGAACAGTATTGTTCTGAAACATGAAAATTTTTGTGTAGTGATATAATGCTTTTATAAACCATTGTAATAACAAAATTACTATATTAAGCACTACTCTGTGTCGAGCACTCTTTATAAAAATAAATGCGTAAACAGTGGGTTTTAATCTACGTGTTCTTTCACTTTCGTATATATATATATATATATATATATATATATATATATATATTTGACGGCGAAAATTTATTTATTTGCAAAGACAATCGCAATTTAAAATGAAATCAGCATGGCTGGTGATAATCTTTCTGAAAAGTAAATAATTGCGTGTCTCTCTCTCAGTCTGACAGTTGCCACTTGATATGAATGCTGGTTGCATCACTGTATTGTGCTTGATCATCTTTTTTGCTAGAAATTATTTTGCACATTTATAAGTCCATGTATTGAACATTGCTGCTACATCTGGTCTGTGTCTTCTGCTATGTATTTACACATTCTTAACAAAATCCAAAGAAGAGGGACCTTCAATAAATTCTCGCTGTTTTTCAACAGATAGCGTTCCCAGAACTGCGTGATTGTAGTTTCAAATGGTAACGCATCTATAAGGAAGCTTGGAATTCAGTGTATGTCATTTCGCTGAAGTGTAAACAACTTTGTTTTTCATAGCGTTAATCATCTCGGATTTCGTGTCAAAGAAAGTATATTTGCGGAAAATTTTACTGCACTACTTTATTCAAAAGAAATTCGCAGTTAAAGCACACAGAATTCTTGTTGAGAATTACAGTGACCATGTTCTGTAGAAACAAAAACACTCAGAGACTGATTTAGACACTTCAGAAATAATGATTTTGATGTTGAAAATAAAGAACGTTTTGGTACACCGAAAAAGTTTGAAGACTGAAGAATCGGAGGTATTAGTTCATGAAGACTCATGTCAAGCGCAATCTGAACTTTAGAATCATTAGAGTTGATCACACATCAGTTTCGAAACGTTTGAAAGCATTAGGAATGATTTAAAAGCAAGGACATTGGGTGCCGTACGAGTTAAAGCAGAGAAACGTCGAATGACGTCTTGTCACGTGTGAACAGCAGCAGAAAAGTAAATGTTTTTTTTTTACATCGTATCGTGACGGGAGATGAAAAGTGGATACACTACGATAATCCTAAGCATATAAAATAGTGGAGTAAGCCCGGCCATGCATTAAGATCAGCGGGACAGCCGAATATCTATGGTTCGATGCATCTGCTCTGCATTTGGTTGGATCAGCTGGCTGTAGTTTATTATGAGCAGCTCAAACCAACCAAAATCACCACGGGAGATCCGTCTTGACTACAATTGATGCATTTTAGGTTGAGCATTGAAGAAAAAAAAATCCGCTATACGAGTGGAGACACGACAATGTGATTTTGCAACATGACAACGCTAGGCCACATCTAGCAAAACTGGTAAAACATACTCGAAAACGCTTAAATTGGAAGTCCTACCCCACCCACAGTATTCATCACATATTTCCCCGTCCAACTATCACTTGTTCTGATCGCTGGCACATGGTTGAGCAGCACTTTCATTCTCATGAAGATGTCAAAAAAATGGGTCGACTTCTGGTTAGTCTCAAAAAACGTATCGTTTTTTCCGCCGTGGAAAGATAGAAAAATGTAGTGACTAGCGATGGACAATACTTGCAGTGACATGTTTCTTACTAATATTTGTAAGTAAAATATTACTTTTCATGAAAACTCATTAAGTAGCTTCCCAATGCTTTTTCTATAGAGGTTCTAATGGTAATTGATCTGATCAGCTTTCCACCCTTATACCTCGACTTTACAAATTTAAGCGCAGCAATAGATGATAACTCATGTCTCATCATTTTACTGTTCGAATTTCTAGTGGTAACAGTGAATTCTATTTTAATAGTCTTTTTTGGCACGTATCACTTGTGAAACTCTCTCCTGGCGTCTTGCTTACCTGTCAACGATGATCTTAAAAAATGTAAATGCAGTGTCCATCATCATCCTCTGTCTTTTTAAAAATTCATCCTTTTTATTGTCCTTTCTACTCTTTATTGAGTTTTTTCTTTTTCATTTTTACTTTAGGATTTCTGCTATGTCAATAACTGAGTTCACTATATAAAGGTGGGTAAATGCTGGCGCCACAGAATGACAAACAAAGAACTGTACCAAATAGCTTTAGAACTACTGCAACAAATGAAATGTATGTGTAATTGTGTAATTCCGCTCTTGATGTTTTAAGGGTTAGTGTACAGGCGTGGGTGTATGCATTTCTGTTCTCCAACGAAGAATTTTAATGCGACTTTACCAGGCGCTCGCACATATGATCACACACACACACACACACACACACACACACACACACACACACACACACACACACACACACACACACACACACACCAATACGAGTGTATGTGTGTGTGTGTGATTGTAAAGAAATACCATGTTTATTTAAAATTTGATTATGCAATTTTATTAATAGCGTAACCAGTCAGTTGCATTTTCAGTTTTATTAACAGTCTTAATAAAACGTCTTGCAATGCCACAAATTAAATGCTGACAGTTGTTAAAATTGATACAAAATGTAACTAGAAGAGAAAATAATAACATAATCAAGATGATAAAACTCCACACAACTTCAAATATAGAAAACCCCTGTCAATACTGAAAAGCGTAATAAAATCTACTGGACGTGAAAACCTATTATTGTAAAAAAATGTTTTAATAGAAAGGTTTTATCAGTTTTAAAAACAATATAATATACCAAGCCACTGTAAAATTAGCAGATAACGAAGAAAAATATACATAAGAGTAATTGAAGAACCCTGGAAACAGAGAAACTACACATACAAAACATTCTTTGCTTATAGTAAATACGCGAATAGCACAATGATGTCTAAACACACACTGAAAACTAAAAACAAAACAAAAACCACAAAATATCATAGAAAATGAGGAAAACAGCATCAACTTACAACAATAAATTCAAAAGCTCTAAACTCTGTCTAGAGAAGAAACTATCTATAATCAATTTCCAGACCAATGCAAATTACGAAATAGACGATCAGAACTCATCTCAAAATGCAAATATGAAAACAAATTTTTACTACGTCACTTAAAAACCGAAATCTAAAGACAAATACTTTGTAAAATACGAACATGAAAGAAAAATATATGCACTATATACAGTGCAGGTTATCCAACATTAGGTAAAACCAATACATTACACCAAAAAAGTAAAATAATCAAGCTAGAAAAAAATATGTAAGTAAAAGAAAAAAATCTAAATGAAAAAACAAAATTTGTTAATAATTAAATAAATCATTAAACTACAATTGCACGCATAAACAACATGTAATTAAGTATTCAATAATAAATAAATAATAAATAAATAATAAATAACAAATAATAAATAAATAATAAATAATAAATAATAAAAATAAAAACTTAACAAACAACCCAGTAAAATAGCTACAAATAACTGCATTTTAATCCATGATTAATTCTTTTTGCAGTTTATCATTATATATATATATATATATATATATATATATATATATATATATATATGCAAGTTTCATTATTAAACGACTGACAAGATTCATTACTAAACGACTAACAAGATACGGCGGTTAATGAAACTTTTATATAAGTAAGATTGCTGCCCAATTACACAATTATATATATATATATCTTTTGTTTATTTATCTTTATCTGTAAATTCAAATAAAACTTAGTGGGGAAATAGCCATTTTCAACATATCATTTTAAGGCATGTATTCTTCGACACCTGATAAACAGAGAATGAGGAATAATTCTAAGCCCAGAGGTTAGCTTAGGTAAAGGAAGAGGTTGGGATGTATTGGCTTTATTTGGGTTGGGCTAGGGGAAAAAATTTAGTAGTAATTTCTCCTTGGTAGTGGGAGGTATGAGTTAGTAGTGGTAGGTGGTAGGGAAGTAACTGCTTGGCCAATTAAAAAAGATTATTGGGACTAATTGGGAGAATAGGATAATTATTGTAATTTATACTTATTTCTATGGTGACACATACTTATAATTTCCCTTCGTTTGTTCAGGAGTATATTTTGTTCTTGAAATTTTAAAATTTTGATTTTTTTTCTGTTAAACATAGATCACACTTATCTCTTAAGCTATTAGCTAGCATTGCCTATTCGTTTCCATTTTATCTGGGGATCTAAGTTACTTTTTTTTAGTTCCCTGTATTTTCTAGAAAGGGCTGTTTGGTATCTTAAACTAGGGTTGGTAAAGGAGTGCCTGTGGGTATAAAGCCGTTGCTTCCAAATTCCCGCCGAAATTCCAATATAAACATCACTCCTTATTTTCCTTAGGGTAGATGGTGGCTTGATAGATTACATTATTCGATCTACACTTACCTTCAACCGGACAGTTATGTCTATATTTAGAGTTACAGTGGGGTGTCATTCTATTTTCTGTATTGAATTCCCTACACTTCAAGATTTGGTTATTGTGGGAGCTAATAATGTTATACATTTTATTGGTACACGAGTAACTAATCTTGAGTAGAAGTAGTAGAAACTAATAGGTTAGCGCTGAGTTGCAATAAACTATGTTTTTATTATAAGCGCATAATAAAAATGCCACTATATATATATATATATATATATATATATTGTCAGTTATCGAGTTGTTAAAAGTAGGGTTAGTTTTTGCTGTACTTTTATGAATAGATGAATGTAAGGTGATGATTAGGATTACTAGGATTACTAGGATTAATAGGATTATTAGGATTACTAGGATTAATAGGATTACTAGGATTAATGTTGAGTTAGAATTACTTGCTGGATGGCAGTAGGTATGTGTACCTCTTAACGAAATCTGTAGAATAAATGAACCTTTGTGTCAGCCGTGATATGTATATTATTAAATGGCACACAATGAATTGAGGGGCATTAAACGTGTTGTGAAGGACTTATGCCTTTTAACACACACACACACACACACACACACACACACACACACACACACACACACACACACACACACACACACACACAAAAACGCAAATGAATGTAGTTTTTATTACAAACATATTTTTATTGTTCTACAAACGTTTCTCTGCAAAAAAAATTATATCTAAGTATATATCGTCTGTGTGTGCCGTGTTTCTGATAACGCAACTGTTAGCGTTCCATTTATAACGTTTTATTAAAACTGTCAATAAATTGAAAAAGCACTTGACTAGTTGCGGTATGAATAAAATTATATAATCAGATTTGAAATAAACATAGTATTTATTTACAAGCACACGCACACACATACATACACACGTATTGGTGTGTGTGTGTGTGATCATATGTACGAGAGCCTGGTAATGTCGCATTAAAAGTCTTCGTTGGAGAACAGAAAAACATACACCCACCACCCACGCCTGTATACTAACCCTTAAAACATCAAGAGCGGAAATTCGTCCATTTTTATTTTGCAATGATGGAAGATGGCGACTTTGGCCTTCAATCAGAATTTCCCGTCTACTCAATATCGTCATTGTGTATTGGCATACGAACTTAATCTAAGCAAGGAAATGGATGAATATGTCCATTCAAAAATGGAAAGAAATATTTATTTATTTCGTTCATAATTTCCCAACATCCAGTTTCATTTTTCATCTGACCCAGTGCTCTAGCAACTGAAGCATTCAACATAGAAATGCATCTGCCATTTCTTCCTACTTGTCTCTCCTCTTCGCTAGCGTTCCCCACCACTTATTACAAAAACTTTCATTTTATTTTCCGCCGTGTTAAAGTTGTGAGTTGGACGTGACACTTCCATGCGACACGAAAGCTTTATGCAGTGTATGACGGAAAAGATACAATTGTGGAAAGAATGACATACTGAATATTAAAATATTATTGCAAAAGCATAACCAAGTTCCAAATGATCTTATGTCTCTTCTGATTCTTTCCATTATTTGATCAGATCAAGCGCAGAGTGCACGCTTTCCACATAATTATTCTTACATTTATAAAATATTTTTATATTTTTCATTTTCATTTTAAAAATGTGGTCATTCTTTAACCACTTATTTATTATTTGTCCTTTCATTTCTTCCTTGTACTGTTCTTTCTAGCATAATACATATTTTTCCTTCTTTCGTGTTTTCTACTCTTTATCTTTTCTCGTTTTTACTTTCTTTAAATAATAGTTTTAACGACATCTTTTTATTTAATATTTTCTAAATCTTACCTTTCCCCTTATTATCAACTTAAAAGATTTTCTTATCTTTTCTTTTTCTTCTTTATTTACCCCCCAGTAGTTAGAATATTCGCCCCTATTACAATTTCTATGACATTGTAGATTATATTACAATTGCATTTTTATTAATGGGCTGATCCATTGACTGGTTCTATTAAAAATAGTAATTTCTATTTTGAGGAAATTAAACGCCATTGTTAGAATGCACGAACGTAGCTTAACTGCGATTTTCTTTTCTTTAATCTTAACGTTGGCCAATTTAATCATTCTGGTTTCACTTTTACTTTCGTTTTTACTTATTCTACTATTGTCGATTATTCAACTAAAGTTATACTTTGTTCACGTTTATCACAATTTCGAAATATTTTATGACTTTTTTTCACTAAATTTGAAAGTCGGGATGATGTGCATTTAATGATATTTCTGCTTATACATACTAGCATTATACACATATGTAGGTACATCAATAAATCTGTGACCTAATCCTAATGATAAAATCATATATATTTTGCAGAATAAAATGTATTTTTCAAAATAATAAACTCTCTTGACAATGCATTTATTTCAATGGTGAATATTAATCTTATAGATCAAATAGTATGCAGTGAAAATTAAAATAAAAAATTAACTGATAACTACATGTCAAGCCATGAATTTATTGGTATATCCTTTTGCAAAAAACAATTTTTGTCTGAATTTCTGAAATGAGAAACTGATTTTTTGAATTGATGCATCAGGATTGGCGTCTTAATCGTAGGCGTTTTCCGCTGCACTCTCCATTTGTAACCGGATAATTTTGAACCAAACCCTTTATTTAATCCACAAGAATAGATTGTTTCCATTCCTTTGTTAATCTAGAAGATATATAAGTTATTAATTCCTGATTAATTCGTCCTTACTTTTCCTTTTGAGGTAGTAGCTGTCTAGTTCAGGAATAGAATTCATAACCATTAGACAATTACTGGATGTATCGAACAGTTAGTGTTATTTGATCTGTGTGTGAGGCGTCTGGAGTGGAGTCCATGCTTGTAATATATTCTGTGACCGACCGAATATTATTTCGGTCAAACAAAAAATATAAAGCGATGGCAGAGAAATGCAAACAGTAACAAACAAAAGTGTGTTTACATTAAATAAATATTATTTCGGAAAAGCAGGAATGCAGAGACTAGAGACAAACGAAAGTGTGTTTGCGTCTTGAAAGTCAGAAAATAAAAAGCAATGGCGTGATTGAATCTTTGGTTCAGTCACCAATAATCTATTTATAGCCCTATACCTAGGTGCATATACAATGTAAAAATATATCTAATAATTGTTTAATTGCTATTAATAGTACTACAGTAGATATGATGTTATTTCTGCTTTTCTTCATATTTGCATTAATGTTTAAATCAAAATACTCTAATTTTTAGTAAGTGAAAGAAAAAAAATTTAACAGAAAAAGGCATTTTTAAACAAACACAATTCTAAAGTTAGTATAATAAAAATAATATCTAAAGAGATATATGTATTACTTTCTTTGTTGTTGTGAAATGAAGATCGAATATGAAAATTATTTGTTTTAGATGAAACAGCTGAACTGCTGTTTTTTTAAATGAGCATCAAAGCATTTTGTCATGGCTGCGACAAAAAATGAGTGAGAGAAGGTAAAAGAAAAGAGAATAAAGAAATAAATCAACCCTAGAAATCTACAACAATAAAAAATAATTCATTTAGAAAAGTAAAAATATAAATATATTACAATTAAACGTTCACAACAATATTGACATATTCTAGAGGAAATTTAAATATTAAACCAAACCGGAAAAAAAAAAATTCTCCAGCAAAAAGTCAACAGTAGACCTGGTCGCGAATATTAAAAGATAGAAATAAGAATTTTACCGGCGAGTCTGTGCTATGACTGAGCGAAAACTAATCATTGGGAGTCAGGGCCCTTTCAGTCCTTTGATCTTTTCCTTAATAGCGAAATTGTCTGCAATTGAACTGAATAGGCGAGCCAAACTAGCCCTTAGATTTGTATAGATGAGCGGTCTCTTTAAAGAAGTTCTCGCCATTTCCGGTGTTTTCTAGTTCAAAAGGAGACATTTTCTCACTTTCTTTTTTAACTAATTAAATGAAATGGATATTTTTATAATGTGTTGTGGCCTTATTGGAGCTAAAAATAAAAACACAGAGAAGGAATAGAGTAAACAAATATATTTAAGAAAGACAGTAGTACAAACATATACCATTGAGAGATTATTAGCGTGAATGTTAGTCCGGCTGTCAAAGTTATCTGCTGGAATAGATTCCGCGTTCACTCTCTGCTCTCTACAAAGCCGAACTGCTGCTTATATATAGTTTGGAAAAGTTCATGTGTCATATGGGTAAGTCACCATACCCCCCTCCTAAGTATTAACTCTGCAAGAGTTTTAATAATTTTTTCTTTATGGATTCACGACAAGAAAATCCGTCATTTTTCTTTTATTTCGTAAACAGCGCTGTTCCGGGGCCTCTTTCAGATTTGGCATGTCAAAACTATCGTAAATGATACCCATCACTTCTTTTTTTCAGAAGGACCGCTGTTAGCATCGTCCAAAGAATATGCAAAAGTGTCTATTGCGCCTCAGATTGTGATTTGTGTGAACGCATTTTCATTTTCATTAATGTGTCCCCAGATTGCCAGTTTAAGCTTTGCTTGCTCTTGTTGAGTTTGAAATAGAATTTCTTCGAGTTTCTAAATTCTGATTTCAGTTTGTTTTTGAAATGCAAGCCGTTTTTTTCAGCTTGCTCTAGTATTTCAAGTCATTCTTTCTTAGTTTACTTTTGAATTTCAAGTCGTTCTTTCTGTATATCAAGCTGGAGTTGGACTATTTTTTTTGCTGCTCAAGTTGCTTTTCTTGCCATTTAAATTCCCGTTGGTTTTGCTTTCTCTTGCCATTTAAGCGGCTGTCGGTTTTGTTGTTCGAGTTGAAACTTACGAATTTCGAGCATGGCAGATTTAAATTCGTTCATGTTTACCCGTGTCTATTTTTTAGGATTACCTGAATACAAATTAACTTCAAATGAAAACTTTTTTCTTTGAATAGCAAAATAAAAAAAAGGAAAAAAACAAAAAAACAAAAACAAAAAAAAAAAACAACAAAACTTTAGTTTCTTACTCACTCAGTAACGAAATAACAATTAATTGAAAGTGAATAACTTTAATTTCTTATTCACTAAGAGAATCACGAGTGCTTTTTCCTTCTCAAAAAACATGAATTCTAGTAGTTTAGTGGCTCGCGTTCAAGTTCAGTGTATGATAGCTACATTATTTTTTCCCATTCGATTTCTTTTTCAGGATTACCATGTACTGTTGAATAGAACAAAGTGCGACGTAAAAAAGAATTCTGTGCGTACAATGTTGAACCAATATTGACATTTTTTCCACGCAGTTCTTTTTTGGGTACTCAAGAGTTCATAAAAGTTCTCGTCGCCAAGTTGTTGTGGCCTTGTTGGGGCCAGAAATAAAGACACAGAGAAGGAATAGAGTTAAACAAATATACTTAACAACAACAGTAGTATAAACATATACCAATGAGAGGTTATCAGCGTGACTTTTAGTCCGTCTCTCAGAGTTATCTTCAGCTCACTCTCTGTTTGCTGCTTATATATAGTTTGGAAGAGTTCATGTGTCATATGGGTAAGTCACCATAACATTATATTTTCGCTTATCGCAAGACACGTGTCTTGTAGTAATTCATATTTTTAGCATTTCCTAAAAAGAGGCTTCTGTAACACAAGTCATGAACATGGACAGATTAGAATAGGAGCACTATGCCCATGGAGCCCCCGAGAAAGTGCCCATCGAGCCCATGCGTTAAGACGGCTCTTGTACTATAGTAGACTGCATCTCCATGATCAGGATCACCTCGGTCATTGACGCGGACCTACGCGTCGAGCAGAGGAACAAATACTACATTAATCTTTATCCAATGTTACATCCTCTTGCGCCACAATAATGTCAGTCAGTTAGTTAAGTGCCATACGTGATACACGCTTGGGCGATCATGTCTCGAAAGAGACATGACTGACTGGGCAGAAGATTATCCCGCAGTAGGTTGCCATTGCTTTCTGCGGTAGACTGGTTGCCGACCAAGGCTATAGAACCCAATCTGTCCTGCTATTTAACCCATAACTGGAAGGAATAGACGGATTAATACCTTTCCCAAGGGTATTTGCGCGTAAGTGAATGAATACAATGGATTCAACTGGAATTCGAACACGGCTCCCCGGTTTCTCGTTTCGAGCCGATATCCACTGTACCACAACGCACAATTACAATAATGTAATTGTATTAAATAGCTAAAACTGCATACCGTAACACAACAACAATTCTTTTTGTCGATTATTTTATTGGTGTAAATCCTCTGCAACGTTTTGAACATTTTCTGTTAAAGTTTCCTTAAAAATCTTTCATAGAATTTTTTATTCTTTATTCTTGAAAAGAAAATCTTGTTTTTCTTTACAAACGCGGCAACCATCCCCGACACATGCTTTCCCCTACTGAAAGATTCACTGATCCGCTGCTTAGTTTCCATTGCACCTGGCCAAAGATTAAGCACAGCAAAGGTAAGAGGCGAGTTTCAGACTCACATATGATTTTCCCCTAATTTCAGTTATCGATTTTTCGCGAAAAATTCTGAAACTTTACGACTGGAACAAGCAATATTTATGGGTAACGCCTAGGATTTCTCAATTGCATAAGGATGGCGCTGGAAGCACTTGTATCAACTTAAAATGATATCTGAAATTGTATTAAACTCTAACACGAGTGAATAATGATGGAACACGATCATGCAGTTTGAACAGAATTTAAGCAAAAGTCATATATTATTTAAAATGAACAACTGTCATACTGAGATGATTTGTTAAAGCTTTTTTCAAAGTAAAGTTAGGATAAAGGAAAGATTTTTCAAGACAATCTAGTAATAGTAAGAAGAAGCTGTCTCTCACAAACTTCCTATTTAAATCTTGGATTATTTTTAGTTTCATCAGAATAATAATATTCTGCTTTAGTCTGTCAACTAAATATAAGATTTAGAACGTATATCACTCTTCGTTTCTATCCCAGTCGCACCATCACGAGTTCTTCCCAAATTCTACATATCTATCTATCTATCTATCTATCTATCTATCTATCTATCTATCTATCTATCTATCTATCTATCTATCTATCTATCCCTCTGAAATCTTGTCTTTTAACTATGTCTCTATATCGGAGTAGATAAATAATAATGGTCGGCTACTCATTTTCGGGAACACCCGTCTCTCCTGGGGTGGCCTGCCAATCTCTATTGTAGACGTCTGTTCATGTACATTTACTCACCCGTAGCTTTAGTTAGAGTTACTTGAAGAGAGCACATAATCTGTTAGTACGTTAAAGCCACCAATCACGATGACAACCATCGATGGTCTCAAGTCATTTATATCTACACAATTTCGCTGATATGGTTTAAGCCAACCAGTCGTATGGTTTTCAAGCAGTTTCAAAAGTTGCTGTAAGATGTAATAGCCTCCTTAAGGTTAATGACATCAAGAAATTCAAACACGGGTCGCAGGTTTGGAAAGTGAACGTTGTTACTACCCATATCACAGGAACATTCCTCCATGCATACCCTCTCTCTCTCTCTCTCTCTATATATATATATATATATATATATATATATATATAATGACTAGAGAGTTCAACACACACACACACACACACACACACACACACACACACACACACACACATACACACACACACATATGTGTGTGTGTGAACTCTCCTGTCGTTTTATATATATATCTACTAACCACTGGACTCTAGCTCTCTCCCCTCCCCTGTATAATCTTCACTTTCTCTCCGCCCATGTATCTGTCATTGCACCTGCTTTCTCAGCTTTCTATTGTTCCTTTCTAACCAGCTTGTACTCTTCACTCTTTTCTAATTAATCTTTTTACATTTATGTAACCCCCTGCACATCAGTGGCGTTTCTGCCTTGCTCGGGGTGAAATGATTAAATATATATATATATATATATATATATATATATATATATATATGTAGGTAGATATCAAACTCTCCAGTCGTTTTCAACGTATGAGGGTTAAACAGCTCCGTTTTTAGAAAATCAAACTAACTACATTTGATTATAGTGCTGAAGGCTTGTGCAGAACAAACAAAACGTTTTGGAAGACCCCAATGTCCCCAGAATACCCTCCGCAGATTTTGAATTCAGAGTTATCTTTCTCGTAGAAATCCATATCCTGTCTGTCCTGCTATCTTCTCACCCAAGTATATAGGACGAAGTTTGTCTATAACTGACAGAAAAAGAGATAGATTCATATATTTTCTAAGAGTATTACTACGTAAGTGAATCTATTGAACTCGACTGAAATTCAAACTCGACTCTCCGATTCCTCAATCTGAGTTGCCATTCATTACTCCATATATACAGATGTGATATTAGTAACTATATACAATTATTTGATTGAAAACTTATAGTTATCAAAATTATAATTTGTTAATATATTATGTGTAATTATTTAGTTTACTCTCAAATTGCAATTGAAAGAATCACACACTCAATTTGTAACGTATATATGAAGAATTGCCCATCATATGGACTTTATAAATTGAGTGTGTGATTCTTTCAATTGCAATTTCAGAATAAACTAAATAATTACACAGAATTAAAAAAGGCGATCGGTGTTTATCATTCCGAATGTAAAACGATTTCATATAAAAAAAACTTCTTTTATAATGTATTCATATTCCACTTCACTCTCTAATATAGGATGTAAACGTTTTTTTTTACTTCTGATGAACAAATTTCCATTAAGACACAAACGATGTTGCTGTACAGACCAAAGAAATAGACAAAGGAGAGAAAAGTTTGGAGAAAAGAGTATAAATAAAAAGATACCATGTTGCATGAAAAATCTCTCAGGAAAGTTCTTTTATTGTACAGCCATACGCACCAGGATCTAGTTAACGTGGCTCTCCACAGCTTCCTTTTCTTTAATATATGTATACTGTACATAGCTATGATTATTCTTAAGAAAGAATGTGAAGTGATTTCTTGTTGCCTTCTCACTGGGTTTGAACTCAAACTTGACTTTCTCCCCGACTGGTTACCAGTCAAGGCAAGAGAAATCAGTCCATAACTGGAAAAAAAAGAAAGAGATTCCTTATTTTTTCAAGGGCATTAATGTGAAGAAAACACAAACCGACTTGTTCCCTCCCTAAACCGTTATTCAACTTCCACTTCTACAAGTTGAGAAGGAAATCAGAGTTGATTATTGCGAAGGGGAAAGTAGCAGACATCAGTATTCTTAAAACTAAGGGTTTGACGTTCTCAACGTCCGTACTAAGCCAGTTGAGAATTTAAACTAAACTTTTGCATACGAGTGACCTTCCCGACCAAAATCCAGGATTGTGATATAACACTTGTATTAAGTCTTACTGGAAACATCGAAATCCACACAAAGAACCGGATTACTTTTACCTTCGCAACAATCAACGCATCTCAATCTCCTATTTGCCTTCCATATTTGACGCAATATTGAATTTTGGAAGAGGAATATACTGGACGTTCATATGCAGAGAGAGGGAGGGAGAGAGAGAGAGAGAGAGAGAGAGAGAGAGAGAGAGAGAGTAAAAGGTTGAGGTCACTGAGACACGAAAAAGGTGAAGCTCTTCATAATAAAAAATAAGTTGTACAACAAGAAAGAAGCACTAGCAGATGTGATTGCCTCTTCTGCTATCCTAACTTCCCCACAAAACTATCAGTTACATCTTAATTAAAACAAAATCAAACCCTACAAAATAAATAAATAGAGAGTGTATCGAATTCGTATCCTCTGTTCACCCCTATCTTACAAAACTCTTCTGATGGCGAATTATCCGACTTGTACTCTGTCTAAGACAACGACCGGGTACTCTGTCTATGACAACGACATCTTCACACTTTTAACAAACAATACAAGATTAAAGAAGTCAAACTCCAACTGTGTAGGGATTTTTGAAGACAACATGGATTATATGCTAGTGACAGTTTTCTTTTTCGTACTGAAAGCTAGTTCTGTTTGTAACAATGCGAGCCTTTTGCTCAATTTTTGTTTTTAATAGCCAATATACGGATTTTCTATCCATATCGTTGAAGGCTATCCACAAAGAATAATCTCATGTTCTCATTGGCTGACCAACTACTCTTTTTCAACTTTATTTTTTCTTTCTTTTATTTATTTTTTTACTTTCTTCTTACATCTTTTCTCTACTGATTAGATTACTTTTCTCTCAGACTGGAATATTTGGAAAGGCACATTCTATCGCTGTTTTGTAAATATTCTGATATAAACAAATCTCCTAGCAGAAAACTGCAAGTGTACTGATGATGAGGGGGGATAGCTCAAAGACATAGATATTAATAATTGGGACAAGAATTATTTTGAATAAAAACCAACAACCATTTATAATTATTTTACCCCAAGCAAGTCAATAATGCCACTAGGACTTAAGGGGTTACTAGAAGAGAAAGAGCGTGAAGATTTAAGTGAGGAGAAAAGACGATAAGAGAACAGGTTTCAGAATGACAAAAAATGGTCATTTGCGTTGCTTTTAAATTTCTAAAGATTGTAGGTTGCAGGGAAACAGAAAATCAGAAAATCAGAAAATAGTTCCAAAGCAAGAAGTGTGAGAAAAGAAATTATTATAATAAGAAATTATTATAATAAGAAATTATTATAATAAGAAATTATTATAATAAGAAATTATTATAATAAAACATACGGATGCATATATCTAGTTCAAAAGTAAAAGGGTGAAATTAGAACAATTGCCATGAAAATATTTGTTAAAAAAAAAAGACCGAGGAAAGCCATGTCAGATCGTTAGGAAAGAATCTTGAGATAGTAGACGCACCAGGCCAGATATTGCAGCAATATTCAATGCACGGGCGAATGGGAAATCTATGAATATTCAAGATGGATTCTGACGAGAAGAATTGTTCAACACGACACAGTGAACCAAACAGTTGACCTGCCGAGGTTGATATGCCATAAAAACAAAATCAACTGATTCAACATAAACACTACACTTCACAACAGTGGGAAACGTTGTTCTCCTGTAGGTTAACGTATACTATAATGATGTCAGACAGAAAAGGTTTTCTATGTGATTAAAAGAAAGCAGTTTTGTTTTTGAGGTTTTAAAATCTGCAAAACATTTTTTGCCCCAGTTAACCACTGATAGGAGGTCCTTCTCGGAGGCTGTTTTATTTTGTCGAACCTGTCGGTTTTGCTACTAAGACAGGAGTAAATAGTTGATTCATCAGTATAAATTCCTCGTTGGCGACTGATGACATTGAGAAAGTCATTGATGAAGATAAAAAACACTGTAGATCCAAGGATAGAGCCTTGGGTGACCATCGCATTAATGTGAAAAGAACTATAAACAGCTCGGTCATTACACGATTATTTCAAGAAATCAAGGTAATCATTTCCGAAACAGAAATTAGGACTTGCAGTTACAATGAAAGCAATGGTGTCACTTAACTTAAATCCATTATATAAATTCAGAAACTGGAATTTTAAATAATAATCACTTTCAATACATCGATGTACGGATCACTTATAACAAATTTAGTATAAAAAGTTAAACATAGAATAGGTTGGGTTAGGTTCAGTTTAATTTTACACAGCAAGAGAGATATTCCCATTCTTTCTTATTCGATCTTTACGCTATTATTTGTCTCCTCGTGCTATAATTGAGACAAGGGAGATAACAAGGAAGATAACACTTGGAGTAACAATATATCTACAACAGTCAGTTTTTAGCCAGCAACAGATTTACAATGTTTTTTTTCACAAATAATACATTTCAAAATGTCAATAGCATAGAGTAGACAAGAACAGGAAAAGCATTTTTCACAAGAAATATTTTGTGCAAATTTTGAAAGCGAAGAAATAGGATGTATTTATAAAAAATATATAAATTTATAAATCAATACGCTAGCATTTAACAGCATAAAGATATTTTTTGTGTATTATATATATATATATCTTATTGCAAACGTTATTCCTAATTGTAATGATACATCATGAATTTTTCACGAATTTTTCTATTACTATTAATAATAAACATAATAATAATACTTATATTAAACAAGCTAAACACCACTGACACCTTCAATGCTATGTCCATCTTACAGCAATTTTTTTATGGCTACTTTTTATTCTTGATGTCTTGATGTTAGCATAATTATCTCCCTTTATATTTTCCTCCATTTTTTTTCTTCGGCCCCTAAATTGTATGAAATACATCTAATTTTGTTCCTAACAAACTGAGTCTAATTACTTACACTATAACAATATATGCGTTGATTGAAGAAGAGGCATTTTTTCTTGACAATAAGCATGTGAACAAACAATTATTTAGACATGAGAAAGCCTTCAACATATTTACTTTTTTACTGTTTGTTATTTTAATCGTTGTGTCGAATTCTTCAAGCAAAATAATTGCAAGTGTCTAATTATTTTATTCTGTAAAGGCAAATAATAAACAAAAGAAAATGAAATAAAACTTTTCGATTGAGAATATTCTTTGGAATTAATATCCAAAATGTTTTTCTTTTTACTTCCCTGTGGACTTCTCAATTAACAACGCAATTAAAATGGGAAAAATGATTGGTAGAAAAAAAGGCCCTCATGTTTTTTCACCGAATAAAAAAGAAAAGAGGAAATATACGTGAATGAAGAGAGAGAGAGAGAGAGAGAGAGAGAGAGAGAGAGAGAGAGAAACAAAATACTTGACAGGCGAGCGTAATAAAGTTTTAAATTTTTTGACATTTAATCCAAGTCAAGAAAAAAGGAAATTTCTGAATCCTGTAGAAATTTTATTCATTAATTAAAGTTTCAAAGTTTGGGAAACTTAAAATTAAACATTAAACTTCTAAGATATTATGCGCTTTATCTCCTATCACGCAGGAAGTGCGTTGTGGTGCATTGGATATCGGCTCGGAACGTGAAATCGGGGAGCCGAGTTCGCATTCCAGTTGACTTCTTTGCATTCACTTACTCGCAAGTGCTATTGGGAAAGATATTAATCTGTTTCTTCCCTCCAATTAGGGTTAAATAACAGGACAGATTGGGTTTTATAGCCTTGGCTGGCAACCAATCTACCGCAGAAAGTAATGGCAACTTACAGCGGGATAATAATCTGCACAGTCAGTTATGTTTCTTTCGAGACATGATCGCCCAAGCGTGTATCACGTATGGCACCCAACTGAATGATTTCCTATCATATTTAGCATTCTGGTTAATGCTTTTGATGAGAGTCTATCAAGTACACTGTTCAAACTTTATAAACCCATTTTAATCAAGTTACGTGAGTGTCGTAGAGGAAGCATTTTCATTATTAATTTTTGAACCGTATAAATTATTTTTCGAGATATGCTGTATACTTAAAAAAATAGATGATAGAATTAAAAATAAACAGTGTTGCGATAGGAAGCAATAAGATAAAAGATAATATCATCAAAAATTAATAATGAAAATGCTTTATCTAAGAAATCAGCTATTATATCCACTACTACATGGCATAGAGTTTCAGACGAGAATAAAACGCGATTAAAACTCATTAACTTTTCGGTATTCGGAGCTAAATCGACAAAAACGTCCCAGGCGAGCTGCTGAGGTTATAGTTTAGTTTGGTTGTTTTGTTTTTATTGCATATCAAGCTCGGCGGGTCATTTAATGCCAATTAAATTTTATTTATTTATTGCTGGTAATATCTTATTCTTTCAATAATTTATTGTTGTTTTTATATAAGTTTTGTGTCTAGTAATACTTTTTTCTTTTTGAGTATCAAGATTTATTGGGATTTGTTTTTTTTAATGGTAGGGTTCCCAAGTCTTACCCTGTTATTTAACCCATAACTGGAGGGAAGGGACAGATTAATACCTTTCCCAAGGGTACCAGTGCTTAAGTGAATGCAGGGTATTCAACTGGAATTCGAACTCGGCTCAGCGATTTCTTTTTCCGAGCTGATATCAACTGCACCACAACGCACATCCGTCACTATACGCTTATTTGCCGCTGTGTTCCTTCCAAATAGTTCAACTTTCGTTTCATCCGACCAGATTACCTTTTCCCAAAACTGCATACCTTTCTTTTCATAAGTTTCGACAATTTTTAATCGGTCTTTGACATGTCTGGTTTTCAGTAAAGGCATCTTTCTTGGTGATCTTGAAAGAAAGCCTGTACGATAGAGAGCTCTGTTAATGGTATCCCTACTTACATTAATTCCAGCACCCTCAAGGTCAGTTTTAATTTCAGAACGAGTAATGAAGGATTTTTTTGCTCATTTCTGCTGATCCACCTTGAAGTCCTCTCATTTATTTTTCTCGGTCTTCCATTTCTTGGAAGGTTTGCTGTACCGTCGCCATACTTCCTATACTTTCTGATGATATTTCCTATTGTACATAGTGCTAGATTCATTTCTTAGCTAATTTTTCGGTAACTTTGTACTTCTTTGTGACTTTCAATGATTCTATCTCTCATATCTCTGGATAATTCTTTAGTTTTTACCATTTTTAATTTTTGAATTGCAGAATGCACATCAAAGAGTCAGATGTTTAGTAGCACTATCTTGTAAGCAATTGTGTGCTTCTCTGATTAGTCAGAGATAACATTCCAATACTATCAAAAATTTGAATATTTAAAGTCTTTTAAAATACAAAGCTTCGACTGGAAATTTGAAAAAAGTGTCATGTATCCAATACTTTTCCATAGGGTAATTTTGAACTTTGAAAAAAAAAATGATCTAACCATGAGTTTTTAATTTTCCTTCCATATACAACTAAAACAACTTTACGAGATATTACTTACCAAATATCAGGCAAAATGGCAAAAATAATCTAGAGTTATAGCAGAAAGTAACATGTATCCAATACTTATGCGTGTCACAATATATATATATATATATATATATATATATATATATATATGACATATAGGAAGAATTATGTGTTTCTTCCTCTCTGTTGAAACTGACAGCTCAAAGCTACCCAGAAAATTGGTAGTTGGTTTATATGACAGCCTGGGAGATTCCACTCTGCCATGTAGGCAAGTCTATTCTGTAGATTCTGATTAGCTGATGATTACAGTTTGGATATTGTGCTCAATAAATATCAGCACAATATCCACTCAGTGGGTGAGAGGGGAGAGGGGAGAGGGACATGTATTGAGTTACAACCCTGTTTATTTTTGTCTGCCAACTGGACGCTAGTTAGAAACATCCTTGTGAAGATGAGTCTCATACTCTGAATTGTTCATCTTCATCCCCCCTCATCACGTGAGGGTAATGGCCTTGATTTCTTTGTGGCCCAGCTGATTGTATGGAAGTAGTCTTGACAATGCTCGAGCGATTTTTTGTGGCTAGGCGACGTTGGGTAATGTCTTATTTTCTTCGACGTCTGGGACATGCGTATTGGGCTCCTGTGCGTCCCTGATACTTGGCTCAGGTAGAGCACTAGGGATAGGAGTAGTGATTGCAGGTGTTTGAATCTTCCTGAGAAATCGGCGGTTCCGCAAGGTGATTCTGCCTGATCCATCCATCCTGATTCGGTACTGACGGTTAGGTAGTGTCTCGACAATTCTACCTATTGTGTCCCACCTGTGATTGGTTTGATGTTGTATTGAGACTATGTCTCCTTTTTGAAGAGGAAGCAAGGTATGGGCCATACGGTTATACCTTTCTATCAGGCGGGCATTATGTTGAGACAGAGTTTTCTCACGATTTTGAGCTGCAGCTATCTATTTTGCATGCGGCTGTATAGCCTGGGTTGGGATGGTATAAAATCCTGTAGACGACGGTGTAGTAGAAGTTGTGCTGGGGATATTTTTGTCTGCCAACTGGACGCTAGTTGGAAACACCCTTGTGAAGATGAGTCTCATACCCTTAATTGTTCACTCTCGAAGGACTTCATTTAAAATTTGAGATTTTATTTTTGTCTGGACCTACTTCTGTTATCATTAAGTGGTATACTTAAAAACAAAACCAATAAAAATAAAAAAAGAGGTATAAAAATAAAAAAGTTAGATTAAAATATTTAAAAAAGTTTTTCTATATCGCGTTTATACATTTTTACTGTCCCCTCAGAGCATATTTATAACCGACGCCCGCCTTTTTTATATCTCCTTCTACACGTATACACTTCTATAAACACAAATATTAGCTTGATAAGGCCCTTCTGCACAAAATTTTCTAATTTGTCACTCAATTGCCTGATATATAGACATTTATATATCATATTCTCTCTCTCCCTCTCACACACACACACACACACACACACACACACATATATATAATGCGATTATAATTTTAAGTTATACTATATTTATGAATACTCAATATCAGAGCTAGAACGTATATAAATATAAATGTAGACACAGAGGTCAACACAAAGTGGCGACAGTCTGTTTCATGCTTGAACACAATCTTCAGACCACGTGTTTTGTGTTTTGGCTTGACTATTTATATATGCTGGTTAGTGGAGCATTATGTGCAGTAGTATCTACGATATTATCCTGGTAGTTATGAAGGTGGAATATAACAGTTTCTTCAAAATTATTCTAGAGTCTGTTGGGTAGGAATAATCGCAGGCACGGATGCGGTTTATTCGTAGCTATTTTATTGGGTTGTCAACTTTTTACTCATAATCTATTATTGATTGCTTATTGATTTGCCTGGGAACCACTACCGTAGAGATGATGACCTCCTATCTGCTGCTGATGACTTTTCTGACCAACAGGATGAACAGTCTTCTTTGAACCGTCAGATATCAGTTTATCTAAAACAAAACAATGCAATCTATATATGGATATGTCTGTCTGTTTGTAATTATTTGTGCATCTCTATTCTCACAAACCCTACTCCGACGAAACCCTTCGTCTGATTTTAACCAAAATTGGGTCACTTGTCGATCATGATATGAACCTTTGATGTACGCAAACGTTTTTTTAAAATCAATTTTCAGGTAAATCACCGAAGCGCAAAGGAATTACGAACGCTTCTCCTCCAAGACGCCGTATGTGAATTCATTCAAAGTCGGGTAACTTGTAGATCAGAACCTTTGATGTACACAAAACTTTTTCGACTCAAAATACATGGTTCGTCGAAAATCAACGACAAACATAATTTCGGGTGGTCTTTTGCGCACTTTTATGTTTGCGCTCCACTCAAACTCAACAAAAATTGGTAGATCAAGTTCTGATGCTTTGATATGCGAACAAAAATTTCAGTCGACACAAAGGGTGAGGCAAACATTAAGGGAAAATGCTACTTTTTGCGGTCGTTTATTGATCCGAAACGCTTACTTGTATTCCAACAAAAATCGGGTTATTTTTCTAAATTCTACCTTATCATATGTCATAACAATTTTCCGTTTTCTACAAGGTGCCAATCCCTTCAATATGCAGGGACAATGCATCCACTTCTTCGGCGTCACAATGTCATCGCATCACATTACAGGCTTTCGTAACGCATGACGCCGTTCTTCCAATTGTACATACATCATTCCCGTTTATTGGCAAAATTGAACAATCCCGTTTTACAAATACAACAAAAAATAATACTTACTTTGCCTTTTTTAACTTACGCGTCACGACAACCTCACACTGAAGTTTTTTAAGAAGCACTTGATGTCAACATTTCAGTATAGCCACTAAAAACCCCGAGCAACGTCGGGCTATGCAGAGAGTTATTAATAAGAAATGTTGAAATTAATGTCTATGTGATTTTACAGCACTCGCATCACTCCTTCATAGTGAGCCTATAAACTTTTCAGCTCACCCTAGTAAATATTAAACTTTCTCTAATTAATTCTTAATTCTAAACACCAAATCAAGCATCCTGCTTATCTTGCTCAAAATCTTGCATCCTGTTTATGCGTGCTCAAAATTTTCAGCGCTTTTTTAAAATTAAAAACTGAAAAAATAATAGAAAATATTTTTCCGCAACAATATACAAATATATAAGGAATTCTTTATACTCTTTTGAATATAAATAACTACTGAATCAACATATTCTGAGATAATACTTTTTTTTATTAATTCTAGTGAATGTTGGCCCAGCAAGTAAAATGTTTGTTTTTATTTAACTTTCAGCTAGTCACGTATCTTCAACGCTTTATTTGAACTGGGGGGCTGTAGAGAAATGATTGGGTGGGTGGATAGGCAGGCCAGCCGGCAGAAATCTAGAAAGTTCTTTCTACTTTTCCTCCTTCCTTGGGAAATAATTACTGCACACTCACTGACAATCATTTGGGGACACAAACTGCATTTCCGCTTCAACTACCGCCTCTGAAATGACGGCCGTGTTGTCATGTGCAGGTATTCTCAAATAACAGCGAACGTTTTATTATTTTGGAAAACACTCCTCTACATTGCATAGATAATAATAGTACGAGAGAGAGAGAGAGAGAGAGAGAGAGAGAGAGAGAGAGAGAGGACATCCATAAGCACGCACATTCTTCAAAATCCCAGCAGATTTATACTTAAACATATATTTACTTACAAACAATATATAAAGTCATGTATGTTCGTCTGCATAATCACAACAAGCCATACCTTTACCTAGATTGACAGACAGGCACACATGTAAATAACACAATCCTCTTTATTGCAGTTGTTGTTGCTATTCAAATCCAGCTAAATATCATAAGTTCAAAGTATTTTTTCAAGTTAGACAGCTGAGTAATATTGGTCCAATACAATTTTTTCCAAAGTAAGTACAATCCAAGAGATAACCAAGCTAATGATTCGAATTTTGATGTTAGAGCATGAAGCACAATTAGACAGGAAGTAAGACAAGAACAGTGTTGTTTTGTCAAGGACACCGGAACAAGTAATGCTATATTTATGATCGTATTGATATCTTTAAAAAATACTGAAGAATGTAAACTTAGTACATTGCAAAAAAGGTTAGAAGACGAGTAAAGTGACAGAAGAAGGAATCGATAATTAGCCAGAGTTCTTAGACAGAAACTACAGAAGAAGATTTCCAAAAAGCAGGAAAGCAAGAAGCAGCAAGACATTTATTGTAGAGTGTATATAAAATAGGAATCAATTCACGAGCACATTTCTTTAGGACTATTACAGGGATATGATCAAGTTCGTATGGTTTGAGATGACAACAGAAACTATGGACGGAATTATATGTAACTCACACGATCGTACAATCTCTAGGTAGGAAGTTGGGCAAAGGTACTCCAGATGAGTAAAAGTTAGAATTGTGAGAGAATTTACGAGCAAAGCATTTACGAGCAAAGCATTTAAGAATGCTTAAACAGCAGATGGTGACACCTCAAACTGAGTACAGAGAAGAGGTAATGAATAGGTAAGTCTTCTATCCCTCTTCTCTGTACACTGTTGTGTAACCACGTGAACCAAACTTGTAAGAGAATATAAAGAGGTCTTATTCTTTCAGCGAACACAGAATTTATTAGTGGACATATTTACAATAAGTATGATCGGACACAAAAATGTATCTGTTGTGATCAGAATTATGATTTGTTTCAACCAGAAAAAAGTGCTTCCTGAGAGCTATAGCAGTTGGAAAGCAGGTGTTAATTAGAAAATATTGTGGTTTCATCTAGTATTTCTAAGATGGCACAAAATCACCGATGTCGGCTTCTACCAAAAATTAAGTACTATGAAAAGAGTGCTGAACAGCTACGTAATATCAATCCACCCGTATGGCACTGAATGTTGGACAGTTTAAAATAAGAACTGAGGCAATAGAAATATAGTTCTAAAGAAGAATGCTGGTAACACCATTGACAGTGCCCAAAGAAGTAAAAGAAACCAGAAACCAGAAAGACACTTAGACATAGAAACAGAAAAAAACACAGGATAGGAAGTTGTGGAGAGCCATGTTAAAATATAATGTAGAATGTAAGTTATTTTTAGTAAATAACTGAAAATATCAGAAAAATCAAAGCAAATTTGAGAAAGATTGTTTCGTCATCAGCCATTCACTATCCCTCTCTGGAAATTGTGGGATATGTACGAAAGAATACTCAAATATTCACAGCTCAACCCTCTTTCTGAAATCTGAAAAATGACCAGATATCAAAACAATTTAGAGAAGGATTTCTTGGCCGGTCCTATAATTTTTCAGCATTTCGAAATAACAACATCACTTGAAAAGACACAAAAAGTGTCGAAACAAAATAGCTACTTTTGTAGTGATATTATAACATATCAATGTTATAATTTATTAATAAATATTATTATTATTATGATATATATATATATATATATATATATATATATATATATATATATGTGTGTGTGTGTGTGTGTGTGTGTGTGTGTGTGTGGTTGAATAATCATGTCATATTATTTTTATTGTATTTAATTCTCTCATATTAACGGATTAATATTTTCGTGTTTAATTAAAATCATCACAGGAAGGTACTGCATTTTTTCTCATTCTTTTTATTTCCTAAGTATTTTCAGTATCATACAAAATCATCTTCAGGGGTAAATTGCTAATACGAAAAATTAATGTAGTTGATAGTTGCGAATGTTTTCTGTGTCTGCGCACGAAGCGTGTTCGTTCAAAAATTACCGTCATATAAAGGAGGTTCCTATATTCATCATTAATTTTATTTAGTGTTTGTTGTATTTTTGGGGGCTTCAAGAATTTGAAGTTTTTGTTTATTATTTTCGTGCCGGAGTTTACTTGTATTGACGATTAATATTTCTCTTATAGGATACAAATCATATATCTAACAATTAACTAAAACACAAAAAGTAAAATTGCACACCCGCAAAATCGGATCAAAACGACCAAAAACATTTTTGAAAAACCCAGGCCAAAGCAAATTTCTTAAGTCGGTGTGAAAATCAAGATTCTGTATTCTGATTAGATAGGAAATAGCAAATTGATCTATAACCCCTGCCAAATTTTCTTAACACCTAATAAAATGGGTATGTGGTTTTGAGCTGACCATGTGACCTGCTAAATACTTATTCACGTCCCTTGACCGGTAAAACTCGGTCCGATATGGGAGCGATAATTTGATAAGGACCTCATCGCAATGTAAGGAAAAAATTTCAAGGCACCGACCCTGTCATACCTTGCCGACATATATTCATTCTTCCAATTTTCCTTTCTTCGTTCACTCACACGCCGTCAAAGAAACAACAACAAGAAACTTCAACCGACTCTTAAAAACTAAAGTTCGTTAAGTACAATTTCTTTTATTGCTTCAACTTCCTTTTCACTCTTTAGCCGGCCATAAAAAAGAAATGGAACACAAACTTTATTAGTTACCTCTTAATCTTTTTACATACACACATTCTGCCTCTTACTACTATTTCTCTGGAACATTTAACTACGAACATTTTTCTCTTTGTACATTTTCTTCTTACAAATTTGTTATTTACAAATTTGTTATTTACAAAAAAACCTACTTTTATTTTTCCAACCATTCATTCAACCTTCTGATATTTTCAATTGTGGGGACTTCGGTTGTGTTTGGCACTAGGCCAATTTGACAAGCATATCTGAGGCCCCTACACTCAAAATCGTGAATGTGGACAGGAATGTAGAAAGGAAGTATTCATATTTCAAACAACAACAAAAAAATGCCTCGACATCTCCATCTATGATTTAACTGACCACAAAAAGGAATTGCTCGACCTTGACCCCCAACTGTCATTTTTACTGACAGTACAATAAATTGGATAAAAAAACTGAAATTGGAATGTTATACACAAAAACTTGAAGAACAATAACTAATAAAAACTAGAAATTTGTGATCTACTCAAAGCTGAAGCAATAAAAGACAGATATGACAAAAAAATAAAAAAACAACGAAAAAAAGTTGTCCAAGCTTCTAGCGAAATAATTAAAAATTGCTGTTAGGGGACTATGTTACCATACAAATATAATTGTAAAAGAAAAAAGCAGGTACAACCAATATCTTTGATGAAATAAATAAATCTGATTATAATTAAAAAGTACGACAAATACTCGACGATCACACGAAATTTAAAAAAAAAATTAATAAAAATCATATTAACCAACTGAAATTAAAAATTAACAAACTCATCCCAGCCATCAATGCAAAACAAGACAAATTAAGACTTCCTAAAGCAATTGGTGTCTACAAATCAGAATACATAAATACTAAAAAATCATAGTCTCACTTGATGTTCAAATTTTTTTACCAGTGATCAAGTTAGAGAAACGATTGATATAATTGTAAATAATCCATCTCTCCTGCCATTAAAAATTACACCTAACATAATACGAAAACTACTTTTGACTTGTACCACTGAGGTTTTCTTCTATGAACCTTAAAATAATATATTTAGTAGTTTCTAGATGACTTACTTTGAAAATAAGATATTTAATACCACTAAAACATCTCCATCTACCTAAGATACGTAGATGATATTCACATCTTAGTGAAAAACATAAATGCAATTTTTTTTTATAATCACCCCGAGCAAGGCATTTCACTGCCACTATTGCGCAGGGGGTTACATAGAGGGGAAAGTGGTGAGAAAGGATGGTTAGATATAGGAAATGTCAGAAGGGGGGTGGTGATAGATGGGTAAGGATACCGAGAATGAGGGTTGGGTAGATGGTGAGAGTGTTGGGAGAATAGATGCAATTTAGTGTGATAGGAGGTGTCTATTGACCTTACATTTAAACTCCTGGAGATTGTAGCCGTCGGGAAAGCAGACACGTGGAAGGGAATTCCACAAGCGGGAAGCGCGAGAAAAGAAACTTTTGGATTAGAATTTACGGTTACATCTTATCTGTTTCACTGTAAAAGTGTGGGACCTAGTTGCTAATCTAGTATCTCGTGCAAATTCGTACATAGGCGGCACCAATGATCTAAGTTCATCGGAGCAGAAGCCGTGAAAGTATTTATAGAAGAGGCACAGGGAAGCCACGTCACGCCGGTGAGAGAGTGGTTGCAGCCGGTGTGCCAAGTCAGTATCGATCACGTTACAGATTCTCCGATGTATTTTGTCAAGAAGCCCGAGGAGAGAAGCAGGGGCACCCGACCAGATGTGGCAGCAGTATTCAATACACGGGCGGATGGTAGATTTATATATGTGCAGGATAGATTCAGACGGGAAAAACTTCCGGGTCCTGCACAGAGAACCGACTTTCATAGGAGCGGATTTAGCAATAGATTCGATATAGTCATTCCATTTGAGGTCCGCCGAGAGTGTAAGGCCAAGGAGGCGTAGTGTTTTATTCTCTGGGAGGCAAGCTTGTTCCATGCTAATGGGAGGTAGATGCGATTGTCTATGGTGGTTAATTGATAGCAGCTTCGTTTTAGAAGCATTGAAATTTACGAGCCATTTCCTACCCCACTCAACTACGGATTGGGGGTTCTTTTCAAGCTCGGCTGCGAAGTTCACCTTGTCGCCCACACCGGGTTTATGATCGAGGCGAGAGTAAATTGTTGTGTCAATGGCGTACATGCCTACTTGGGATCTAATGGCATCGAGGAGATCATTAATGTAGATCAGGAAGAGCGTGAGACCTAGGATAGAACCTTGAGGGACGCCCGCGTTCGTATGGTGGTTTTGGGAGGCATGCCCATTTAATACTACCTTCAATGTGCGGTTAGAGAGGAATGACTGGATTAGGTCAAACAAATGTTCAGTTATACCGTAGCTCCGCAGTTTGCATAAAAGGCCACATGCCAGACTCTGTCGAACGCTTTGGAGATATCCAAGGCAACGGTTAGGGCTTCGCCATTCTTGTCAAGAGCCTGGTATATGTACTCGGTACATGAACTACAAAAAAACTTCCAAAAAATTTTTGTTGTTTTTCATACGAACAATTACAATAAAATCCCTTTTTTTAGATAATGACAGAAACGAATAATAATACACTTACTACTTTCCAATATAAAAACCAAATAGAACAAACTCTTGCATTCTCAACTATAAAATAAATGTCTTATCACAAAATATTGATATACTGTTGTGGATTCCGGGTGAGGAACCACACAACATAATAAACAACAAAACAGATATTTGAGATAGAAAAATAGGTTATATTAAACGTATACAAACTGGAACACAGGTTAGTAATCCAGGAATACGATTAGTAAGGAATATGTATATACAAGTTTTTGAAGTGAAGCCCTGCTGGAAATAGTATATCTGTGTAATATTATCCTGGCTGAGTGGAGCTCAGAGCTACTATCGTGGTATTCTCTGTGTAACTTAGGTATCTCTAGGTAACTTACGGATCTATTCCGGTACTCGTACAATGTCTCCAACAGCTCTCTCGTATCTCACTATAGCAGGAATATATGTATATTCAAGTCGAGTCCACTATCATAGAAAAAAGGGAGACCCCACAACATATACAAAATTGAATAAACTGTTCAAGAGTTAGTTCTTCTACGAAAAAGATTTTCTACACTGAGTTAAAGAAAATTAAACAAACTCTCATTAATAATGAGATTGGTAACGAACAAATTAGACGAAATATTAGAAATATTAACATAAATAAAAAAGAACATATGCTTCCTCAGATAATCAACTATACTGCAATCAAATACACTCTAATTCCAAATAAGATGAAAATATCCTAAAAAACTCATAAATACAAATATATCTTCCACTGATCCAAATATTAAAAAAAAACTTATTGTATACTATACTAAATTTAATACAACCAACTTAACCATCTGCAATAACTCTTCTCCGTCAACTCATGTTTTGCAAAAGACCAACATTGTATATCAATTTAAATGACTTTTGGGAGATCGTATCTTTGGCAAAAAAAGTAAATATTTATGTTGGTTACACGACGACATCATTATCGAGATTAAAACTACATATGTCGGATTAAAGTTCAATTGCACAACATTTAAAGAAACATTCATGTACACATTAACGGTTTAGTGAAATATTATTCGACAATGCAAATATACTACACAATGAAAATAATGAACAAAAACTTTTTAAACACGTAAATTGTAACTTCCTTGAATTTTATTTTACAAATACAAATAAAGTTACCGCCCTTATATAACGGTATTTTCTTAATTACAAACATGGTTCATGCACATGCATAGAAAAATCACAACTATTATCTGCATCAATTTTTGTCTTTGCAATCTATCCCTGAAGAGAATCTTGGATGAGACTGAAAGTACTTGGGAAAATAAAAAGAATGAAAAAATTACGGTGCCGTCATTGATGATTTTAATTACAGTACAAAAATATTGATTCGTTAATATGAGAGAATTAAAATAAAACTCGACATAATATTTCTTAATTATTACACCAAGCATACTTGAAGATTGATATGCTGCATATATATATGTTCATTTATTTCATATGTAAATTCAGATTTTACATTTAGCGAATAGCTATTTCAATATGCTTACTAGAGACAGTCGTTGTTCAACCCCAGTCAAACGTAAAATAAAGAAATTCTAGTATACCGGAAGCAAAGAAAACGAGCAAAAGTAGAACTTATACATAAGAATTTCGGCGGGTTTTAGAAGCAAAAATTTTATTCTCATAGGCACACTTTTACTAACTCTAAATTAAAATTTCAGACAACATTTTTTTGAAACTGCTGGGAACTGAGAGAAGAAAGTCTATACCTACAAACAGATTAGAAGAAAATAGGCTCAGCACGTACCCCAATAATATAAGTGATAAATGTAATTTGTGTTTAGTAGAAAAAATCAGAATTTACTTCTTAACTAACGTAACGAATTAATTAGCAAGTGTTGCCATCAAAGTAGATTTAAACACCTTTAATAAGATATAGTTATTCCTTTCCTTCCAATTTAATCATTATATTTTAGCCAACCCGTTGATATCGATTAAAATTTAAATTTGGAGACACTTAAGTTTATTCCTACCCACTACCCTTGAGCTCTCGGGCAAATTGCTGACTTCCACTCTCAAATGAAGAGGGCAACTATTTTCCCTATCTTTTCTTCTTGACCTTTTCTAGACCAACCTTTCTTCCTCCTTCCTTTAGCAACCCTTTTTTCCGGTATACTAGAATTTCTTCATTTTACGTTCGACTGGAGTTGAATATTTTTAAATGAATATCTGTTCTGTAAATTAAATTTACAACGAGCTCTCTGTTGGATTAGTTTTAATGTTTGACCTATATTATGATGATCTATTGGGATTATTTACCAATCTTTGTTTTGGTTTATTACTGATATATATATATATATATATATATATATATATATATATAAAGTAAGCATCTACATATAAATAAACTGTCGCTTGTGCTGATAGACACTTTTTATATCGGCAAGAAGGTAGCTAGAGGTGAATGCAAAAAGCATGAATTATGTGCAGTTATATATTTTTGCCGTGACAAATGATATGCGTCTAGCAAATCAACTATGAAAAATACTTGTCTTTCCTGTAAGCCATCTCACGCATACACGTACATATGTACCAATTAAGATACGAATACATAAAAACATAGTTTCACTTTAATAGAGTGTCTTGCGTTTTGAAACTCATAAAGATACCTAAAAATCGCTAACCATTCCGCCTTCCTTTTGTCATATGCGCGTAATAGTCATAGGTATTTAATTATAACAAGTCAGAAGAAAGAATTAGTCTTCTAAAATCACCACTGATATCTATCTATCTATCTATCTATCTATCTATCTATCTATCTATCTATCTATCTATCTATCTATCTCATTCATTATATTCCTTCCTATCTATCTATCTATCTATCTATCTATCTATCTATCTATCTATCTATCTATCTATCTATCTATCTATCTATCTATCTCATTCATTATATTCCTTCCTATCTATCTATCTATCTATCTATCTAATCTGTAAGTTTCTATGTGTCTTTTTATATCGATTTAGGTCTATTAATATATCTCTATGTATCTATCTCTCTATTTCACTTTGTTGAAGTCTCCTTCTCTTACTAAATATTTTCATATCTATCTATCTATCTATCTATCTATCTATCTATCTATCTATCTATCTATCTATCTATCTATGTCCATTATCTATCTGTCTATCTATCTATCTATTCACGTCCATTATCTATCTATCTATCTATCTATCTATCTATCTATCTATCTATCTATCTATCTATTCACGTCCATTATCTATCTATCTATCTATCTATCTATCTATCTATCTATCTATCTATCTATCTATCTATCTATCTACGTCCATATCTATCCTATCTATCTATCTATCTA
This sequence comes from Ascarosepion bandense, assembly GCA_037127315.1. NCBI lineage: Eukaryota > Metazoa > Mollusca > Cephalopoda > Sepiida > Sepiidae > Ascarosepion > Ascarosepion bandense. The sequence goes on from JBBBDQ010000279.1 coordinate 2,155,713, forward strand.
TCTATCTATCTATCTATCTATCTATCTATCTTATAGAATTATTATACTGACATAATTTCATGTATATTTATGTATACAGAAATAAATAAAAAGGTAATGTGTATGTCTGATCGATTGAGATACTAATATACGCGGTTTCGTGGAAAACCGAACTAGTTAGTTTTGTGCTTTTCAACCATAAACTCCGAATAAATGCAAAACTCCGTAACATGGACCAGTTAATTTCCATATGCGTTCGTTCCTTCGTTTTTCATTTCGTTGTCCCCTAAAGCATATATAAAGAGAAAGACAAGCGCATATATAATTTTTACATATTTTCTCCCTTAACAACAAGCTTCGGTTAACACTGCATGTGTTAGCATTCTTTTTTAATAAGTTACTGGGCAGATTCGTGGGAATTGTGTCCCATTTTCTCTCACTCTTCACAAGTCAATCAATTATAAATCTTCTGTTGAGTCACAAACTCTTATCAGTACTTTAACTTAAGGTCAAAACATCCGTGTCATTTCTGTCTTGGCTCAGAGTATAATATCTGTTCTTTTTCTCGTTTTTTTTTCGCACAATGATGTGCAACATCAGCACTGTGTTCTTATTTGTTGATAGTTCAGTGTCTAAGATGATATGAGTCCTTTCCCTCGGGTTCTAACTATTCAGTATTGCCATCTTCATTATTCAAATGAAAAAAAAATCTGAATATTCCGAAGCTTGTTCATTTCTGCCGTAGCCAGGTATTGAACTCACAACACTTTGGGTGAAATCACTGGATCCAAACAACACTGATTGATATTTCCTTGAGTTCATACCTGGTCACAGCAAAGGTGAACAAAAAATAATATAGCAATAGTGATATATAGAGTAAATTCCATTTTCGGCTCTACACGAACGTAAATAGAAAAGTGAACATTGACGTCAACTCAGAAGAAACAGACTGTTTCATGCAATCATCAGGCCTGATTCAGCAATGAATTAAAACATTCTCAGCTATAGGGCGTGTATAATAATAATATACAAGCTAAAAAGTCTACCTCCTTCTACCGAGCGCCCATAGCTCAGAGGTAGAATCGCCGACTGACGCCAATTTGGTCTCGTTTCAATCCTGGGTAAAAAGCAATCGGCTGTCTAACCGTACTGATGAGCTGTGATACAGCAAAACAGATTTGTCTGCGGATGACTATATATATATATATATATATATTTGACTAGACGTCAGTAAGAGACTTAAAAATTAAATAATTATTATTTATAAAATATTAATTTATATAATATTAGTAATAGTAATAGGTATAGTAGATATGCCAACAAAATTTCCTCTAGTTGTAAAAGATCACACCTTTTAAGTGGTGTCCTTTTTCAGCTCTACACGAACGTGTTCTGAAACAGCCCTCCATTTTTCAAGCTCTAGAGCACTGATAACTATCTGAATGTTGTTATTCTGTTGTTAGAGATTCTGGGGCTTGTTGATAGAAATAACTTCTTTGAAAAAGCTTTATAGGAAAGAACAAGGATATATAAGATCCGTGGAACGTTGTGAAAAGTTTATGCCGCAATCGAAAGAGATTAAACTTTATCAGAAAATTTGCCTGAAAAGCTGGATTGTGACTCTTGCCGTATGAGCTATCATTCCATCTTGTTGTATGAGAACAGGTTGATGCTTTTAAAAATAGTTGGTATGACTTCTGAAAGATCATATCTTGTTGAGTCAGAGTTGATGTGCCCGTATTTTCTTCAATAATCTACCTTATTACTACTTACCTACGCTTACATACCTAGCCGAACAAGGAAGCCGACTTACTGAACTTATAAATCTCAAAACTTGTAGAATCTCACACGCCGTCATTAGAAAATATGCCTATTGAGCTTCAATTATTAATCTATCCTTGGTTTAGGTAGAAATATTTGCTACTTGTGTTCATTTTTCACTCATATTTCACATGATTAATTTTAACAGCATCTTTCATAAAATAACTGAAAGAAAATAAAAAGTTAATAAACAAAAAATATTAAATTTTCACACACCATAGTTACTCTTGAATCACACACACACACACACACACTATATATATATATATATATATATATATATATATATATATATATAGGTACCTTCACTCCATATCTAAGTTTTAAATTGAATTTTTGAAAATAAACTTTTTCTTGAAACATTAATTTTAGCTTAATTGAAAGCTAAATTATTAATTTTATTATTTCCAGGAAGCAAAATACTTTGGTGTATTTCAAACTTAAATTATACTTATTGGAATCTAAAATTTCGAGTTTTAAATTTTTTTTTAAATTTTTGGGAAATTGTTGTGAGCGATCGACACATTTGTAAACAAAAGTTAATTCTCGGTTTTAAAAATCTTGCAAACATTAAATATGCATATCTCACTCGTTATTGTTAGAAAATTAGCAAATCTAAAGTTAAATTAATCTGATTTGAAACAAATATTACTTGTTTATGGCATGAAATTTAGAATAAAAGTATTTCTTAATCACAAAGGTCTGACTCGTTGACCTTTTAAGTAGGCGATGACATCCCTTGTTATCAATCAATCTGGAAGTATGTTGACCAAAAACTGACATAGCCCAATTTAACATTTTGTAAGAGGAACAACCCTTGAAATATATGTTAACTTATAAATTTCCATAGTAAAAGAAAATGTGCAGTTTAATATAAATAAGAAAATTAGAAATTATTTAAAAAATCTTAATTCTAAATGATTTGTATTAAGCTTTTAAAGTTTCGATTTGTAAATAAAGTTTATTTTTAATGACTTAATTACCGAAGTCACTGAGTAACTGGAAAAAGTTTAAAAGATGTTCGAAACTTTAATTAGCAAAGAAAAAAATGAAAGGAGTTCTTATAAAAATTTATTATTCATCGAAGATTTTTTCTTCTTCTTTAGAATATGATATCCTAAAATTAAATTATTTATAAAATCAATTAAAAGTTTATCTACATTAAAAATAGCGTAGTTTTAATTAATTTTTGATTTCACTATTCGGAGCAAATCTTTGGAAAAATTGTCTTGTAATTAAAAAAAAAATTACATGATTTACATTCCCCAATGAGTTCTGCATTTAACTAATAAAAAATTGATATAAATAATGTATTTCCAGATGTTTTATGCAGTTAATTTGAGTGGGGGTAAAAAACGTAAAAAGTTATTTTTACAAAGATTTTATAAAAATAATTGCAGAAATAATTTCAATCATTTATAAATAAGTCCTCAAAATTTCATTAAAATCAGTCAATTAGTTGATTTTTGCAAGAATTTTCAAATTAATATGTCTTTCAATGCATAAAAAAAAGAAAAAAAAAGAAAAAAAAACAGCTTGCGTAATATTGTTTTCCTTAATAGTCGCATGACGTAAACATCGCGTGAATCGCTAACGGAAAACAAGAAAAGAGACTTTAGCTGAAATTTCGAACTTGTTAGAAAGGATTGAAATGAAACAAAAACAATGACAACAAAATTTGATCTTTCCTCTTGATAATAGCATAAACATTTTGATGATAAAACTTTGTTTTTATTAAATTTGAGCCTTTTTAACATCTTATACTGTTTTTTCGGCAAAAAAATGTAAGTACCTATATATATATATATATATATATTGGGGCCTGCCATATGCGACCATCTATTTTAGCGACCACTTGTTATTAACAACCTCTATGCACAGGCGATTTGGTAATGTTAATTGACCCCCAGTGAGTGACCACCTCCAGAACGCGATAAGCGACTAACATCAACGAGTGAAATCCCCGATCAAGCGACCACTTAAAAAAAAAAATCCATCGAGAAATTTTGCTTTGATTTAATCCAAGAATACTTCCTCATTGTTTTGTTGTAGTGTTGTATCAAACTGTTATTAATTATTGAAATATACATTGCCTGAGTTCAGCTGACAGTAAAATGTTGTCTGTTTTGTACATGTATTGCAGTTCAAGAGATTTGTTGCGGTATCTGACAGATGAGGTGGCGCACTTCATCAGATCAACAAATACACTCTTTTTTTTTGTCCCCGACAACGTAAAATTAATTTGATTAAGACCCTGACTTAAGATTTGTTCCGATTCCTTTCTCTGCGATGAAACGGATCTTATTAAGATGACATTTTCTAAAAATAGATATCCTTTGGACGTTTTGGATTCTGTTATTCGTGATGTTATCAATAATTTTTACGGGGTTAAGCCGCATATTGTTTAAAAAATGTCCGGTTTATTTGCGTCTTCCCTTTATTGGTTCAGAGGTTGAATCTTTAGCTAGGCAGATTTCGCGTTTTAGCAATAATTGTTATTTTTCGGCTAATGTTCCAGTAATATTTAGTACTCGACCAATTCTTTCTTCCATTCGTAAGGAAGTCCTCCCTTCTTATCATGTTAACTCTGTAATTTACAAATATGAATGTAGTTTTGGACACAACTACATAGGGAGGATATCTCAGCATTTTAGAATAAAACAACATTTGCCTCCTCGAATTTTGAATCCGACTGCTCGCAGTGGCCAACTAGTTAATACATCCGGGTCGTCTATTGCACAACATGTTATAAATAGCAGGAATTGTGTTTTTGGATTGAGAGGTGACCGTTTCTCTATTTTATCAACGTCCTACTCTTTATATCATTTAAAGGTTCGAGAGTCTTTATACATCAAATTCCGCAAGCCTTACCTCTGTAAACAGAGAGACTGATTGCTGGGTTTGAATGTTATTAGACTCTAGTTTTCCTTGCATTTATTCTCGCCCTTATTAATCATCCTCTATTTTACATGTCTCTTATTCCAATAAATAAACTTGATAAGGCTGGGACGAAACCTGTTGTTTTTTAGTTTTTGGTAAATAATACCATTTGAACTACGCATATTCCTGGCTATTAGACAATTTTGTACGACTAAGAATTTGTTCATATATATATATATATATATATATATATATATATATATATATATATGCTGGTTTCATTATATATATATATATATATATATATATATATATATATATATATGAATGAATACATAGAAAAACTGATTTTAACTGAAACCTGTTTCGTTAAACATTAAATTACATCACTTAGCATCTTCTATAATTTACCCTTGCTTTCAGTTAATCTGATGAATATTTATGAGCGTTGCTTTAATTAAAAAAAATTGTAAACCTAACAGCGTTTTTAATTTTGTTTTTAAATATGGTTGCAAAATAAAATTCTTACATTTTCAATGATAATATCCACCAGAAAATGAAATGCAACATTTAAGATTTCCTTTTGTCTTTACTCATATTGTCCTTTCACACACACACACACACACACACACACACACACACACACACACACACACACACACACACACACACACACACACACAAAATTAAAAAAGTATCTCCAAAGCAATAAAAAGAACCAGATGACCGATAGAAAAGAATTACAGACCAATTTCGCAGTCAATAAAATATTTCTAGATGTGTGTGTGTGTCCGTGTATGTCTGTATAAATATGAAATGAAACAATATACAATATTTTTAGACTGTTATCTGTTCTCTATTCTTAGTTTTTTAATGAGTTAATCATGTATTTATGCCTTTTATATTGATAGTCAGCAATGAATATTATCCAAATTCTTCCCATCTCAGGTAAAGACATTTATGAAATCAGTAAAAGAAATATTTTTAACTCGCTTCAAAATAAACAACAACCAACTGTAAAATGTATTTTCAATACAATTTTTAATCAGTGAAAAATCAGTCATCTTTAGATAATTTGATAAAAAAGTTATTTGTAAATATCTTTTTGGAAGGAAAGAGAAGGAGATGAAGATTACTAATTAGGCTGATGATGATAGTGATGAGCAGTGGATGAACCTGGATCGCTTGCTTCATTAGCAGAGATGTAATTCCACCTGATTCAACCCGAGTCACAAATATCGATTGAGATTTATTTGAGAAATTTTCTGCTTATTTATAATAATTTTACCGAAAAATCTATATTAACATATTATATTTATATAGCATTCAAATTTCCGCTTCGAATTAAAAACAAAGATTTGAAATTGCGACCTATATTATGGGAATTTACTGCCAGGATGTGCGTTGTGGTGCAGTGGATAACGGCTCGGAACGAGAAATCGGGGAGCCGAGTTCAAATTCCAGTTGAATTCATTGCATTCACTTACGCGCAAATACCCTTGGGAAAGGTATTAATCCGTCTCTTCCTTCCAGTTATGGGTTAAATAGCAGGACAGATTGGGTTCTATAGCCTTGGCAGGCAACCAGTCTACCTCAGAAAGCAATGGCAACCTACTGTGGGATAATCTTCTGCCCAGTCAGTCATGTCTCTTTCAAGACATGATCGCCCAAGCGTGTTTCACGTATGGCACTTAACTGACTGACTGTCATGTTGTAGCGTCCATATTTTTTTGAGTAAATCAATGAGACAAAGGCCCGTCGTAAGTCATAACATCTTAAGACCGGCCACAATATTCACCCTCTAATATTAAAAGAGGTAGGGATTAATGTGTTATAAAGAGTTTGAGTTTGAATTTTGTTTTACGGCATATCAAACTGTTGTGGATTCTTGTTTAGAAAACTACACAATATAATAATAACAAAAACAGGTATGAGAGAAAAATGTAAGTATATTGAATAAAAGATATACAACCTGTACACGGTTAGTAGATTCAGTAATATTTGTTAGTAGGAGTCAAATATATACAAGAAGTTCAGGTAATAGTCTATATTCTTGCTGACCAACGAGCGGCGGTTCAACTGCTCTGACAAACACCAACTCTAACAACAACAACCAACAGATGAAGCCCGCGTTCTCTGTAGGCAGGATTATTTGTATACTTTGGAAGAGTCCATTGAGTGTGTAAAAAGGGATGACTCCCCAACACAAACTTCGTGGGCTATTAAGTTTTTTTTAATGTTCTGTTATAGTGAGAAGGTTGATTTATTCAGATTTTGATGAAAGATTTTTTAAATTTTTTTGTTTTAGAAAATTGAAGATTTCTTCTAGTTTTGTATTGAAAAATGTATTGCTGGTAATAATTCTTTTCCTTCAAAAACGTTTTATTGGTAATATTTTTCCTTCAAAAATGTATATTTTTCTATAAAAGTCTATTTTTATGTATATACTTCTATAAAAGTCTATTTTTATACGTTCATAATGTTTTCACCCCAGTTTAGGGGTTAACTATTTGTCCATAGCTGGGACTCAAACACTATCACTCCGGGCCAGGGTGAACCTGAGAAAATAGCAATTAAGAGGTGATTATATGCACCTTGCAACCTCCCAATCGGAGGCCTTGCATGTGAAAAAGTTATATAAGAAAAACACATCAGTTAGAAATGATAATTTTTTGTTTCTTGTGTTACTAGCAATGGAATGTATATTTTAATCTGAGAAACAGAAATTTTGATAAATTTCCGAGAAACCTATAACATTTTAACCTACAAATCATCTACTGAAAAAAATGATGAATGATAGAAATATGTGTTACGCTCGTTTGATTAAAAACAATAAAATAAAAACAACTTTTTTCTGGATAAAGAAGTTTTTTTTTAATCGTGTCACCCCAAGCAAGGCATTCCACTGCCACTATAGTGCAGGGGGTTACATAGAGCGATTGGGTAAGGGAAATGTCAGAAGAAGGGTGGTAGACGACTTAGGATGTACATAGAGAGAGAGAGTTGGAGAGAGTGGGTGTGAGTTAGGTGTCTATTGTCCTTACATTTAAACTCCTGGAGGTTGTAGCCGTCGGGGAAGTAAGCATGCGGTAGAGAATTCCACAGGCGGGAAGTGCGAGGAAAGAAGATGTTGGAGTAGAAATTGCGGTTACATTTCATCGGTTTCCTCTACTAATTTTGCCGCATGGCGACGTCCATCCTTTTCACAATGTCATTTTAAGTGCTATACATGATACACGTTTTAGCGATTAAGTCTGTCTTCGATTCATGACTGACTAGGCAGTAGATTTTCCTGCAGTAGGTTACCATTTCTTTCTGAGATAGAACCCAATCTGTCCTTCTATTTTAACCAAAGATTGAGGGAGAAAATGGATTAATACCTTTAATTAATACCCAAAGGTATTTGTGTGTAAATTAATGCATAGAATTCAACTGGAATTCGAGATGGTTTCTCCGATTTCTCGTTTCTAGCCGATATTCACTGCACCACAACGCACACCTGATTCTTTACAATACAACGTTGAAAAGGATCGTAAAACTTAGGGTTGTTTTTCCGTATGTAATGAATCTTCCAGTCTTTACACCTTCAAATATCGATTGTTTCCCTCTATTCACTAATTTGTGACTGCTCAGTGGTTCAAACAATTTAAAGATATAAACAATTTGGAAGAAATCATAAAATAAGCATTTTTATGATATAATACCAATTTAGTTGAAAGATGGCGTTTGGTGATAGAAAGCAGGACATGGCTTTGATAATTGAACGTAAATAGGATGAATTTATATAGACAAAAATGAATTAATATTTATTACTAAATGTAATATTCGCTTGAAACAAGCACAAAAATAAGTATAAAACATAAAAATATACGTACCAACCTGTTTGGATTCATAAGTATGCTAGCAGTATAGCCCGGCGTTGTTCGGGTGTAATAAAAGCTTTAAAACTAATCCATGGTCCTGGAGCTCAGACTCTTTGGACGTTGGAACGAAAGACTAAAAAGCAATATCGGGGGTATCGATTTTCGATATCGGGGAAACTGAGTCGTCTGAGAAGATCTACTAATGTTTAAGTCTAAAAACTATAATTTTACCAAGTTAGAGCAGATTCTGCAGCAAGAACCACGATAAAAGGGCTGAAATCCTGATTTTGATCAGACCTGATTAGATATCGGGGTATCGAGTTCCAATATCGGGAAGAAATTGAAAAAAATAAGTCACCCATGACCTGACCAGAAGCCTAAAGAATATTTCTGTGAAGTTTGGTGAGAATCGGATAAAAATTGTGGATTTGTATAAAGTATATACAGACAGATAAACAGACACACACACAAACATCTTGCCTTTTATAAATATATATTATCGATTTTCTGCACTATTATAAGAACTGCAACCTTGAAACTTCTGAATATCGTTTATTGTCTTTTATCTATGACTGTATCAAATTTGATTAAAATCAGACCACTCCTTCTATAACCCGATTTTTTTGATTATCGATTTTCGATATTTATCGGGGGTACCTCGACACAAAACCGAGCTAAGAACACCCACAGACGCTTATAGTACAATTTTGTAAATTTTCAAGAAAATCGGTTCAGCCGTTTCGGAGTCTATAGGTAACGGACGCACACACAGACACACACACACAAAGTTCCATTTATAAATAAGTTTAGATAGATATACAAACGCATTGAAGACATATGCATATATGTGTATAATCCCATAGAGACACACAGCTCCTTGGATTCGAACATTAAAACACGCATACAAGTGTAAGTATTTATATGGACAGCGATAATTGCACAGTGCTGAGTCAGCGCATTAGTACACGAAATCAAAAGAATTAAAAATTCGATCCTTTTTTATAACTACACTAAAATGTTCAGTGAATTACAATATCACAGGCTAAATATATATATTTTAAATATCCTATTTCATTTCAGACGTTATCGATTACGGCTCTTTACGGCTTCATTTTTATTATCTGTGGTTATCTGTGAATCGTTATGATTTCTTAGAAAAGAGCAGGCAACTTTTTCAGAGAGAGGGCAAGATGATATTTTGGGGAGCAGGCTGTGAACCGAAGTGACAAACGAAACAACCCAAAGTGAATATTGTATTATAGAAAGCGTGTATATATATATATATATATATATATATATAAATTTGTTTTCATTTAAAGTTAATACAGTTTCCATTGCAACACGGAAATTTCTATGTTTTGAGATTTTTACCTCGTCATCAGGCAATGTTTTAGAAAATGCTGGGATACAGAGAAAATGAAGATAATAATCTTGTAACAATAATGGATACATCAACGGAAATGCAGTCTAGACAAGGGTTTTGATCGACTGACACTCTTTCCGTTAAGATTGAAAAACGAAATCATGTATTCCCCAAAAATATAAACTGTTTTCAAGTTTAAAGTGGATCGCTATTCTGATAAGTTAAATTGAACGCACATAAATTTTTCTATCTTCCCTCATCCATAAATAACAAATTTTCACATCAATAAGTTAACATTGCCTGATGACGAGGTAAAAAAATTCGAAACAGGAATTTCCGTGTTGCGATGCAGACTATATTAATTTTAAATAAAAAAATCAAACTAATTATATCATGCTCTACAATATTTGTTGTATTGAGCACTTTTTTAAAAAGTAAATGCCGGAGAACTCGGAAGTCTAAAAATATTGGTTCTCTTTAGCTGGATATATATATATATATATATATATATATATATATATATATATATATATATATCCAGCTAAAGAGAACCAATATATATATATGGAGTTCCGCTCCTCAGAACAATCTGTTACTCAGTTGCAGCGTCTGCTGTGGATGTACAGGCCTATCCTGGCTCAGTAGGCTCTATTGCAGTTGCCACAGGTATAGGTGACGCCTGGTTCTGAGATGTAGCCCTCTGCCGTCTGCGTTCTTTAGTCTCCTTCCACTGCTGGACTCTGCTCTCTTTACTTCTCTTGGAGCATGCCTTCACAGTCAGTGTGACAAACGAACACAACAAAGTGAATAGAGTATTATATATATATATATAATAAAAAAATTAGAGCATTTTGGGACCAGAAATAAGGTTAACTAGTGTATAATTAGACAGTACATACGTATGTAAGAATTTTATTGAAATAGCATATATATCTACGTAACCAAATGCAAACATTTTATAGAAAAACGTATAAATCAGTTTGCTATGAAGAAATGCTTCGATGTTTGGCTTGATGGAAATGGTAGACGGCAGAAGAATGTCATTTAAGTGGCGATCCGAAAGTTGGGAGCGAAGGTGAAACTTCGTGTACTTCATTTTGGAGAATAGCTACTTGCAACAGTAGGTGTTGCCAAACATGGCGTTGAACAAGCGCAATGTGTGTTGGATTATTTATTAGAAAGGACGACGAGGTCGTGGAAGAAGGATAGCGGAGAAGAGGCATGGGACTTCCTATTCAATTCATTGTTGCACTGCAGGTCCATCAACTGCAAAGAAGAAAGGCGCTTCGTCCACACGAAAGCCAAAGGGGGCAGTGAAAAACTTAAAGTCCGCAGCCAGTCTATATAATATCTATATTACAAAAAAGTCGAATATAATATTTATATTGCCGTCTATAAAATATCTCTATGGCACAGCAGTCGAATAAACATCAACCAAAAATTTGTATTAAGCTTTTCAATTTTCTTTTAGTAAATATAGTCTTCACTTAACTTAATAACCTAAAATAATTCAAGGTTTTGGAGAGTGTATAAATAATTTAGAAACTTTATAAATGATTATAATTAAAAAAGAAAAATTATTGTAAAATTCATTATTCCTTAATTTTTTCAGACTTTAATATATATATGTATATTTAAAAGCAATTAAAAGCTTATCTAATGAAATAATGTCATAGTTTCACTGCATTTTTTACTTTACTATTCGGAGCAGTTTATTGGAAAATCGGCCAACCGCTTGAAAAAAGAAAATGGATGAGTTACATTTCCCAAGGTGTCTCAAGTTTAACTGATAATCAATTTTCCACACAAAATTTAATTTTTTTTTTTTTAATCATATCACCCCGAGCAAGGCGGTAACGCCACTGACGCGCAGGGGGCTACGTAAGGGTAAAAAGAATGGAAAAGAGAAAGCCGGAAACCACATCCTAAACAGGAAACAAGGGGTGAGCCTCTTCACCTGTTCAATTTCTTGAAATTTTATGAATTTACGTCGATGAAGGAGTTAACAGATGTAAAAAAATATTTTTATCAAGATATACCAGAAAAAGCGGAGGTGTCTACCATAGTACAATTGAAAGAAAGATCTATTTCTACAAATAAAACAATTTGAAATTTCACATTACCTTAAAATATAATTTTAAATATGAAACAAAAGTTAATAAAAAATGATAGCAATTTATTTTTCATTTGTTTCTTAAAACACGTTTTAAATTTCTTTAAAACAGAGTTAAGAAAAGAAAAGAAAAATACATTTACAATTATTTTGAGGCCAAATTTTCTTTGGTTTTTCAGTTTTTAGTCTGAAAGAAGTTGACTCTGCGTAAGGAAAAATGTATCTGTTTCAATCATAACCAAAAATCTTTTTTTAAGTAGTCTTTGATTTTATGGCATTCTATCTCCGCACCCACCCTTTATGACTTTGAACTTTCTTTTCAATACCAGTTCACAGACATGAAAAATCAAAATGAAAGAACTGATGCCAACTTTTTGAACTTCTCACATAGGTCTGAAAAACTTTGGAAACAAATAGTTGGTGCTCACAAGAACAATATATCCAAGTATATGGTAGGTATAAACGGAATAAAATTCCGTATTCAAAAAACACTATTCTTAAAAAGTGCTCAGTACAATAATAATAATATTTATTATGAATTATTATTTATTGTGAATAATATTTATTTAAAATTTATAACATAAGTATGTTATAATATTGCTACAAAAATAGCTATTTTGTTTCAACACTACTTGTGTTTTATCAAGTGATGGTGCTGATTTCGAGATCAAGTCAGAACAATCACTTTATAAAGCTCAAGAAGTGTTGAAACAAAATAGCTACATTTTTAATGATATTGTAACATACTCATGTGATAAATGATAAAAATTATATATATATATATATATATATATATATATATATATATATATATATAGGAACTTGATACGTAAAAACACAGGTTTATTTACCTGAAGAGAGTCAACTTTACACTCGAAACACGTGTAGCGTCACAAATATCATTATGTATAATAATAACAACAACAATAAATATACACTTTAAACAAAACGTTCACGGCCTCTCACACTTTTTATTCTATACCAATTTATCTCATTGGAACAACCCTATTTCTTTTTCAAATTTACACACATACACACACACGGACACACAGACACACATATATATAGTTACGTGAATTAATAGATATACATACAACGGTACACGCATGTATAATGTTATTATACAGGTGTTAATAAAACAGTGCTTAATATATAATGAACAGACCCATTTTATATAAATATATAAATATATATACATATTGTCCTATGTCGATGGCATGACTCGGACTTTCATGCGTTATGCAATCATCAGGTGTATACTACAAACTGATAGTTTAATAGATTTGAATTTAAGTTCACTCGATGTTCATAGGTGTTAAATTCCATAAATTTAGTGTTATGGTGACTTACTCATATGACACATGACCTCTTCTAATATATATATAAGCAGCAGTTTTGCTTTGCAGAGACTGAGAGCTGAATCTATTCCAGCAGATAACTCTGACAGCTGGACTAACAGTCATGATAATAATCTCTCATTGGTATATGTTTGTACTACTGTCTTTGTTAGATATATTTATTTAACTCTATTCCTTCTTTGTGTCTTTGTTTCTGACCCCAACAAGGCCAGCTAGGTTACTTCTTTTTAAGAACAAGAGTAAAATTGAATTATAAAAAGACTACATGCAGATAAAAATTTGAAATTAAAATTCGAAATTAAAATTATAAAGATAAATTTTAAAATTAAGAAATATTTAAATGCAGATTTAAATTCATAGGGTGTATTTCATAATCATTAATAGTAATATTTGCCGGAGAAAGAAAGAAAGAAAGAAAGAAAGAAAGAAAGAAACCTGTTCATTTTTCTCTTCCCTCCCTACTTATGTAAACTTTTATTCTCCTTTTATGTAGCCGCTTGCGCACCACCGCCTTGCTTGGGGTGAAACTTAAAAAAAGAAAAAAGAAAGAAATAGATTAGTAGATTAGACATATGGTTTAAGATGAAAAACTTTTCTAAAAGGTGCAAGTTACATCTATCTCCTTTTCCGTTGTAAGAATTGCATTTTGCGACGATATTCCAGGCAATAACTGGGTTTTTGTTATTGATTTTTAATTTCCAATAAGATATGGATAAGGTTTTGCTTTTGCTGTATTTACTGTTGTTTAAAGACAACATGTGATTGTTAAATCTAAGCTTCCACATCGTAGCGGTCAATCCAAAGGAAAATTTAACATCATCATCATCCAAATGAATGCGAGCACTACAAACAATACTTTCGAACATATATTAGCCATTCAATGGGCAGGTCGTATTTTTCGGCAGTTGCAATTATTTTTTTAAAGGGGCAGCATTATTATTATTAGTAGGGTAACTTATATTATTCAGGTGGTCCAAGTATTTATTTGATATCATATTATTATGTTGTGAAATATATTTATCTATGTTCTTAACGCAACTATAGCTGACTTTAACATTGTTTTTGTTTAACCATTTTTTAGTGTAGGTGAACAGTAAACATATTTGGGAATTAAGTTTAGAAAGAATTTACCAATGTTTGTTTGGACAGCACGACTGAAGGATGGGTTAAACCAAATAGTGTTAAACCAAATACTTATTTCTGTCTATCTTGCTTTTAACAGAGTATTCTAAACTAGTGTTGAATTTACTTTTTTCTAAAGTATTAATGTATTTAATTTTGGAATTATCAAAACTTTCCTTATCGCTAGAGTTGGTACTTAAACGAAATTGGTACTTAAACGAAAATGTATTAATCTTATAATTTTCCTTTTAAAATTTAATTAATTTTTTTATATCTCTATGTAGTCTTTGCATATTTGAATTTTACTTGTTGTTAAAAAGCAGTAACCTAACTTTATGAGATTTAACTCCCATTGACATCAAGTGAACTTAAATTCAAATACTTTAAACTATCCGTTTGTGATATGCACCCGATGATTGCATAACGCATGAAACTCTGAGTCGTGCCATCGACGTAGGACAATATGTATATTTATTAATATATATATATATATTGATTTCACGAGCCAGTGGCGATAGTTTGTTTCTTGCTTATACACAATCGTCAGACCATATACGTTGTGTTTTTGCACAATATATATACAGGTTAGTGATGCATTGTGGGTAGTCTAACGTATTGTTCTAACGGTTATTTTGGTGTTTATATTTCGAACTTTTCCAGGGCTATTGGGTGAAAATAATTATGGATCTGGATGTCGTTTCTTTAGCTACTTATATTGTTGTTTGTTAACTACTTTATTTATTACTGATTATTTTAATGTTGCTTGTTATTATTACGTTTACTTGTGTTTATGGGAGCGTTCATGGTTTGTTAATTTTGTTAATTTTATTAATTACTAAAAACGAACAAAAACAAAAATAAAATAAACAAAAATAAGTAGCATATCTGATTCAAACAAATAAATAAGTGAATAAACTAAGTAAATTAAATTAATTAAATAATCGACAAATTAAGATACCACTAACGCACACATAAACACAAGCTGCTGTCTGTTGCAAAATATTCTTTCTCTTCCCGATTGGCACCTATTCTCTTAAGATAACAAAATATGCTAAAGTTAGTAAACATCAAACATGTCTAGCGCCACTTTGTCGCTATTTCCATAGCAAATGTTCCATTCTTTAGTTCAAAGAGGTCAAGTATTTACAGTTTGGACACGCGTGCTATGTTATGCTTCCACGAAACCAAATCTCCCTAATTTCCTCTGTAATTCCAAATGTAAGGAGAAAGTTCCACCTAATCAGTTATTCTGCCAAGAACTGCTACCTTTTGGAAAAGACTCCCACGTGGATGCTTCACTGAATACTACAACCATGACCCCTTCAACTTAAGAGTCATCATTACCTATCCTCCTATTTTCAAAAACTTCCTTTACTAACAACATTTCTTTCATTCATATCACGCAGCTCATACTTCATAACCACTTTAACAACAACCACCTACATTGAGTGGCTTTGTTTTTCATATTATGCAAATAAAGAGATGAAAATACATTAAGGTGTGCACGCATTCCTTCCAGGCTCAACATTGCCTTCGTAAAGATTCCCCCAATGTTCGTGCAGAGGATTTATCGGTAGTCATTCACTGTTATACTGCGGTAAAGTCAGAACAACCATCACGTGGGCATTGTTTCCGTACATTGAATCTATTGTCAGTAATGTCTTCCTCGCTGTTTCTCTCGTGAGCTCAACAAGGCGCAGATTTACAACAATCAGAGAAAGGAACAATGCCCAATAATTTCCTCATTGAAAAATTTGAAGCTGAGTTCAATCCGTGCAAAATAAATATGATCAGCTGAAGTATGCACGCATGAACGCACACGCGTTCATGGGCATTAGCGTTAAATTATCTGTATTCACATGCATGTGTACATGCATCCATACAAGCATATTGGTATATAAGTGGTTATCTATCTATCTATCTATCTATCTATCTATCTATCTATCTATCTATCTATCTATCTATCTATTACATTTAGCTACATGGGACACAGATTAGTCAAGTCAGTAGCGACTTTTGAAATCGTTGTTCAATCATAAATGACGTGAAGTAAGGTTATTTACTGACTAGTAATTTTTACTTATTTGTTTTAGTGCGCAGTTGAAACAAACTGTAGAAATAATTATTGACGAAGACAATAGGTGCACTTTTTTTCACTCACAAAATTGCATGCTACGGCGGGTCAACACTAAGAACATGCCGCTGGCCAGAGATATCTTTGAAGAGGGCGCATGTTTTGTTGCTTAGTCAGAGTATACATTTCAGTCCGTTTCACTCAGATTTTATAACTTTTCGGATTTGTCATCCCGAACAAAACGGCCATTCTTTTCCGAGGAGCACATTGGCTACACTATCCCTCACCTTGTATTTTGACCTGACAAAGTTAGGAGCATTCCAAGAATTTATCTACTTTGGATGTGTCATATTTTCTGACGACAGACTCGATGGATAATGGTAAAGGCAAACAAAAATCTGATTGTCTTTGTCTTTGCATCATTCTCAAAATAGATGGTGCGTATTACGTCAAGCATGCATAATCTGGGTGTATTTATATCTATAAATGAGGGGTGACGATACCATCTAATGTACTATTCTCATAACCCCAAGCAAGGCGCTAACGCCACTGATGCGCAGATGCTACACAGGAGAGAAAGATTTAATAAGAGGAGATTAAAGAAAAAGACAAACCAGTTACAGGAAATGTCAGAGAAAGGAGCAAGAGAAGGATGGGAATACAGGTGTGAGGACAGTTGTAAAGGTAGAGAGAAAGGAAAAGACATACAGCGTAATTTCGAAAGAACTGGAGTCAAGTGGTTAAGAGATGGTTATTAACATTGCATTTAAATTCCTGGAGGTTGTAGCAGTCAGGAAAGCAAGAATATGGAAGGGAGTTTTACAGGCGGGAAGTGCGAGAAAAGAAGCTGCTAGTATATATAAAAAGGAAAACTCAACACATCATCTAAAGCGGTTATAAACCATAATTTATTTTGACGGGTTTTAGTACTCGTATCTTCAGACGACATTGCGGCCTTTTGTAATGGGTACTAGAAATTTACCCGTCGAAATAAATTATAGTTTATAACCGCTTCAAAACATATGAATAGAGATACCTCAACAACTAGAATATCCGATCCGAAGGAAAAGACTAATTTAAAAGATACAAAACCCATTATCATTAATCTTTCCTCATAACCTTTAAAAGAAGAAATAAACCTTCTAAAATTAGGTCTAAAATTCTGTCCCATCCCCCAAAAGAACATTACAGGCCTAAAAAAGACCTTGAAGCATTTGAACGGAAATTTAGACTTATAGAAACATTACACAACAACACTACCGATAACTCAATAGTAAAAAATAAATCTAAATATTGCCCTAGCAAAAACAACAATTCAAATGAAATGAACATATTCTTTGAAAAAATCTGGGACATAGGCTTTCAAAACAAGCAGAGAACCCATAACAATCTTACACACAAGCAAAAACTAGCATTAGATAACATTCGTAAGAACAATGATATAATAATAAAGGAAGCAGACAAAGGCAGTGCTGTAGTCATTATGAATAAAACATATTACAAAACAAATATTCTAGATATGCTAGGATACAAAAATAACTACAAAATAATCAACCAGAATATAGATGAAAACATCGCATCAAAAAAACACAACCCCCCCCCCCCCAAAAAAAAACAAACTCTGCCTTACACACAGTAGAATACTAACAAAAAAGATTTTCTTACAGACTTTATTTCAAAAACCAGTAATTTTTACGGACTTCCAAAGACACACAAATCAAACACAATTAAAGCAGCTACCCAGGAACAAAAATCGGAATATATTCACACCCCCAAACCCCAGTGACCTTAAATTTAGACCAATTTTAGCAGGGCCAGCCTACCCTACAAGCAGACTGAGCAACTTAATTGATAGAATATTACAGCCATACACCTCAAAAATAAAAAAGTTACATCAGAGACATCATACATTTCCTAAGCTTCATACGACAAAAAGTAGACCCAGCAACATACCCCATGAACTAGGAAAACAAGCTATTGTATTTTGGATTGAGAAACACCCAGAAATACTTCCCACACGCTTCACAAAAAAATTATTATACGAAGTATAGAACTAATGTTTGACAATAATTCCTTCCAATTTAACAACGAAAATTATATACAAACAACAGGTACCGTGATGGTAACAAAAATGGCACTGACGTATGCAACACTCACCTTAGCATATCTAGATGAAAGCCTATACAACCAAATAGGACATGAATATGAGGAAGACATAAACCAAAATTCACTAAATCATGGAAGAGATTTCTAGATGACTGTTTTATCTTTTGAAAAGCAACACGCAGAGACATAAATAAACTACATAATATACTACAACACTCGCACCCCAAAATCAAGTTCACGCTAGAATATAGTTATAAAGAATTACCATTCCTAGACATACTCATAAAAAACGAAAACAATGACATCATCACAGACATTTACTGCAAAACAACAGTCACCCAACAATGCCTCCACTTCAAGAGTCAACATCCTAAAAGCTGTTTAAAACCCATCCCCTATTCCCTAGCACGACAAATTTGCATAATAGTAGTTGATGAAGACCTTCGTAAAATACGCATAGAAGAACTACGAAAAACATTGCAAATAAGAGGATGCCCCACTCCACTAATAAACAAGGGTTTCCGACTAGAAGAAAAATACCATTAGAATCCTTTCGGAATCTAAAAAAGCAACAAGAAAAACATGAAAAAGAAGAAAACATTCTAGCATACGTTTCCACACACAACAAAAACAATCCAGAATTATTCATAAAGATCAAAAGACATATGGAATTACTCAACAATAATGACAAAATAAAGGAAACCTTAAAGATAACTAAAATAATTAATAGCAAACGCCATCCCCAAAATTTAAAAGACATTCTAATCTCATCAAAATTCGAACAGCACGCAACACAGGGGGTCACAAAATGCAGCAAAAATGATGTGGCGTATTCAACATAATAATACAAGGAAAACACTTCAAGTTCGAAAACACATCTACATTCGAAATAAAATCGGATCTGAGCTGCAACTCAAAAAATGTAGTTTAAATTGCGATAAATGCGCAAAAATTCACGTTCTTGAATAATAGGGTATCCCTTCATAAAAATAATATCAAAATAGTAAATAACAGGAAATTGTATGTCTCCCAACATTTGCATAAATGCAGTGGAGGTAAATTCAGAGTAACACCTATCTACGAAAATGTAGATTATGACACACTAATTATGCAGGAAGAAAAATTCATTAAAAAATACAAACCTTCACTCAACAAAACAACATGGAAAATTTAAAACACACACCGGAAAAAAGTAACAAAAACCAACACACACACACACACACACGCGTGCGCACACACACACACACACACACACACACACACACACACACACACACACACACACACACACACCAAATTCAAAGGGTAACCCCAAACAATAAAAAGAACCAGATAAAAAAATTCTAAAGCATAATTGGAGTAGATAGACTAAACTATCGCCCGGTTCACACTCCACCCACATCTATTGAACAGGTGAAGAGGCTCATCCCTTGTTTCCTGTTTAGGATGCGGTTTCCGGTTTTCTCTTTTCCAATCTTTTCACTCTTTTCCTTTATTATTTTATTTTTTTTTTTCAATTGGAGTAGATAGACTAAACTATCGCCCGGTTCACACTCCACCCACATCTATTGAACAGGTGAAGAGGCTCATCCCTTGTTTCCTGTTTAGGATGCGGTTTCCGGTTTTCTCTTTTCCAATCTTTTCACTCTTTTCCTTTATTATTTTATTTTTTTTTTCAATTGGAGTAGATAGACTAAACTATCGCCCGGTTCACACTCCACCCACATCTATTGAACAGGTGAAGAGGCTCATCCCTTGTTTACTGTTTAGGATGCGGTTTCCGGTTTTCTCTTTTCCAATCTTTTCACTCTTTTCCTTTATTATTTTATTTTTTTTTTCAATTGGAGTAGATAGACTAAACTATCGCCCGGTTCACACTCCACCCACATCTATTGAACAGGTGAAGAGGCTCATCCCTTGTTTCCTGTTTAGGATGCGGTTTCCGGTTTTCTCTTTTCCAATCTTTTCACTCTTTTCCTTTATTATTTTATTTTTTTTTTCAATTGGAGTAGATAGACTAAACTATCGCCCGGTTCACACTCCACCCACATCTATTGAACAGGTGAAGAGGCTCATCCCTTGTTTCCTGTTTAGGATGCGGTTTCCGGTTTTCTCTTTTCCAATCTTTTCACTCTTTTCCTTTATTATTTTATATTTTTTTTCAATTGGAGTAGATAGACTAAACTATCGCCCGGTTCACACTCCACCCACATCTATTGAACAGGTGAAGAGGCTCATCCCTTGTTTCCTGTTTAGGATGCGGTTTTCGGCTTTCTCTTTTCCATTCTTTTTACCCTTACGTAGCCCCCTGCGCATCAGTGGCGTTACTGCCTTGCTCGGGGTGATATGATTAAAAAAAAAAAAAAAAAAACGAAATCAAACACACACACACACACACACACACACACACACACACACACACCAAATTCAAAAAGTATCTTCAAAGCAATAAAAAGAACCAGATGACCGATAGAAAAGAATCACAGGCCAATTTCGCAGTCAATGAAAAGTTCCTAGATAACGAAGGCGCCTCTAATATAAACTTAATATAAACGTGCTAATGTGAAAACCCCCACCCAACAACTTGGTGGCCAGCACTTTATTTATTTATTTATCTATCTGTTTATCCATTTATACACGTGCTGATGTGAAAAACCGCCAATCCCACAAATATTTCAACCCGGTAGCCAACACTTGATTTACTGATTTACTTATTTTTAAACGACACCTTAGCCATCAGAAACAAAAGGAACTCGATATGTCAGAAGTTTATCCACCTGAGGAGAGTCAACTTTAGACTCGAAACACGTGTAGTGTCACAAAATACCATTATGAACACATTGTATCATAACATGTATAATAACAACAACAATATATATACACTTTAAACAAAACGTTTACAGCCTCCCGCACTTTTTGTTCTATACCAATTTCTTTCGTTGGAACAACCCTATTTCTGTATATATATATATATATATATATATATATATATATATATATATATATACGAGGGTGTGAGGAAAAACCAAACCTACTTCCCAAGATTAGTAATCAGTATTCTGATGTTTGGTCGTTGAAATATGAAATATTGATATTTCAGTGCACCCGGTCTTCTTCAGCTGATTGACATTTCGGACCGAACTCGTTACTTTTTCATTTACACGAGTACATTGTTCTATTTCCACGTGTCATGCCTCTTCCTTATATTTCAGTTTCTTTCAAAAAGAGAACAACAGTTTAAAGAATGTAAATATTAAAAATAGTTACAATACTTAATCTCAGAAATATAGACAGATTTAATATATATATATATATATATATATATATATATATATATATATATATATATATATTGCGTCATTGGGAATAACTTAAAATATTTAGAAAAAAAAGAAATAGATTACTCTCCAAAGTTACTTAAATATGGTTGATAGGAAATTAAGAATTAAAAGCAAACTTCTTCACTTTTACAAAAATTCACAATGAGTGTGAAATCCTGGTTTTGCCGAATATAAAAAGTACTAACAATGTGCTTAAAGAAAAAGTCGAAACCGGATTTCGCGAGTAGACGTTAAATTGATTTTCTGACTAACGGAAGCGATTTTCAAGACTTGAAAAGACTTAGCGATCCAGTGGCGAAAAAATTTAAATGACTATAAAAGGCTTCAGAGAGTGCCAGCCAGACAGTCAGATGGGAGAAGCAAAACGATGCACTTAAAATGTATCGGGAGAAACCTCAAGTAAATCCGGACATAAGGCTGCGTCGTACATTGTTCTCTTTCTCCTTCTTTCTCGTGTGCTGATTCCTTTTACTTCTTCTCCATTCAAAGACACTCCTACCAAACAAATGCTCATACATACATACATACATACGAATAAACTCTTTCCAACAAATTACTACTACTAACATTTCTACAACTTCTGATACCCTGAACTGATTACCTGTTTCTCAATTAACGTTTTTCTTCTCACAGATGTGTTACAGTATCCAGTTCTATTAACAAAATTCCACTTATTTTTCAACAACCTGGTGATATCTTTAAATGCGGGGGTTGTCGGCTATATTTGGAAGTAGTCTTGTACCAGGCATGACTGACGCAACTTATAGCTTCAAAATCATTGTCGTTATATTTTGCCAAAAATGAAACTTGGAACTTGAAATTGTTGGGTCGGCCGAACATTAAAAGAATCGATACGCTTAAAATCTTGACATTTATTTTACACGCACTTCATAATTTTCTTTCGACCTGTGTGAATAACCACACATTTTATGCAAATGTAGTCGAGGCTTTCGTGTCTAAATAAATAGTTACAAGCATGCACCCGATCATATACAGCGTTATATAAATAAATTATTCAGATCAAACCCCCGCCTTGATAAAATATAGCATCTGTGTGCTGCTTGAATTAAAGTTCATGTGATAAATGAAGCGAATACAAGATTTTGATCTTGATTTCCCAGTAGAACATTGCGATTTAGGTAACCTCTTGTTCGACTGTTCACCGTAGGAAAATATTAAAATATGTAAATGAGAATGCTTTAATATACATTCTGATCTTGCCGCTTTGCAATACTTCAATGTTTAATATGCTAACTGAGAAGACTATCCCTACTATAGGATATTCAGTCCTCTCTAGGTGTATTGCAATTTAAGTGCACCGCAATCATGAGCCGTACTAAATCAAGCTTAATATATATATATATATATATATATATACGAGCAACTCGGGTCAAAGTTCAACTCTTTCTCCAACGAAGATTTTTGGATATCTAGGTCAGAGACGTTGCCCAGAGCGGGAATCAAATAACATAAGTTAAACCCTAGCCTCTTATGCTGCTACTCTATATTTCCTTTTCTATCGCTTTTATCTTTCTAATGTTTATTCTTCTCTTCCCCCCACTTTTTTTCTATCTTATGTGACTTCGTCTGAAAAAATTTAAGACATCCACTGTTATATGAATTTGGTTTGAAAAGCGGCTCGAACCGCGAAATACAGTATTACCAATGGATTTGTAAAAATATCTAACTTTTGTTTCCTATATATATATATATAGAGAGAGAGAGAGAGAGAGAAAGAGAGAGAGCACTCTGGCTATTGAGCGTATATAATGATAATATACGCGCTAAAAATTCTGCCTTCTTCTACCGAGCGCCCATAGCTCAGAGGTCGGGTTTCAATCCTGGGCTAAAAAGCAATCGGTGTCTAACCGTACTGATGAGCTTTGATACAGCGAAACAGATCTGTCTCCGGATGACTATATATATATATATATATATATATATATATATATATATAAGTTTGAAACCAGAGAACTTATATACATATTTGAAAACGCAGAAAAGCATTGCTCTGTAAGACTCTTTTTAAGACAAATCTTCGTCAGAAGAATACGTTGGTAAAAATTAAATTGAAAGAATAATAATTTGCACGGTGAGAAAATAAAAATATAAGAAGGAGAAAAAAGGAACCATGACTAAAAAAAAAATCATTGATAAAACTTAAGGAAAAGAACCAATAAACTGTAAAAAACAAAACAAAAACAACAACAACGTGAAAGTTTTCTTGTGCGTGCATAATAAAACAATCACTCAAATACATCCTAAAAGACCGAAAAGCGAATAAACGCTTACTGACCGTTGATGTAATTTAATAAACACGGCTTTTAATAAGCATAGATGTTGAGCCGACCGAGCTCTGCACAACACAGTCAACGAATCGCGACTGTATATATACATATATATATATCTATGTGTGTGTGTGTGTGTGTGTGTGTGTGTGTGTGTGTGTGTGTGTGTGTGTGTGTACCGCTTATATATAACTTACTAAAATTTCTCTTCTCATTCTACACGTCTATGATAGAGTCTCCGACCGACACCAAATCGCTCGTGTTTCGATTGCGGCCAGAAGCAAGTAGATTTCTAGCCACACTGATGAGTTGTGATACAGAGAAACAGGCTTGTATGTGGATGACATATATATATTCACTCTCATACCTTCTAAAACACTGAGAGAAGGAATAGAGACAGTTGATGTAATTTAATAAAAACAGATTCTAATATAAATGGTGAGCGGATTGAGCTCTACATCGTGGCATATTCCGGATTGGCTATTAAATGCTGATTAATGACCGAGAAGTCGTGAACAGATGGGTACAATACGTACCAAAATTACTATATATATATATATATATATGTGTGTGTGTGTGTGTGTGTGTGTGTGTGTGTGTGTGTGTGTGTGTGTGTGTGTGTGTGTGTGTGTGTAATTTTATAACAATCACTATTCTAGAAAACGTTAATCTGTCTGTGTGTGAGTGAGTGAATATATGTGTTTACGACTAAATGTATATATATATATATATATATATATATAAATTGGAATACAAATTTATATTTGCTGGAAAGTGGTAGCATCTATCTGTTGGTGCAGTAAAGACAAAAACCTGTTCAGTTTGCGTTGATGCAAAAAACAAAACAAAAAACAACTGCTATTTATGTGATGTG
Source organism: Ascarosepion bandense (assembly GCA_037127315.1). Taxonomy (NCBI): domain Eukaryota; kingdom Metazoa; phylum Mollusca; class Cephalopoda; order Sepiida; family Sepiidae; genus Ascarosepion; species Ascarosepion bandense. The sequence goes on from JBBBDQ010000279.1 coordinate 2,180,895, forward strand.
CCCCTAATTTCGAATTTGAAATAAATAGTCACATTTTAAGTTGAAATGAATCGTATGGCTGATTTGACAGATAAGAGAAATAATTAATATCCCCCAAAAGATATTGCAAGAATAAATTACCAGAAAAATCGACATATATGGCTGACAAATCTGAGACAGCTTTAATAAAGGCAAGATCTCGGCGATTTGTGTCCTATATCCTAAGTGAGAAGTTAAAAAATCAGTCCTTGTCAAGTTTTTAAATTTCTAGGTCATGTGGCAACCGAAAATTTTCAAAAAGCACAAAATATCAAATCATATGTCCATCTTCTTCTTGGTGCCATGTTCAATCAGGACATTGGCGATCATGACTCTTTAAATTTTTTCTGCCCTTTGTAGTTCTTAATATATTCTGCCTTTATAATATCTCTGCCAAACATCCTTGTTCTTCCAATCATTTACACAAGCTCGTTAAACAGTTTATGCGCTGCTTTCCGCTGTTCATCTTGTCTTTAATATGTCCTGTGAGTGTCAAATTTCTATTCCCTCTTTTCTCATTATGTGTCTTAGATATTTTAATGATTCCTTTCTGATGTTAAGTCTAAATGTCTTGTTTGTATTCGATTTTCTCTAAAGTTTCCTCATTGCTCACATGTTTAATGCTCAGTATTTCCAATATTATTCTATAGCAACACATTTCTGTTGCTTCAAGTCTCTTCTCTATTAGGTCCTATATCAATTGGTAAATCATTTTTGAGTAACAACTAGGCCTCTCTAAAAGAACCTCCACAAGAAAAAGCTAATAATAGAAGCAAATGAATACGTGAAAACCGATTTTATAAAGTAAATAATATAAGCAACCGAATACGTGAAGACCGATTTTATAAAGTAAATGATATAAGCAACCGGATATGTGAAGACCGATTTTATAAAGTAAATGATATAAGCAACCGAATACGTGAAGACCGCTTTTATAAAGTAAATAATATAAGCAACCGAATATGTGAAGACCACTTTTATAAAGTAAATAATATAAGCAACCGAATATGTGAAGACCGATTTTATAAAGTAAATGATATAAGCAACCGAATACGTGAAGACCGCTTTTATAAAGTAAATAATATAAGCAACCGAATACGTGAAGACCGATTTTATAAAGTAAATGATATAAGCAACCGAATATGTGAAGACCGATTTTATAAAGTAAATGATATAAGCAACCGAATACGTGAAGACCGATTTTATAAAGTAAATAATATAAGCAACCGAATATGTGAAGACCACTTTTATAAAGTAAATAATATAAGCAACCGAATATGTGAAGACCGATTTTATAAAGTAAATGATATAAGCAACCGAATACGTGAAGACCGATTTTATAAAGTAAATAATTTAAGCAACCGAATACGTGAAGACCGATTTTATAAAGTAAATAAAATTAGCAACTGAATACGTAAAGACCGATTTTTCAATCTTTCATTTCACTGAGGAATGTCGTGCCACATTTGATCAGTCAGTTGGCTGTAGTAATGGCCGGCTAACTACTGCCAAAAATCATCATCAGAGATTGAAACATCAACAAAGTCGTGTGATGTTTTGTGGTTCCATTATAATAGTAGGTTGAATTACAAATGGTGTTAAACTTAGATCTTAAGCATGAATTGGTTTTCTAAAAGTTCAGGTAGAACCATAAATTAAGAATAATATGTTCAGAAAATGGCGGTTATCATGATAAAAAATAAAGGTATGTATTCAGATTAGAATAAAAGAACAGTCTAAAATATTAAAAAAAAACTTTTGATTGAGAAAGTAAAGAAAAACCATAGAGAAAGCTGAGTAATGTAAATTATAAGATATTTCTAATTAACATTGTTGCTATTATTATAACTATTTAAGAAAGCCATAATTTTCAGTAGAAAAAAAATTTTTGATGATCATACATAAATATGTTGACTTGCGAAAGAAGTATTTATCTTAAGAAAGAAGTTATTTTTTTTAATCGTATCACCCCGAGCAAGGCGGTAACGCCACTGATGTGCAGGGGGCTACATGAAGAGTAAACAGATTAGATAGAAGAGAGTGAAGAGGAAGACGAACCAGTTAGAAAGGAGCAAGAGAAGGATGGGAATACAGGTGTGATGACAATTGCAAAAGTGGAGAGAAAGGAAAGGATATACAGGGTGGTGTAGAAAGAACCAGTGTTAAGTGGTTAAGAGATGAGTATTGACATTGCATTTAAATTCCTGGAGGTTGTAGCCACCAGGAAAGTAAGAATATGAAAGTTAGTTCCACAGGCGGGAAGTGCGATAAAAGAAGCTGAAAGAGTAGAATTGTACTCTGCATTTAGTTGATCTAACTGTGAATGGGTGAGACCCCGTTGCCAGTCTGGTTGCACGAGTAAACACCTGTTGCAGAGGTACCAGTGACTTAAGTTCGTTGGAGCAGAAGCCATGAAAGTATTTATAAAACAGACAATGGGAAGCCACGTCCCTTCGGTGGGGAAGTGGCTGGAGTCGAGCCGCCAAGACGGTACCTATCACATTACTGATTCTCCTTTGAAGCCTGTCAAGAACACTGAGATGAACAGTAGGGGCATCTGACCATATATGGCAACAGTACTCCATGCACGGACGAATGGTTGACTTGTATATATGCAGGATGGATTCAGTCGGGAAAAACATCCTGGCCCGACACAGTGACTCAACCTTCCTAGCAGTGGATTTAGCTACTGACTCAATGTCGTGGTTCTACTTGAGATCGGAAGAGGAGGTAAGGTTGAGGAGGCACAGTGTATTGCTCTCAGGGAGATTCACTTGGTCCATGCTTATGGGAGGCAGGATAGATTGCCTGTGATGATTGACAGACAGCAGCATGGTCTTGAAAAAAAGAATCAAGTGAGTATATTTATGTTTGGGCTAGACACTATTAATGCACTTTCGAGAACTTTTCGTCTTAGTCATTTTCAACAGTTTTGCAATCAAAATTTCGGTTGAAATGATTTCTGTATATAACTAATGCACACACACACACACACACACACACACACACACACACACACACATATATATATATAATGAATATCTAATCAATCTAATAGATGCATATTTAAAATACTGAAATTATAACAACATGAAATAAGATAAATTAACATTGCTTCGTCGCTAATAGCGATTGATTAGAAGCCACCGTTTAAGTAAGAAGAGTAAAATGACATTAGTTTCGAGTTTGCTTCAATTTACTAAATGTTGAGAATTGGATTGATAACATTGAATTAGTAGCATTAATGAAAAAATGTTGTTAATCAGCTTGAGCAAGTTCCATCGTAACATAGCGATTCGGAATTAAATTCTGCCGAAAATTTATCTACTTTAGTCGACATTTTTCAACTTCGTTTACTTTGAAAACTGTCAAATAAATTTAAAGAATACAAACAATGAAAGTTAGTTAAAAGGATGTCAATGTGAGAAATTTCATAGGAAAATGTTTATTGTTATTTGCGGAAAATAAAACTTCACCTTTTATGCAACGCATAATCTTACGGAATTGCTTTGCGCATGTTTATTGACACACAAATACATACATTTATACATACATGGAATAATTTCAGACACCATGGAATATCCAATAATTACACACACACATAGAAATCAATAACAACATGGTGAGAATCAGTTTCACGCCTCTTTAGATTCTTGCAACATGTGTTACTACATTTTTTTATGCAAACTCTATATATAAGTCACTGTAGGATTACGAGAAACGAGGGAAGTGAAAATTGTTCTTTCTTGTTTATTTTATTTAGGGTTATTTCATTTATTTTTAATTTTATTTATTTGAAGATTTGATTTTTTTGTATATTTTCATCAGATCTAAATAAAGTTTGTTTTTTAAATAAAAGTTTCTTATTATTTCTTATGAAGTTGTATTTCCTTCGTATTTTATTAATCCAGTATAATCCGTTTATCTCGCATATCGAGAGTGCGTCCACGTCGCTCCCAAAATTGACACAAGGTTAGTTTTAAGTGGGTTTGACGCAAATATCGTGGAAAAAATTCTCAACTCGCTCGGCATTATTTAGGTTCATCTCAGGCGCCAGGCAATAAACCCAAACTCTTCCCAAAGGAGAGGTACTATATTGGAAGATGGCACCCTGGAGCTTGAGTAAATATTATTGGCAGAGGAGCGACCCCCGTCTCTGCCTGTCAGCACATGATATATTGCATACTGGGAATTCCTCTACCCATATTGCTTTTGTAATTATATAGTCTATGTTTTAGCAATTACTAATTTTAACTAATTAAGCAGTAATTTACATAATTTTACTGTATTATGTTGATTGCATGGTTATGCCGGTCAGACTTTAAAAGTCTCAATATTACTCTTTTTTCATTTTTAGAATAGCCTATGATTTATGTTGAAAACACATGTACGAAATGAGGAGGTAGCATAAAACGAAAGGGAAATGAAGACAAAAAAAAAAAATAATGCTAAGTATGCAAAACAAAAGTTTATTAAGTAGCGAAAGAAAACGATATGAATGAAATGAAAACATCAAAATCGAAGAAAGAGAAATAAAAGAAAATTGTTTAAAAAAAGAATACAAAAATCATTACCAAAATTTTGAAAGAAGTAAAGGAAAAAGATCATTTTCAGAAGAAAGAAAAAGATAAAAAGGAAAGAACGAAAGAATACATATGATACAGCCAAAAAATATGGATGAAAATAGAAAAGAGAAGAGAAATGAATAAAGACAGGAAGTAAGAATTTCAAAGAGTAAGGTTTAAAATTGGAATAAAAATAGATGGAAAAAATTCGAAACTAAGCAAAAAATATAAAACACAAAAACAAAAAATATGAACAGAAAAGAAAAACAAAATTAAAAAAAATAAATGTAAAGAATTTTTCAAAGCTCATACGATGCGTTTGTATTTTAATGCGTTACCACAAGAGGCTTTAAATGGCAAATATTATTGACCTTCTAACATCTGTTTCTAGTTCCCCATCAGTGATAATTTTTGCCTTTGCCGATATAGAAGCGCGATAGTCACATGGGAGGATTACTAAGGATACGATATAAAAAAGTGAAAAACTTTTAAAACATCTGCCAAGTAACTGGCAGACATTGGGTCCCGTTTTAACAAAGCCCAACATGATTATCTCCCCTTCCCTTTTTTTTGTCATGTATAATTCCTTCTGTTTTAGTTTTTTTTGTATCTCTTATTTATTTTCGCTTATACTGATGTTTCTTCTTCTCTCTCTTTTTCTAACTTAAAATATTTTATGTTTTTTCATTTGTCTTGTGGTTTTACTTCCGTTTTTCTTCTTTTCTTTTTTTTTTGTTTTCAATCTTTTTCAACTTACTTTTAATAAAAAATATAGTTTTAAGGCATGCCTTATTTATGGTTAAAATGATTAATATCAAGGATAGAGCGTGTGAATGGCCTGAAGATTGCATTCAAGCATGAAACATATCTTTTACTAATAAGGACAAACAAAATATGACCACACTTTATTAATATTTTTGGAAGTTAACAGAGGAGAAAAGTTAAATAGAAAAATACTCAAACAAGCTAGAATCTCTAGATCGGTAAACGAACCATATTTCCTCTGTCTAAAAGAGAAAATAAAAGGTAAATGAAAAGTGACATAATACTAAATCAAAGGCATGAAATTACAGTAAATTGCAAACATATTAAAAGATTAACCTTATAATCCTGCTAATATTGTTAAATCTAAGATATGAAACTACAGCAATTGTAAACATTTTACAGTATTAACTTTACTATCTTCCTCTAACTATATAATCATTCTTCTAATTTTATTTTATCTTTATTTTTATTGCAATTTGTGATCTATTTTATTGCTTTAGGTATTTTATTACACTCGATAATTACTGTGAGTAGGCTTAGGCATGTATCAGCCTATTGTATTTTTTCTTTTTCTTTTGCTGTACTATTTATTACATTCTAATTTTAATATATATATATATATATATATATATATATATATATATATATATATTAAGCAACGTTGAGCCTGGTCAGTACTTAGGTGGGTGACCACTTGGGAATACCAGGTGCTGTTAGCATTCACGGATGTGCGTTGGGGTGCGGTGGATGTCGGCTTGGAGGGGGAAATCGGTGAGCCGAGTTCCAATTTCAGTCGAGCACGCTGCATTCACTTGCGCACTGGTACCCTTGGGAAAGATATTAATCCGTTCGTTCCCTCCAATTATGGGTTAAATAATTGAGGTCTGCTGTTCGTGCGATTTGTGGCAGTCATCTGCACCAATTGTTTGTTATCAGCAGTTCCAAGAAGTGTGGATGGTACTACACAATGCCTTCACCACTATAAACAAATCTCTGTGTGGTTGTCTTGCTGGAAAAAGGTTGGACCCTCATACGTTGAACGCGACGGGAGAATCCATCATATATATATATATATATATATATATATATATATATATATATATATATATGCGTGTGTGTGTATATGTATATTTATATATATATATATTTATATAACTCTTTATCCATTTTATTCTTATTATTTACATTTTTTATATTTATTATTTTTATTTTTATTTTTATTTTATTATATTTTTATTGTAATTTATCATATTACGTTAAATGAATTTACATGTTCGCATTGATTCTTTAACTATGCTTTATTTTACGTTCTATAAATAATATTTCTTTTTGTATATGGAACTTCATCATTAAAAAATACCAAAAGATCTGAGTTGCAACATTGTAATTATGCGTTAATATCTATCTGTAACCCATTTCCGTTCTAATTTTGAATTTTCCTCTTTAGCTGTTTTCATTGACTTTTCTCTTCTCAACATTTTCTCATTTATTTTTATCTTCACTCTCTATGTCTTCTGTATCTTTTCTTTTCTTCTTTCTTATCTTTTGTTGTTTTCTCGTCTTATTTTATTCTTTTTTCTTCCCTCTTTTTCTTTTTTTTATTAAATCCTTTTGCCCAAAAAGTGTTGTCATCATAAAAAACATAATAAATAAAAACGTTTATTACCATCATTGTTAACTACCTGATGAGATATTGTTCTTTGAATGTTGAAACAAATGTAGAATTTTGTGGTAGTTATTTACATGTTCTAACGTAATAATTAATAATAAATATTTATTGGTCTATTTTCATATTGAGCATAATTTTAAATTAATATTTTGAAGGTTGCAATTTTATTCTTTGTTTTTCTTCATTTATATATATATATATATATATATAAACAGTTTTGCTCTTAATAACATTAAAAATATCCCATGAAAACGGAGCAAAATATATTAAAAACTGCCTGAAGATATTTTTTAATCATGCCATCCCAAGCAAGCAATAAAGACACTAAAATGGAAAGAAGTACTAAGTGCTAGAAAATATGATAACAATATCCTACTCAGGAGAGGGCAATAAAAGAACAAAAATTAAGAAGACCGAAAAAAACGATAGACACTGCATTTACACTTTTAAAGACTGAGAAGCAAGAGGCCGGAATAGAGTTCCACAAGCGAGAAGTGCGATAGAAGGAACTGTTAGCATAGAACTTACGGTTACCTCTAGCTATTTCAAATGTAAAATGATGATATCATACCGCTAATCTATTAATGAGTTTTACCATAGAGGAATGTTAATCAGAACATTTACTATGAAAGTATTTATAGAAAAGGCACAGATAACCTATGCTACAGCAATGGGTAAATGACTGAACTCGAGACACAAAGACTAATAAAATTGCAAATTCTTATTTAGATTTTATCAAGGATTTCTAAATATATAGCAAGAGTTCAATCCCAGATGTGATAGCAATATTCAAAGCAAGAACTAATTGTAGATTTATAAATATGTAAAATAAGTTCTTTCAAGAATAACCGCCTAACACGACACAGTGAACCAACTTTCTTGCTGCAGGTTTAGCATTTGATTCAATATAATCGTTACACTTAATGCCGGTAGAAAATGTTAGTCCGAGAAGGTATAATGAGTTACTGCTCTTTTGATTTGCATCAGCCGTGCTGATGGAAGTTAAAAAGTATTTTCTTTCAGACAATTAAAAGAGAGCGTTTTGTAATTCAGTGGATATCGGCTCGGAACGAGAAATCGGAGAGTTAAGTTTGAATTCCAGTCGAATTCGTTGCATTCACTTACACACAAATACTTTTGAGAAAGGTATTAATCCGTCTCTTCCGTCTACCTCTAGGCTAAATAGCAGGAAAAATTGGGCTCTATAGTCTTGTTTGGCAGTCAGTCTACCGCAGAAAGTAATGGCTACTTACTGCTGGAAAATCTATTAGTCAGTTAGTTATGTCTCTTTTGACAAATGATCGCCCAAGCGTATGTCACTTAATTGACTCCATTGTAATAAAAATAGAGACATAAGGAGACGTTCCTAGCCAATATTCTTCGAATTTAATGTGTGTTTAATGAACGTGTAATAGCAACAATGGTAGCCGAGTATGAAACATGGAAACTAACAACATTTCTCGAAATGAAAAATAAATTTTAATGAAAAAAGCAATGCTTAGAATAAGTCCATACAAAGAGAACAGACATAGCTCTGGAGTTAGAATGTAATATATTCTTTGTGTCGGTGTGAAATTTTGCCTGGAAGTGTATTCGCATTGTTATTGCAAAATTGAAAAAAAAAATCGATGTTATTTTGAAATGTCAGAGAGTGCGAAGAAAGACCCAGGTGAAGGTTATATTTTGTTTTGACGACAGAAGTCTAAGAGTTTAGCACTCGAGATATGCGCGAGATGCAAATGAAGTTCGCCTGTTTAAGTGAAGTCAGTCAGTTGTAGAAGTCAGTTGAGTCGGTCGCAGCCCACCAGCTGCTCTTATGAGCGTGCCTACCTCTTACCAAATCCGACCCATTTACTTTACTCTACAGCCAACGTCACCGAAGAAGCAAATAAAGATATGTTGTATATTTTTATTCATATATCTGTGTTTCTGTCTGTCATTTTATCAGCGAGAGAATACCGTAATTTTGACTGCGAGAAAATAATCAAAATTTTGGTTCCAGTTTATTCCCGTCGAATTGATTCAAGTTTGTTTTCGTCGACGAAGCAGTTTTATTTTCGTCAAAGTGGGTATGCATTATATATTATCGAAGAGTATATAACAAGAATGGACACATTAACAGAAGTAAAGATAGGGAGATGGAGTCAAATGCTGTCAAAAATATCTTGTTTATTAGTACAGAAAAGTACTAACGCTAAACATGAGAGTAGTAAAATCAGCGCGTAGTAATAAAAATGTCGGAACTTTATTCGCGCATATTGGGTTCCAGTGTATTCGGTGACAATTTCTCCTCTTTCACAAAAATTCATATTGCGAAATGTAATTCTTGCAATGAATATTTTAGGGCATATCTGTTTAATAATATTCCATAAAATTAAAGTTTCAATCAAATGCAATAATGATGTTAAACAATTTATCATAACAGGTGTACATGAAAATGTACAAAAATCTTAGGATGGTTTGTGATTCTACAGACGAGAGCGTAGTTAAGATATGTGACAAAAGGTGTTGGAGATTTGAGAAGACTTGCTGTCTTTTTGTCCTCGTCAATGACCACCAATCATTCAGTGTGAGTATGCAAATCCAGACGTTATTAAGTAGAATCCGCACAAATCAGAGATTGTCCTGGAAAATAAAAAATTCTCGAATACTCTGGAATTTCTATACCCAGATCGTCTATTCAAGCAAGAAATCCGGATCTAACAATTGGAAATAAGAGAAAAGGAGTCTGTTAGATTACTCTGTGGTTCCCGAGGAGTTGGTATGAAGGGTAGGAAGAAATGATAGAAGTAGAATGAACTTGCTTGAATTTGAAAAGGATATGGAAAATGTAAATTAGAATCTTGCCTGTAATTATAGGTGCACTTAGAACTGTAACGAAAACACAAGACTATTGATTAGATTGGTCTACGGCTATATCGTGTTGAATACACCGGTTCCCGTCCGATCACCAAAGTTAAGCAACACAGAGCTTGGTCAGTACTTAAATGGGTGACCATTTGGGAATACCTGGTGCTGTAAACGTAAGGACCAAGAATGGTCCACCGGTCCTACAGGTTTGGAATGTTGGGTGCAGGGCTAACAACCCTGCTCCGTAAAAAACAGTTTGTTACAGAGACAGCAACAAAAAAAGTTGCTGCACTATGCACCATCTGGGTGTAATGGATAAATGATGATGACTTATCAAAATGAAAGCCCATCAGAACAATTATCAAAAACAATTGATTAGATTAGTTGGAAATCTAGGGAATGAGTGAGAATGTAGAGACGGAGGCGTATCGGGGGTGCTGAGAAGCTTGCTTGAAATTATCAGGGACGAGCACAAAACATCTGGTAAGAACATGGAAATGCATGAAATAATAATAATAATAATAATAATAATACCATCCAGAACAACAACTCTAAAATACCTTGACTAACAATCGATTGGAGAGCAATCGCCCTGATATGATACTTGCGCACAAGTGCAGCCATAAATGGATTTTGATAAACACTGTTGTACCTTAGGCACTGTGAAGGCAGATTAGGCGAGAATGCAGAGGTACCAATATCTGGCACGTAAAAATCGAAGAATTATTCAGAGCAGCTGCTCACTTTATTCCTGTTGTGGTTGACACACTCGGAATTATTATCCAATAATTACTCTACTTCGCAAGACACCTTGAGGATACCTGGCATCATGGAGAGTGTGCAGGTGGCAACGCTGATTCGAGTAGTTCATGTGATAAGTGTTGTCTAGAAGCTGAGATATGACCGCCTTTACTTGGAGAGAATCGGAGAGGATATTAGATAAAGAAGAAGAAGAAGAAGAAGAAGAAGAAGAACAACAACAACAACAACATTAAAAGATCACCAATAAGATTTTAAAAACCCTTTTCTTTATGCGTAATTTTCCTCTCAAGACATGGGTATTCATGGATTTTCGTAGTGTCTGCAAAAGTCAATTCATCTACAAATCAGATCTTCCACAGTGAACTAAAAAACATAAAACAGACACTCATCAATAATAATTTTTCCAACTACATAGTTGATGAACAAATACGTTATTTTCTTAAAAAGCTTAACATGGAAAAACCAACACATGTTACTAGCCCAACCAATCCCAAACATATCACTCTCTTATACCGTAGCCAGATGCACTCCAACTACCAACTAGATGAAAATATCCTAAACAATCTCATAAATACTAATATTTCTCCGACAGACTCTAACAAAAGAATTAAGTTTATTATATATTACACTAAATCCACTACATCCAATTCATTCGTCCGCAACGACTCTTCCCCCACCGTTAGTGATTTGCAAAAAATCAATGTAGTTTATAAATTCATATGTCCATTTAGAGAATGTATCTCTAACAACCTCAATAATATCTACATTGGCCACACTACAAATTCGCTTTCACGGCGTCTGACGTTGCACTTAAATGAAAATTCCAATATATTCCGTTATTTAAAACAACACGGTTATCAACGCACACTTCTGAGAAAAACGCTCAATGATAACACGTACATACTTAAACAAGAAAATAATAAACATAAACTAAAAATCCTGGAAGCTATCTACATTAAACAATTTAAACCTGGTTTGAATACAATCAATTTTGATATTTCCAATAACGTACTCAAATGCCTGTAATCAGATCAGGGACCACAACGCCACAATTGTGTCACTGTCTTCAGCCATCCGCCACGGTAGGGATGGACTTACATTTTCAATTTAATTCTCTTTATTGTTAATAACTTAAATATTCTGTTTACTGTGTGTTAATATTTATTCTTTGATAATGGTTTATGTGAGCCGAAAGCTTAGACCCGATAAAAAAATCAACAATTACTGTGATTTTTTGTTGTCTTTCAACGATATCACCATCAAGTATATCAGACGGTACGAACGGATCCTACACAAAATTAATAGACAAAACTTGTCTATATTATTCAATGAAACCTGCATTAATATATATATATATATATATATATATATATATATGTGTGTATGTGTGTGTGTGTGTGTGTGTGTGTGTGTGTGTGTGTGTGTGTTGTGGAGAAGCAAGTCATTTAGATGAATAATGTTATTTCAATCATGCTGACTTCATTATTGCAATGTCTTCACTATTCAGGATCATTTGCTTTCTTGTTGCTGTTTCCCAGTATTTTCGTATTTATATGAAATTTGGTGTAATTTGATATCTTTGTGTATTTGATATCGTCGTGTATGATTTTTTATTAATGAACATTTTATTATATGTTTAGCTTTGTATTTTTTGCAGTATCTTAAGTGGTGTAAGATTTGTTGATGGTTAATTGCTTTTTATTGTGTTGACTCCTTTTAAGCGTGCTTATCTATGTTTGCTTAAATAAAAACGAGGTTTATACGGTAAAAAGAGGTAAACCAAAAATACTAAAAAAGAAGTCAACTCAAAGCAATAAAGCAGGCATATGCATAAGGACGAAAGGACACTGCTCACCTAAGTGACGAGATTTTCTAAATTAATTCTATTACAGTCGTATCCTTAACTTGATATCGGGCAGTTAATGACAAAAAGACTTGTTTTACATTACTTTTATATCAGTAAACTACTGAAATAAACAGTAATTTTGGCACTAAACATCATTACAATTTGACACGATATATATATATATATATATATATATATATATATATATATATATACTAACGTCAGTTATCCAAACACCGACTAGACTATTCGAATTTTGGGCTAACCGAACAGTATTTCAAGATTTTACAGTTTACAGATATTTAATTTTACGACATTTTTCCCGAGTAGAAATCTCTTAAAACGTTAGAGTTTGTTGGCTTATTGATTTATTGCTCTTGCCATATCTGTGAATTTATTGCTCTTCCTATGTTTGTGAAGAGAAAGTGATCGGTCGGCTTGATCAGATCCGGCCTTTTTAAATAGTTTGGAAATATTTTTAAGGTATAAAAACATGAAACCTAAAGAGTGTGATTGATTATCACGTCAATGAACTTCGCACCTTCCTGTATTTACTAGCCTTCCCACGCAAGGCCAGATGTGACACATGGTCATTTTATAGTGGGTAATTCCCGGCCATATAGCCTGGCCAAAAAATGTCTGTCTATTTTTCCCCAGTCGTGGTTCTACCCTTCGGCGGAACCACGACTGGGTTTGTGCTCTCTGCTCGGAAGCAGAGAGCGCCCTCTACCCGAAGGCAGAGAGCTGACAGTGTCATAGAGCAGTCAGGCGAATGCCTAAGACCTTTCCCTTCGCACCTTCCACGCGCTTCTTGTGTACGTAAATTTATATTTATAATGACGTCAGAAATTTTTACTCAGTCAGTTAAGTGCCATGCGCGATACATGCTTTGGGCGATCATGTCTCGAAAGAGACATGACTCACTGGGCAGAAGATTATCCTGCAGTAGGTTGCCATTCCTTTCTGCGGTAGACTGGTTGCCGACCAAGGCTATAGAACCCAATCTGCCCTATTATTTAACCAATAACTGGAAGGAAGAGACTGATTAATACCTTTCCCAAGGGTATTTGCGCGTAAGTGAATGAAAGGAATTCAACTGGAATTCGAACTCGGTTCCCCGATTTCTCGTTCCGAGCCGATATCCACTGCGCCACAACGCACATCCAGTACTCAGTACTTTTACTTATTGATTAAAAGCAAAAGCCTTTATACTTGCGGATATTTTGGTCAGCATGATTTCCTTTTTGATAATCGGATCAGTTACCTGATCAATCAATTATCAGAACAAAATACTACTCGTTGTGTTGTTCAGATAACCGACTTTTCAATACACACACTAACGCACATACGTATTAAATGGAGACTCTAAAAGTAATTCCTGCTATTTATTTTTACGGAAACTATAATAGATATAAGGAGAATAATAAAACCGTTAGATAGATCAATTTTTCAGCTGGAAAACACATTTTTCGCAAATAGTCATCACCATTGCTTATAAATTCTCGCCTGCGATGACAAGGCGTTTGCATTCCCCGCTTGAAAAAAATCTGGACAAGTGGAAGTTATGCGTTTTTTTTCACACACGTCTCTGCTGAAGCACATTACTGACCGCCTAACTATACTTTCATCGACTTTTTGCGCTCAATAAACTATCACCAAGCACCGATTATTATCAATCTGTGCAATTTTTTATTTAATGGAGGAATTCGATGGACTACTTCTGTTTCGGTTGCACTCTCATGTCAGACGCCATTTTTTCAAACTATCTATGAGAAAGCAAAACATTTATTGGCTGGAACGTTCCACTTATACTGCTTTAACACCAATATCTTTCCTGTTACATTACCACACACACACACACACACACACACACACACACACACACACACACACACACATATATATGTGTGTGTGTATGTGTGTTCGTGTGTGTGCGTGTGTAGTTACATGACGAAATAAAACATTTCTGAAAATCACAAAAAGCCAAAATCTATGTTTAAGTCTTGATTTCTTAAAGATGATAAAAACATTTTGTATTTCATCTTGCAGGTGCTTTCATGACATCAAAAATTGATATGATGTGATAAGAATATCAGAATGGAAGAATAATTAAAAGAACAGAGTGGATTGGCATTTCATCAAATCGAAAAATAAAAAAAAACCTGTCACAAGAATTTGCAAAAGAATAGATTACACAAGTGCACAACGAAATTCGAAATAGAATGTTGATAAAAAAGATAAAAGAAGGAATTAATGAAAGTTCGTGAGGTTCGTTTCGACGGAAGTTAAAAAATAAAGAAATGGAAACGAAGACTTAACGAAGGAAGGAACATTTTAGAGAATAGCTGGATGAATTCTTGAATTTTCGGAATGATGGAGAGTAGGGATCGATATGTTTTGCAAATGAAAACGAGTTTTGATAATGTTGCCTTGAATAGAGAAAGCAAAATGCTGCAGCGGAAGTTGATTTAAATAATATGGGATTAGGTTTGAAAATCAAATGGGAAATATATCCAATGAACACATATCAAAAAAGTTATACAACAGATTTAAACAAGAATATATGTATATTTGTATAATGAAATAAACGAATGATTTCAGCAAAGTCATGAATAGTAACAAACATTTTAAATATATTTTTCATTCGACCAAGCATCTAATTTGGTGCAGCTAATGAAGATATTATTACAGCAGGAATCGAATTGCCCCGAATATTTACTCAATGGAGCTACGTTCGGTACAATGTTACAAAAAATAGTACTCACTGAGGACCGAATTCATGACAGCATCCAACAGTGTCTGTCATTGAAAGTTGTTGCACAGCTAGGTGTTTTTAATACTATGAAAATTATAAAAACACACACACACATACACACACACAAGTATGTGAAAGACACAAAATGTCATGATTCAAAAATTAGCAAATGTAAGCGAATAACATTCAACCTTATTTTAAAATGAATATTGTTTAAATTTTGATTAAATTTTTATACTGAGATTAATTGAGGTACTGTACATCATTAAATACATGACCTCATGTTTTTGAAGATGTATACATGTATATACACCAAATTAAATAGCTCCATATACAAATATATAAATATAATTTAAATACAAACATACACATCTAATATGTCGTTTCACATATACTTCAAATGCAACAGCGTCGGACATTGATAGTTGTTGCACAGCTAGTTTTTTAATGAAAATTAATTTTCTTCGATATAAATCCTTCAGTATTTGATACGCAGCTAAAAAAGTTTTAATTCATTAAAATAATAGATATTAAGGAGATTAACTAACTGAAAATTGCTCCACACACACACACACACACACACACACACACACACACACACACACATACACACACACTTGAAAGGTCAGTCAAAGTATGTGAAAGACACAAAATGTCATGATTCAAAAATTAGCAAATGTAAGCGAGTAACATTCTAAATTTTAAAATGAATATTGTTTAAATTGTGATTAAATTTTTATACTGAGATTGATTGATATTTTTGAAGATGTATACATGTATATACACCAAATTACATAGCTCCATATACAACTATGTAACTATAATTTAAATACAAACATTCACATCTAATATGAAGTTTCACATATATTTCAAATGTACACAGAAATATTAGAATATATATATATATACAAATGTATATATACAAATGTGCATCTATATATCGCTACAAAAATGTACATATAAAAGTTTATTTTTATATCTATCTACATGTCAATATATTCGCAATAGTATTCATACAAAAATATGAATATATGCACACATAGATAGATAGATAGATAGAGAGATAGATAGAGAGAGAGAGGGGGGGGGAGAGAATTCATATAAGTAAAAGTTTGTCACTTAATTGATTGGTTTTACCTTCAGCATCAATCTGCCTCAACATTTTTCAAAAATGTATTTGTTTTTATGTCTACATGAGACCATTAATTCATTTCTTTTGTTTAGTAAACAAAGGTAATGTATATTTTTTAGAATGTTTTTTTCTAGAAGGCAACGATTTCATTTTTAAGTTTTAGTTCTAAGTATTTCTAAGTTTTTCTATTCTAAGTTTCAGTTGTAGACATTATTTCCCACGTAATCCTTTGTATAGTTTTATCAACTTTTATTTGACAGCAGTATTTTAAGAGAGCAGTATTATTTTTGTATTCAGCCTTACATAAACTTAGTTTGTGGCCGTAAAAAACCCTTTCCAACTCGTTTTATCTGAATTAATGTAAAATCTATTTCTTTTATCACATTGGATGTTAGCTCTATAAACAATATTATTAGTCAAACATTGGTCATTTAAGGAACCGTTCATATTCTTTCGGCAGTTACACTTTTAATTTTTTGTTACTCATAATTCATTATAGTTGTTATTTTTGCAAGTTATATAATTTTTCAGTAATATATCGCTACGATGGGATATAGATGTTTTTATATTCCTATTGCATCTGTAGTTCAAGTTTATGTTATTTTTGTTAAATATATTTTATAATTTGACTGAATTTTTTAAAAATGTTTATCTATAATTTTGAAACGAACATTAGTTTTTTCGTTGCTATAACGGTTGGGGATGGAGCACAAACCCTAACACGTTGCGGTGTTTTTTATATTTTTACTTTGTAAGTTTTATTTCCATGTATTCTATAATTAATTCATCAATATGTTTTTGTAGTGATTTCATATATTTAACTTTAGCTTCATCAAATATTTCCATATTGCTGGAACCCTTTCCACATCACCCCCTGTATCTTGTTTTTTTCCTTTCTCTCTACCTTTATAACTGTCTTCACTCCTGTGTTCACATCCTTCTCTTACCCTTTCTCTTTCACCCTCCCAGCAGCTGGTTCGTCTTTGTCTTCACTCTCCTCCTGTCTAAAACTTTAACAATCTTATGTTGCTCCTTAGACATCAGTGGCGGTACCGCCTTTCTTGGGGTCAAATGATTTAAAATAAAGTTGGTTGTTAATCTATATTGTATTGATTTATGTAAATGCTCAAGTTTAATAGAGGAGGATTTGATTCGCTATTTACGAATCTCTTGTTAAAATCTTTTACATACGGTTTATATAAAGTATTCAAACCCAAGGTGACACCAAAAAAGTTGATCACTGCATTTGTTGTATTTATGATTTTTAGGTCATGATTTTTTCTTACCAGTTCTTTTCTTAATCTGCCTATGCTTCTTTTATTACTTCTGTATATTTACATCATCATCTCTATAAAGTCCTATATTACTGATACAGAACAAATATCTTAATCGCCACATTAAGAATATCCCTAACATTTCACATGCTTCTGATGAATCATATACCCCCATGGAAATGTTGAATTTTTTATTGTTTCTTTTAGTCTGCATGCATTCATTATGCAATGTGAAACTTGGATATATTTTTGTTTGTAACGTTTTCCTTAGAGGGCGGTATTACTATATTTATAGTTATTTGTCTTACATGTGGCGATACCAGGAAGAATTGCATTCATCATGATAATGTCAATGAAATTGATAGGCTCTTCAAAGGAGACAAATAATAAATTATTAGTGTTAAAAACGACCTAAAATAATTAAAACCTGATTGAATCAATAATGAATTCCATTTTCTTTTAATGTCTCAGTTGAAATGTGCATTAGCCGTATGGCTCCGATTTTAAAATTTGAAAAATGTTTTTTAACATATTCTTTTGACTGTTTGAAGATGATAATTAAGGCTTTCAGTTATCATTATCAGATGGTTTAATTTTCTTCGTTGCATCACCGACTGTATAATGTCCAATTAAATGTCCATTTTCGAGGCTGCTTGTATCCGAAACAGCTCATAATCTAAAAAAGTAAGCATTAGAACTTTAAATTTGAATTTATAATACTTTGCTATTAAAAGCTATCAGCAATACAATATTTTTTTACAAAAAAAACTTTTTCCAACAAAAACATTTCAATCGAATACTGACTGTAATTCTATGCATAATACTGCAATAGGATTAATATTGCTGTGTGAAATTCTGCGATTATTTTAATTTACTCTAATACGAGTGGGCTTATGCCGTCAAAATGACGGTAAAATATTTATATCTATATGCCATCTAAAAGACAAAAGAAAAGACAACAAATAATCCAAACCTCTAAGCGTGACTGGTGGTATATATATATATATATATATATATATATATATACAACAGTTTTATTATAAGAGATGATATATATATATATATATATATATATATATATATATATATATATATATATATATTCTAGTGTACTCGATGACATATTGTAAAAGATAAAATAAGGCACTATTAAAGAGCAAACACATGGCAAGGGCTGGTAGTAATGTTTAACAACTGCTAGTAAAGAGAACGAAGAGAGCCAGCAATGCCTCCCTATTGTTTCTCTCTCCATGAGCATGACAGGAGAGCTATATATAAGGGTATTTATTACAATAGGGAGGATCACTTGATGCGTGAAAACAACAAGGATGCGGATAAAATTTTCATGGATTAATCTTCTTGATTTACAATCATCCATCACTTAACGTTGTGTTGGCAAACAACATTTTCGACATAATGTTGATAAGAAAAATAAAATAAAACCAAATAACGTAAAGTGTACGATATTAATGTAAACCCATGACAAGAAACGATATGGGAAGAAAGAGTACAGCAAGTGCTAACGCATGAGCCACCATATTGCAAAGTTAACAAGATGAAAGACGAGTGTTACTAAATTTTGAATTATTTGCGATATTTTGGGGACTACTTTTAAAATAAGCTGATCAGAAGGTAATTCAATTTAGTTGCATTTGGCCTTCAAATGTCGCTTAATTCGTCGCATAGAGCTAAACTGGCAACTCTACCATTTTGTTTTGAACTGAATGTTGTAGAAGCTAATTTTCAATAATTTATTGTTTGTTTGTGCGGATAGTGTAAAGGTTATTGGTACAAAAAGGGGAAACCGTGATTCTGCTTTCGATTCTCGCCAAGTCTATTGTGTGTACGTTGCACCAATTTTCTTAAGATAGACATGAACTCACTATTTATTAGCCATGGTTAAATAGTCTGACAGACCTAGATGGTAGTGAGTCTAAAAAAAATCTGAATTCAAAACTGATGACAAAACAATAAACACAGATAGATAGCCAGAGTGATATATTTTTTAAATCATTTCACCCCAAGTAAGGTACTAATGCCACTGGTGCGCAGGTGTTTACAGTAATAGAATAAAAAAGTTATAAGGGATGTCGAAAAAAGATGGATGGGAATCAAGTAGATTATTTTTAATCGTGTCACTCCAAGCAAGGCATTCCACTGCCACTATAGCGCAGGGGGTTACATAGAGCGATTGGGCATAGGAAATGTCATAAGGAGGGTGATAGACGACTTAGGATGTACATAGGGAGAGAGTTTGGAGAGAGTGGGTGTGAGTTAGTGTGTTAGGTGTCTATTGACCCTACATTTAAACTCTTGGAGGTCGTAGCCGTCGGGGAAGCAAGCATGCGGTACGGAATTCCACAGGCGGGAAGTGCGAGGAAAGAAGCTGTTGGAGTAGAAATTGCGGTTACATTTCATCGGTTTCACTGTAAAAGGGTGGGACCTAGTTGCCAATCTAGTATCTCGTGCAAATTCACATTTAGGGGGCACCAGTGATTTAAGTTCGTCAGAGCAGAAGCCATGAAAGTATTTATAGAAGAGGCACAGGGATGCCACATAGATGACAATTGACGTTTCATCTAAACTTTTGATGATTGTAAGTATCAGGTAAGCATGCGAATGGAAGTGAGTTCCAGAAACGAGGAGTGCGAGAAAAGAAACTGTTAGAGTAGAAGAGACTGTTAAATATAACTATTTTGACAGTAAAAGAGTAGGAGCTTGATTCCAATCTAGTAGCACAATTAAATACATGTGGTCGATGTACCAAGGAAAAAGCTCGTCAGAATAGTTGTCATTAAATCTCTCTTAGAAAAGACAGAGAGAAGTCACATCACGTGGGTGAGAAAGTGATTGAAGGTTGGCTGCCAATCTAGGGTCGATTATATTGCAGATCCTCCTTTAGATTTTGTCGAGAACCTCCAAATAAATAGCAAGAGCACCTGACCAGATATAGCAACAATATTCTATGCATGGACGAATGGTATATGTACAAAAGTGCAAAAAGAATTCTAACGAGAAAATTTCCTCGCCCAACACAGTGAACCAACCTTCCTAGCAGTAGATGCAGCTATGGATTCAATATGGTCATGCCATATGAGGTTATTTGATAGAGTGAGGCCAAGAAGGTTCACCGCTTTGCTCTCTCGGAGATTAACGTCATCCATTTTAATGGAAGGCAGAAATGATTTACTATGGTGGTTAAAGAAGAGAAACTTCGTTTTGTAGGCATCAAATTTTACTAGCCATTTCCTACCCCATTCAATCACAGATTGGAGGTCGTTTTGAATTGCAGCAGCCAGCTTTACTTTGTCAGCCTTGGAAGACTTCTTATATAGACGGGCATAAATGGTGGTGCTATCTGCATAGATGCCGACTTGGGAATCGTTGATGAAGATCAGAAAACGCGTACGGTCTAGGATAAAGCCTTGAGAGATGCTCGCGTTTGTATGAAAGAGTGTGAAGGTTTGCCATTTCACGATTCGATAGGAACGATTAGATTAAATCCAACAATCGTTCAGAAATTCTGTAGTCAGTATGCCAAACTCTGTCAAATGCTTCCGAGATATCAAGAGCAACAGCTCGAGTTTTGCCGTTCTTATTAAGAGCCTGGTATATATATTCAATAATGGTCGTGAGCACATGAACGGTAGATCTGGCGAAACGGAAGCCATATTTTTTGTCAGAAAGTAGGTTGTGAGATGTGAGATACCTAATTATTTTAGTATTAGAAATAGCCTCGAATACCTTGCCAAAAAGAATTAAGAAACTAATAAGGCGATAATCAGAGGGGTCATAAGGCTCCCCAGATTTTTTAAAAACAAAAAATACAGAGGAAGGACATCCAACAAGCAGGAAATCAGGAAACTATGAGGCAATAATTATAGAATTTGGAGAGGACTAGAGCCAGCTTAGGGCACATTTTGTACGAACAGACAGACAGAGAGACAGACAGAGAGACAGTAATTGAAAATACATTGATAAATATAAACGAACCAAAAACATGTTTAAAGATGTTCTCCCAAGAAGCCAAGGGCCATTGCAAACAACAGGTTATAAAGATAACGAATTGTAGAACCATGATCGCTGAGATCCTGAAAAGATAAGTCAAGTAAAATTACCTTTTATTTATATATATTGCACTTGAGGAACCTAAAAGAATGGATAAATAAATAAAAATAGAGAAAGTGTGATATCAGAAACTTAATTAAAAGTGATACTGAAATTCAATAAAAGACAGCAAAGTCTAGAGTGTAGGAACACTTATTTATATCAAAGAGCCTTTGATAAAATTGTTTTCAATTTACACCAATTTCAGTTCAAGTATATTACTTCTCAAGAACTCTGAAAGGCGTTAAATGAGAACTTACAGTTCTTTGGATTTGTTTAGAATAGAGAAAAATAGGTGCCGTTACTGATATTGATGTTGGCGCATTCAAATATGGATGTGATGATAATTTCGTGACAGACATTCGTACGGATTATTAGATTTAGTAAAAGCTATAAAAATAACGATCAGTAGATTCATATAAGTAGTATATTGCATTTTCTTTTTCAAAATAAAAGTTTCTAGTTTTAAATTTACTATTCAATGTACATTTTACACTTGTTCAATAGGTTGGAAGGTATTTCTTTTGAATTTAATGATTTATTTTACTCTTGCAATATTATCTGTAGTCATTTGACACTTCTGACCAGTCTGGGAATAAAATAAAATAAATGTTTATTGGTACACATTTTAAACGTGTTTTCGGTCTATTTTATTTATCACGTTATTTTCATTTCTTTGTTTGTATGATTTCTTTCTTTCTTTCTTTCTTTCTTTCTTTCTTTCTTTCTTTCACAGACTATTCATATCTATCTATCTATCTATCTATCTATCTATCTATCTATCTATCTATCTCAGTTTGTTCACATCTTAATACATTTTTACTTCTTTTTGTATTTCGCACATTCTTTTTTCATTTTCGATACATATAAAGTGGTCATTTCTGTTCAATTTGGTTTAGCTATATGTTTCAGTGTAGAAATAAAATAGGTGTAGAAAAGTCATTGGCTCTCCTCTATCCATAAAAAATATAATGTTTGGTCATTTGATCATATTTAAGACAGTGGATTGGGAAATTATAAGAAATATGCCGCCGTAACTTTCTGTATTTTTTTTAATAGTTATCGGCAAACACTTCGTTTACTTTCAAGCAGAAATATCGTTAGAAATGAGGAAACTAGCATCCAATCGATGTACTAAGTCACCGAATAATTCGATTTGATGTAAAACCTGACAAAAGTCAATTAAGGGAAGATCGGGATATGAATATTATGTTGTGTTGCCATGAAAGTCACCACCTCATATTCTGATTTATTACTGAGTTTAAGCTCCCAGATGATTGACGTCGAGAGCAAATAGGCATCTATCACATCTAGTCCCACTATAATAGTTTCCTAAGCCAACGTACACAACAAACATAGAGAAAAATCTAAAGAAAACGGTTATATTTCCATCATTTTAATTTCTTATAATATAACATTATGCTACACATAAGAAATTCACTTCAGACATGAACTATGACGTTTTGAAATGTTTAATAATTTCTGTTAATCTTATAAATATTTATAAGTGTTCTTTCTAGTAACCAATAATTTTTTGTCTATAAATACTTTATTTAAAATAAATTTATTTCAGTTTTTTGCCCTGATAAAGTCCGTGGATGTGCGTTGTGGTTCATAGATATCGGCTTGGAACGAGAAATCGGATATCCGAGTTCGAATTCCAGTTGAATTTGTTGCATTCACTTACGCGCAAATACCCTTGGGAAAGATCCATCTCTTCTCTTCAGCTATGGGTTAATTAACAGGACAGATTGGGTTCTATAACCTTGGTTGGCAACCAGTCTACCGCAGAAAGTAATGGTAAGCTACTGCGGGAAAAAATCTTCTGCACAATCAGTCATGTCTCTTTCGAGACATGATCGTCCAAGCGTGTATCACGTATCGCATTTAACTGACAGGACGAAACGCGTAGACGAGAAAAATATAGTTTTCCTTTTGTCGATATTTATTGAATCATTCATATATATATATATATATATATATATATATATATATATGGGGGAGTAATTTTGATAGTTGCTTATTTCTCAGTATTCCAGACAACTATCACAATTAGTCCCAAATATATATATATATATATATATATATATATATATATGTGTGTGTGTGTGTGTGTGTGTGTGTGTGTGTGTGTGTGTGTGTGTGTTTTAGTGGAACAAATTGCGATAGTTTATCTATTTCTCGAAAATTAACATCAGCCACAAAGGAAAGAGTTCTGAAAGTTATGTATCGTCTAATTTCATATAGAATAGTCAATGGCAGATAATTTTGTTGAGAATCAAGAAAAACCTTGAAACTACAAAAGATGTAGCTCTACTGATGAGTATTGCATGCATCATGGACAGAGCATGCCATAGAACTTAAAAAATATAGGAACTCCAAAAATGTGTTGATAACAATCCAAAGTAAACAAGTTAAATTTCTGAGAAACATAAGGGGAAAAGAAAACTTATAAAATTTAACTCTCACAAAATTTAGTTATGAAACGCCGAAGAAAAAATTAGAATAACTTACATGGGAATTTTGAGCAAACACATGATGTACGACAAAATTAAAAACAGGACATAAAGTGAAGGGTATTATTGACAGCAAAAAAAACAAAACAAAAAAAAAAACACAACGTAATGGGAAACCGCGAATGTCCACACACACACACACACACACACACACACACACACACACACACACACACACACTTACTTTCTCACCGACGGGATGTGGCTTCCCTCTGTCTTTTCTAAAAGTATTTTCATGGCTTCTGTTCTGACGAACTTTTTGCCCTAGTGCCCTGCCCTGACCACACGAATTGGCAGCTAGTTCCCACTCATTTACCGTCGAAATAGTTAAATGTAACCCTCTCTTCTACTCTAACAGTTTTTGTCCTCGCTCCCTGATAGCTGCAATTTCCCAAAAATTAAATGCAACGTCAACTGCTATCTTCTATCTCCTTGAAATCCACTTATCTTTATCCTTTTCTCAATACCCACTGTACCCAGTTTTTTTCTCTCACTGTACCCCCCTGCGCACTAGTGGCGTTACTGTCTTGCTTGGGTTGAAATGTTTAAAAAAATTACTAGTTTACTGCAAAGAAAATTAAATATTTTGTTAAACTTCTTTTACTAATAAGATTTTGCATACGAGCATTTTAATAAGTACACTTCCATACTAGTCGGATTCTTTTTTTTTTTTTTTTTTACGTAGGAGTCGACTTTTCTGCTTAGTATCAGTGTAGTAGTTTCCCGTCCCGCCGAACAGTATTTACGAGTTAATTTAGGTACGCGATTCAAGCCGGTTTATGTTGGTGTCGTAATGTTATCATTATTCGCTAGATTAACCTTATGATGTACAACATAACAAGTGGACCAGCGTTGAATTGAACATTCAACGCTGGTCCACTTGTTATGTTGTATCTTTATTTGCGTTAATGCACCAAATGTTATATTGAAAATACATGATTATTATCTAATTAAATTCTTTATTACCTTCCTGCATAACAATTTTTCTTTTACAATTGTCTGCTTTTTTCAGTAAGTTTCCATTCAACACATTAAAGATGATTTTGCAGCAGACAACAGGAAGTTATTTTTTATCGCCGATAATTCTATTATATTGTATGATTTGTGGCTGAGACTAGAACTTTTTTCATTGTTTTTAGTTTAAACTGCAATGATGTCTCAAAAGCGTCTTAGAAGGTCATGTGTTCGGTTTTAAACGCAATTCCTTGTTCAATTATTGCTTGTTTCACCATCGTTACAAAATTCTTCATCTTTATATTTTTATCTTGAAAACAGTATTTTCGCATT
Organism: Ascarosepion bandense; assembly: GCA_037127315.1. Classification (NCBI taxonomy): domain Eukaryota; kingdom Metazoa; phylum Mollusca; class Cephalopoda; order Sepiida; family Sepiidae; genus Ascarosepion; species Ascarosepion bandense. The sequence continues at coordinate 2,206,441 of JBBBDQ010000279.1, forward strand.
CATTTTCCTTTTTCACTATTTTCATCTCCTTCCCATCTTTTTCTTTTTCCTCTTCACTATCGTTTTTATTTCTTTCTTCTTATTTACCTTCGACCTGTCTTTTCCTTTTTCTTCTTCAACACCTTTGTTTACCTTTTCCTTTTGCTTTCCGTTTTCATTCTTTTTCCATTCTCCTTTTACCTCCTCCTATTTCACCTCTCTTTCCTCTTCTTTACCGATCTTTCATTTTTTTTTCACTTCTCCTCCCCTTATTTTTTTTTTTATCTATTTCCCCTCTTTTTAATTGTTTTTTATTCTCATTCTACTGTTTTACTCACCTGTCCTCATTTCTGTTACATTTTTCTTCCATCATCACTCATCAACTTTCTTCTCTTCTTCTTGTTTTCTTCACCTCCTTTTCTTTTCTTTTTTCTTTTCAATGTTCTGTTTCTATCTTTCTCCTTTCTTTGTTTCTCTTTCTCATCCTCTACATTTTCTCAGAATCCGTTCTTTCTTCGGCGTCTTATCGTTCTTCCATCTTATTTAATTTGATTCTTTTTCAATTTTCCCCCTTATACAGATTATCTCTTTCTATAATATTATCCCCTTTTCTCATTCTATATTTCTCACCATCTCTATTCGTGTTTATCTTTCCTTCCTTCTCTTCCTAGCCACCACCTTTCTTTCACTATCTACTCCGCTCACTAAATTTCTTCTCGATTTGTCTTTCTTTCTACTTTTTTTCACATTTCTTATTTCTTCTCTTCTCCTTTCTTCTACTCTATTTTCTTTCCCTTCCAACCTCTTTTTATTTTATCCACCTTTTTTTTATTTCTCAACACTTTCTCTATCCACCATACTTACTCTTTCTTTGCCTGTCATTCCATTTTCTATCCTCTTGCTTAACTTCTTAGGTTAAGAAAATTTTTTTTTCTAAACACGCTGTCTCCTTTCTTGTTTTCCAACGAACAACCATCCAGATAAATACTTGAGTGGGTGTGTTTTTGGCACCGGTTTATATTTCGCTTTGGGGCGTCTAGGGGAAAAGTCCCTCTTACACATTTCAACTTCATGTGCCAAAACTGAAATAAAATATGTCTTGTGGGGATGGCATAAAAAATAAAAAATAATAATAAAGAAAGCCAAATGCAGGATTAACAAGTTTAAAATGAAAAAAAAAACAAACCCAAAAAACAAAAGGAGTTGGGCGGAAAGGAGAAACAGAGTAGAGAAACGAACGTAACAAAAATAGAAGGGTAAAAGATAAGCCCGGAACTGTGTGATTATTGGCATGGCTTAGGGCTTAGAATATAGGATTGTTAGCTTGGAATCTGAAAGTTACATTTGTAAAATTGTTGGTAAAAACTGAATTTCTTGAATGTTTGGTATCGGTCAGTAAATAACATAGATACATCTTTCGATAATTTTTTTTTTAATATATCATGTTGAATTAATTTGTGATAACTAAATCAATTACTTTTCGTTTTTTAATATTTTTATACGCAAAGATGTCTTCTTGAAAGTCTTTTTCGTGCTATATTTAAAAAGGATTTTAGTCTGAATGGGTTTTGGTATAGTAAAACTCTTAAAGCACAGTGACAACAGTTCTTGGTTGATGTAAATTGTAGAACAACAATGAATTTCCTTAGCCCTGCCTAGTAATTATATCGGGTAATTCCACGATTATATAAGTAAATGAACATTTCTCAAAACCATGGATATAAGAAGTGATATACCAATTTTCGTTTACTGAAAAAACAAACAAAACAAAACAAGAAAACAAACACCCAAACAATAACAAACGCAAAACATTTAACTATATTGTCTCATTAGAAACAATGAAAAAGTGATAGACAACTATATAATATCAATCCTTTTGTATACCAGTAAATGTTGAACAAATTAATTAAAGGTTAAAGAGATGACTTGAGGCAACAGAGATGTGTTTCTACAGAAGGATGTTAAGGATACCATAGATTTGGGCATGTCAGTAACGAATTCCTTTTAATGAAAATGGCAACAAAATGGTCACTTATACTTATCAGAAAGAAACTGCTGAAATTTATTGGACATATAAAGGAGGGTTTGTAAAATAAGACACCTACATGACATTGAAGGGAATAGGAGCAGTGGTAAAAAGCGAATAACCTACCTAACAAGCTTGTGACAAAGAATGGTAGAACAAGAAGTGAAAGGGATAGTAAGGGGGCAAATATTTCTTAGAGCTACGGAAGATAGGAAGAGCAAGGATATGCTATGTCCAGAAGAGACGCACATTAACAACTTGTTTCGAATAAATTGTTCCTTTTTCTTAACATTTTTGTTAAACTTTTGGTAGCCATCTTTTCTTACTCCATTGTACCTTCGGATTTTGGTATCACATTTTCCGTTGTCTGATAAAACACCAGGTAGCATAAATTTTGTACTTGCTCGATTCTGATATCTCCAACTTGTAGCACACTTCTTAGGTTTTTACTAACGACCATGCATTCTGTCTTTTTACAATTTATCCTTAAATTTATCTTTTCCTTTATTGTCTTGTTTAGATGTTCGCGCAATTCTCTTTTTCTATCTTCTATTATCTTCCCATTTTATACTATGATTTTTCTCACCAGTAATACATCTTGTAAAACTCCTAGTTCTATTAGAGTCACATCTCTGTATAAGTTTAATAAATCTGGTCAGAAAATGCATACTTGTTTTACGCCCATTTCTAAGAAATAACTTAGAATGGAATAGACAACATTTTGCATATCTATGTAAAGGAATGCGTTTGCTACTTTTTGTGATGAGGTGTACATGTGTTTCTTAGCCTGTTTTCTTATCTCTAATGAAACAAGGTAATTTTAATTTTCGTTGAAAAAAAAAAAGAAAAAAAAAGAAAAGAAAAGTATTTTTTAAAATCACCGGAAAAACTAATGAACATATTCTTATATGATTAAAATCAACTGAGAGATCATAAAAACCAGAGAGGAACGATCAGAACTGGAATCTTGTTTATAATCAAATTAAAGACAAAGATATGAAAAGACAGAACTATCAAAATTATAAAAACAAAAACAAAAACATTCTTTTTGAAATTAAACAATGATATGATCTTTCGTGAACAGGGAAAAAAGAAGACACTCGGCTGGTAAATTGAAATTTTAATATTTATCATATCCTTCCCACGCATGGGATGTAACCCTTGTGACTCTCTGATAAAAAAAATCGTTTTTTAGCTGTTAAATTTTAATTATATAATTCAACAGAAATCAAACGAAAGCGAACAAATCTATCAAAGATTCTAAACGAACGACAAGACAAACATTTAAAATGAAAATCTGTGAATTTGATTAAATTTATAAAAAATGAAAACAAGTAACAAGGATTTTTCTTAATATTAAAAATAATTAAAAACGTTTTCTTCGTTTTTGAACACACACTCACCGACCGAAAAGAAAGTGAAAACGATTATAACCAGAAATAGGCAAGCAAATAATTACAAATATTGATATCATCAAAAGATTGCATATATACGAGTTGATACCGAAATTTGGGGCAATTTGATTAGTGCGCAGTAACCAATACATAGTACTGACTTTTGCTGCTATCTTTTGTGAGCAGTAGGTTTTGCGAGTCAATAATGACCATTTTGAAGAAGTGAGCTTTTTATGCAATGCCATGTACATGACCAAACACACACACACACACACACACACACACATATATATATATATAGAGAGAGAGAGAGAGAGAGAAAGTATATATACAGAGAGAAAGAGATACAGAAGGTGAAAAAAGAGAGAGGGAGAGAGAGAGAGTGAGTGTGTGTGTGTGTGTGTTTGAGAAAGAGAGAAAGAGCGTGTATGTTTAGAAAGAGCGTGTATAGAACCAAATAAAATTCTGTCTATCCATCTCAGTTCATCTGTATCATTTTTTGTATGCTTCAAATTGAAGATGATGGTGACATCCTAGTAATTACCACAGGCATCAAGAAATGCCGTATAACTTAATTTTGACTTCAATGACAAGGGACTATCCAATTTCTTTTCATATCCAAGAGTGAGTTGCAGTTATTCTCATGGCTAGAGATAATGGTTAGGTAACAGGACAAAACATACTACCCACCATATATAACACTACAATAATAACTAGCCATTTTACTTCTACATAAAAGGCTACAAAATTACATGGCACTAATAAAACGAAAATATTACTTGATAATTCACAATTAGACAAAGGACATAAAGTGCTACATTTATTTGTTTATTTAAACAATGTTTATTTAAACATTTATTTTGTTTATTTAAACAGACGTAAAAATGTTGACTAAAATTTGAGCTCCGTTTGCCAATGGTATTTCCGGTCTTATGCACAATTAATTTCGTAATATGAAGAGATACAGAAATACATTGCAATCATATATCAACATACAAACTCACAGTGATACATTTTCTATAATACTCGCTCAATATCATATATATATATATATATATATATATATATATATATATATATATATAAAATTTAAAATATTAAACCTGATCCAATAGAGAGCTCAATGCAAACCAATTCAATTTACAGAGCAGATATTTCTTTAATTATCTGTAAATTCAGATAAAACTTAGTGGAAAAATAGCCATTTTCAACATGTCATTTTAAGGCATGCATTCTTCGACCAGCTGTGCGTTGTGGTCCAGTGGATATCGACTCGGAACGAGAAATTGGAGAGCAGAGTTCGAATTCCAGTTGAATTCTTTGCAATCATATACGTACGAATAATCTTGGGAAAGGTATCAATCCGTCTCTTCCCTCTAGTTATGGGTCAAATAACAGGACAGATTGGTTCTATAGCCTTGGGTGGCAAAGAGGCTACCGCAGAAAGCAATGTCAACCTACTGCGGGATAATCTTCTGCCCAGTCAGTCATGTCTCTTTCGAGATATGATCGCCCAAGCGTGTATCACGTATGGCACTTAACTGACTGACTCTTCGACTCATTATAAACAGAGATTTGTTTCTCGGATGTCTGTTTATAAGGGGTCGAAGGATGCATGCCTTAAAATAACATGTTGAAAATGGCTATTTCCCCACTAAGTTTTATCTGAATTTACAGATAATTAAAGAAATATCTGCGCTGTAAATTGAATTGGTTTGCACTGAGCTCTCTATTGGATCAGTTTTAATATTTTAACGATATTACTAGGAGCCTCCTGTTTATAAGGGGTCGAAGAATGCATCCTGTTTATAAGGAGTCGAAGAATGCAATATTCCTCCCATTTGTACCAAATGGAAGGAATATTGTGTGGTCTGATGAAATGAGCTAATTAAGTTCATTGAAATGAATTATAATATATAACCAATTTGAATGACGTGTTAAGTTTTCCTTTATAAATATCATATTTCTCTGGATAAAATCCATTGAGCTCTCTATATACATATAACACTGAATATTTTATATTAAGTTGATCTTGTTGGATTATCCTTGCCGTTTACGGACTGGACATATATATATATATATATATATATATATATATATATATATATATATATATATATCCGAGTTAATCCAGAACGAAGAAAGAATTCTTACAACATCCAAAACATTAATTTATAACAGTGCTCGATATATAATATATAGAGCTATGAATATTTATTATAAATTATAATTTAGAACATGTACATAATAATTCTCTATATATCCGCTACAAAGGTACGATTGTTTCGACATTGAAACATCAATGTATCATCAGGCGGTGTGTAAAGTAATGGAAATCCTTTTTCCTTATATTTATTTTAAAATATATTCCCTAAATCCAAAGTTAAGATTAAATATACAAACTTACATTAATTATAAAGACTCTGCCTAAATTAAAAATATCCGTGCCAAACCACTACTGGCACTTCTAAGAAATCCATAAGGATATAGTCTAGTCACTAGATAATAAAAACTTACAACTGTCTAGAAATCAAAGAATCTCATTAATCAACTACTTAAAAAACACCCTCTCCAAAAATTCCAACGGTCAGAGACTTATTCCCCTATCTCTAACCGCCAACAACACCTCTAACAAAACTATCTATCTATCTATCTATCTATCTATCTATCTATCTATCTATCTATCTATGCACACACACATACACACACACATCTATATATGTATATATTTAGATACATTTTTGACGGTACAAAATCGTATTATGGCTTTGAAGACAAGAATAAAAAATGATCATGACCTATAGTAAGAAATTATTGTCTTCAACGCCATAATACGCCATATATATATATATATATATATATATATATATATATATATATATAAGCGATCGTAATTGCAGAAATCTTAAAGATTGCTCTTTGCATAATAACTGTCTAGTTAGCTCTATAGTTTATCTTTGTACCGTCTCCACAATTGAAAATCCTAATACTATAAAATTTTATATCGGTTCTACTAAAAACGCGTTCAAAACTCTCTGGTATCACCATACATTGTCTTTCAATAATAGGTCTTATAAATACAGCACTTCATTATCCAAATACTACTGGTTTTTAAAGGAAAAAGAAAAAACACTCACTGTTAAATGGAAAAATCCTTACAAAGGCCAAAACTTGTAACTCCCTTCCGTGCACCTTGGTACATTTATCAACGAAAAATTAGAAATTATCAAATTTAGGGACAAGGTTAAACTGTTAAACCAGAGGAATGAGCTCACAGTTCATTTTAAGCATAGTTCAGCATTTACATTAAAATCCGGGTTGTAATATTAAAAAATTAAAGAAAATATTTTCAACTGCCTTTTTGATGGATGTTTTTATTCGGATTGGTCGTTCTTGTTGATCTTTACTGGGTGCGTTGTTCGCCATGTGTTATAATATTTTTTGCCGGCCGTTCGACCTGATATTGATCGGCGGGTTGTATGCTTATGTGGTGCTCTACCCGACATTGGTTTTCGCTGGGTCGGGGAATTTATAAATAGTTAAGAAACTACGTGGGACGTGGGCCTTGAGTATCATGGTTATTAGTTGTCGGTTTGACAGTCGGTGCTATGGGGAAGCGTGTTGGGCTTTAGCCGAATGATTTGTATTGGTGTGGGCTCTGTCGTGTATTGGCGTGATGATCGATGTCGATTTAGATGCCTCATGGCTATTTAGGTTGGCGTTCGGTGTTGGGTTCGGTGCTTGCAAAGTGTTATTGTGTTGATATGTGCCGGATTGTGTACCTGGGGAAGAATTTATTGGATCGTCCGAGTCGGATGAAAGTACACATCAGATATAGGCAAATTAATGTCTAAATATTAGTGTATGTTTTATATATGTATCTATATGTGTATGTGTATGTATATATGTATATATATATGTGTGTATATAGGTATATATAAGTGTACATCTGTTCTTTTGTACTAGTAGACATTATTGATATTTGCTTTACTTACTGATATGTATGTATTTGTATTCATTTACTTGTATGTGTGTGTATGTCTTACATGTATGTCTGTATGCTTTTGTATTGGTATATGTGTATATATAGATATGTGTATATATACGTATGTATGTATGTGCCTGTATGTATGTATATATTCATACTTGTATGTATGTATGTTCAGATGTTCATGTATGCACGTCTATACCTATATATATATATATATATATATGTTTGCGTATGTGTGTGTATCTATATATATATATGTGTATATGTATATATACGTATGTATTTGTATGTGTGTATATGTGTATGTGTGTGTATGTATATATGTATATTTGTATATGGATGCATATATATATATATGTAGGTGTATATGTTTTTATGTTTGTACGTATGTATGTGTATAGATAGATAGATAGATAGATAGATAGATAGATAGATAGATAGATAGATAGATGTAAGTTTGTGTTCTTGGGTTCCACGCTTTTTTGATCGTCTAACAAACTGTTTTAATTTTTTATTTAAAATACTGGATATATGCTGAGATGCGTATGTTGATGAATTTTTATGAAGGTGGGATGAACTTTGGGAGGAATATTTGTTGTCGTGACGCCTTTTATACAAACACAGACATAAATTAACACTTGTACAACCACTGACGTGCACAGAGACACAGGTACACGCAAGCTAGACAACTGGGGCCCACAGTCATAACTTCATATGAACGATATGGAGCTTAGCATATATATGTATATGTGTGACGTTTTGCACATGCATACGCATTTAACTTTAGCTTGTGTTTTTGCGTAAGTATATATTTAATTCTGTTTATATGTTCATGCATTGAAATATGATTATGTCTATCCCGACCTCATTCATACAGGGCTGGTCACGTTATGAATTCGCCTTGACTGTATCCAATATGTAGCTATTTAGTCTGTTTAAAAGTTAACGGACAAACCTGACAAGTCGATAAAGGCTAAATATTGTAAGTTGTGTATGTATATATGCGTAGGTATATTAATCTGTATATGTGTCTGTTTGCCAGTGTTTTTTTTAATATACTCGTCTATTTTTCTATGTGTGGATGTTTGTAGGTTTATTTATGTATGCGTTCTTTCCCTTCCTCGTTTAATATATGAATAACTTTCTAAATCTGCTAAATTGTTATACTAGGAAAAATTTTTTTTTTAATTTCGCAACAAAAATAAAGTAGATATAATAGTTAATGAATAATACTGGTCTCAATTTAATCAAATTTTAATACCAATGCCTACCAAGATTATTTTCAAGTCTGCCCACATTTTCTTCAAATTAGAAGTTGCTTTACTCTGATTGGCCCACATTGTACATACAACAATGCCTCCCTGATTAAAGGGGTTTGGCTTGTTTTTAACCTTTTAAAACCATTCAATTTAAAATAAACCACATCACTTGACAAGACACAAGAAATGTCGAAACAAAATAGCTACTTTTGTAGTAATATTGTAACATATCCATGTTATAATTTCTGAATATATATATATATATATATATATATATATATATATATATATTTATATGCGAAATGATCATGTCACAGCCATACATCTCAATTTAACTTTTGAAAATGTTAGACTATTTAAGAGTATGCACACATCCCTCACAACCATTCAGTATAAAGCCTACCTGTTTCATTCCACAGTAAAATACTTATGAAACAATAATACATGGAAATACGCCCACACATACATATACATATACGCTCACTCATACACTCCAACGCACATACGTTGCATACAGACACATCAACGTATACACAAAACCATATGCATAATCATAATTAATTATACTGAAAATTTTGTTTTTGTCACGAATGGCCGAAAGTCTTTTTGAACGACAACTGAAATATAAAAAAAATATAAAATTATAAAGTTTCCGAATATGTTCAAAGGTCAGTGAGAGAGAGAAAGAAAGAGAGAGAGAGAGAGAGAGAGAGAGAAAGAGAGAGAGAGATAGTGAGAGAGAAAGCGAGAGAGGGAGAGAGAGAGAGGGAGAGATTGAAATTAAAGTTCAGGAAGAAAAGAAAATGAAATCAGATGAATAAAGACAGAAGACAGAGATTCGAGTGAATAGTGGGAAATTGTCAGCCATATTGAAAATTACTCGGGTTTATTGGATCGAAGAAGACGAGGTGGGAATTTTTGCAACTGAAATGAGAGCAAAAGAAAGATACATGAGACTGTAGAGACAGGAAAAGAAATAAGGGAGAGAACTTACATGATCGAAAGGAAAGAAAAGAAAATAATTTTAATAATAGTAATAATAATAATGATGATGATGACGCGTAGAGAAAGAGAGAGAGACTGACAGTTCCGTAGAAGATGAATGAAAAGAAGAGAAAGATTTTGTCAGAAAATAATGGGAATAGTAGAAAGAAAAGAAGGAAAGGAAAGAAAAAGAAGAAAAAAGAATAATGATAATAAAAAGAAAGGATAAAAAAAACGAAAAAGACAATGGCGTGAAACTGAAAAGAATGAAAACTGTAGAAAAATTAACGAAATCAATAGTTCAATGATTTCATATACACGCCCTGCAGTACAAAAAAAAAAGCCAACAGAAAAAGAAACATCATATGGGTCAACTAACTATACATCAAAACGGTGAAAACAAACGCCGAAAAAATAATCATTGAATTCATTCAAAAACAACCCTGCAAGATATTCAATATAAACACAGGAAAATAAGCACTGAGAACAACACAACTAATGAAATGGCAGAACAGAAAAATAACCAAAGAAAAAAAAAGTCCGTAGAAACCAAACGCACCTGTAACTGCAGAGGAAAAATCGAAAGTCCCTTAAAATATAATTCCTTACAAAGCGATATAATATATGAAGCCACTTTAAAATCAACAGGTAACGAAGAAAAATATACATAAGAGTAATTGAATGAAGCCTGGAAACATACAAAGTACGCAGGCAAGACATTCTTTACAAATAGTATATACGTGAACAGCAAAAACATATATAAGAATCATATAAAGAAATATATATAGAAAACATATAAAGAAAAGTATGATGCTTTTAAAAACATATGGGAAATTAAAAATAAAAAAAAACAAAGTGCACAAAAAATATCATGGAAAATAAAGAAAATAACATCAGCTTACAAAAATGAATATAAAAACCAATCTATCCTGCTATTTAACCCATAGCTGAAGTGAGAAATGACGGATTCATATTTTTCCCAAGGGTACTTGCACGTATGTGGACGCAACGAATTCAAATGAAATTCGAACTCGGCTCTCCGATTCCTCGTTCCAAGGCGATATACACTGCACCACAACGCACATGAGTCTTATATATATTATAACTAAAACCACTTAAGTCGGGTATTACTTATTCACTGCAGTTTCGTTTTACTTTTTCATTGTCTATCAGTAAACGGAAAAATGAATATAAAAAAAGAAACAAAAGGGAAACTCGACGAATAAGACATTATAATAGATAACAACAACAACAACAACGTAAAAACGGAAATTCGAAATAAAGCACAAAAGAAAAATATGTCGGGCGTAGTATAGAATTGATAAAGAATACATCATAGTAGGCATGTTCGTAGGTTCGTGATTACTGCTATGGCTCGAAAAGATCCGGCCAATTGACACTACACGTCCGTTGGAATTGTAAATATATTCTTGTTTCTATTTTTTAATAGACAGTAGTAAAAAATGATAAAACACATATTAATGTCAGAAAAGCAGTCATCATGTTCCGTCGATTGTTATATTGACATTTTTATTTGAAGACAAGCAGACAATATCCGACTGGTGTATAAACGATTACCAGGTAACTAGAAATAAAAATGAAATAGAAAAGAAAGGTAAAACAAAATGAAGACGAGAGAGAGAGAGAGAGAGAGAGAGAGAGAGAGAGAAGAAAGAGAGAGAGAACGGTAAAATAAAGTGAAGAGAGAGAGAGAACGGTAAAATAAAGTGAACAGAGAGAGAGAGAGAGAGAGAGAGAACGGTAAAATAAAGTGAAGTGAGAGAGAGAGAGAGAGAGAGAGAGAGAGAGAGAGAGAGAGAGCAGAGAATCGAAGGCCTTTAAAAATTCAATGGAAGAATGAAATAAGAAAATCATTATGCCGGTACAAAAAGATACAAACAAAACGGGAAACATACGTAGATAGGTGCACACTAGCATATCTAGAAAAAAAACTATACAACCAAATAAGACATAAATATGGGGAAGACATAAAAACAGAATTCACTAAATCATGGAAGAGATATCTAGATGATTGTTTTATCTTTTGAAGATCAACATGAGGAGATATAAATAAACTACACAATCAACTACAAAGCATTCACCCCAAAATTAAGTTCACGCTAGAATATAGCTATAATGAATTGCCATTCCTAGACATACTCATAAAAAACAAAGACAATTGCATCATCACAGACATTTACCATAAACCCACAGACACCCAACAATACCTCCATTTTAAGAGTTATCACCCTAAAAAGTGTCTAAAATCCACCCCCTTCTCCTTAACACGACGAATTTGCACAATAGTATCTGACGAAACCCTTCATAAAATACTCCTGGAGGAACTGCGAAAAACACTACAAATAAGAGGATACCCCAATCCACTAATAAACAAGGGTTTCCAACTGGCAGAAGAAATACCATTAGAATCTCTTCGGAATAAAAAAAAAATAATGAAAAAGAAGAAAACATTCTAGCATACGTTTCTACACACAACAAAAGCAACCCAGAATTATTTACAAGAGCAAAAACACACGTAGAATTACTCTACAAAAATGATAAAATAAAGGAAATCTTAAAGACAAGTAAAATAATTAAAAGCAAACGACAATCTCAAAATTTAAAAAAAACATGCTGGCCTCAACAAAATTCGGGCAACACACAATACAGGCGTTCAAAAATGCAACAAAAAGATGTGGGGTATGCAACGTAATAATAAGAAAACACTTCAAGTTCGAAAACACATCTGCATTCGAAATAAAAACAGATCTGAGCTGCAACTCTAAAAACGTAATTTATGCTAAAAATTGCAATGACGCACAAAAATAGGTAGAAGCGACACAAGGCCATGAAAAAAAGAGTAGCCCTGCACAGAAGTAACATTAAACTGGCCAATAACAGGAATTTGTACAAGAAAGCAGTGGAGATAAATTCAGAGTTATGCCTATCTACCAAAATGCAGATTATGACACGCTCATGTTGCAGGAAGAAATATTTATAAAAAATACAAACCTTCTTTCAACAAAACAACATGAAAAACCTAAGACACACTCACAGACACACGAAATGCAAACGTGGTAAACACACACACACACACACACACACACACACACACACACACACACACACACACACACTTAAAATAGTATACCAAAACCAATAAAATGAACTAGATGACTCGTAGAGTAGAATTTTTTATGGCCAACGAAGGTGGCGGGAGAAAGTTAACGTGCAAGTTAACACGCACGCAGGCATATGAACTTTCTGACCTGCTCACCACTTGACTTATTTATTTGTACACGATTCCTTGGCCATCAGAAAAGCAAACGGATCTCGATATGTGAAGTCACAAATTATTCCCGTAAAGAGAGTCAATTTTAGATTCGAAACACGTGTACGTACACAAACACCATTATGGAACACGCTCAAATCATCGGTCACGATGACTTGTGACTACGTACTTCTACAACCATCGATGGCTACCGAACGGTTTCGTTTAACCCATTTTACTTACAACACGTGGAATGGTTTTCAGGTACCCTGGAATCGCATTCCTAGGCCGATAACATCAGGAATTCTACATCCTGACAAATCATGGTGAGATTCAAACCCGAGTCTGTTCGGAAAGCGAACGTCCTAACCATTCATCCACGCCCATTCATCCACACTATTGCACATGAACACTCTCATTCCGACTTTAAGAAGACAAACAGGCGTCGGCGAAATGCGTCGTTTATAATCTTTTGCACTGTCTCTCCCCAACCCACGAACAAAAGATTGATTTTATCGAGAAAATTATTATTTGTATAGAAAAGTTCTTTCTCAGAACGAAGCGTATGCTACACAGATTTTGTCTTTTTATGGATTATCTATCTATCTATCTATCTATCTATCTATCTATCTATCTATCTATCTATCTATCTATCTATCTACGTCTGTCTGTCTGTCTGTCTATATATATACATTTCCAGATCATTGAAAGTTCTCAGCACTGAGTTGAGCTTAAATAAACACAAATATTATATTATGCAATATAAATACACTAGCAATTTTACTCTTCTACTCAGGGACTTATCTTCGAATTGTACAGACACAAGAAATTCATGCTTTTAAAAATCTAACCTAAAAATCCACGAGCAGAGAGATGGAATTAAAAGTACAAATGCATTTGTAGTTTATAAATTTATGTTCATATATATATCAGCATGCAGTGTGGCTATAGAAGAATTCAAATGAGTACCCTGTACATACAGTGGTAGGATAACTCTCTAAGAGCGCTCTAAATATATATGTATATAAATACATATAGAGCAAATATAAGAAAAATTAAGGCAGACACGTTATTTCATGGTAAATCGGAGGTATAGGCCTATTTCAAGGCGAACCATCATCAGCTTCCCTCTTTATTTTACAAAGAATATATATATATATATATATATATATATATATATATATATATATATATATATACATCGACATGTGAAATCAGAAATGGTTGAACTATTCTTAGATAGATTCAAGGCATTCTGTAAATGGGATGAAATGAGAAAAGCTATAAAGTCAAAGAGAAATGAAGAGAAAAAGAACAGGAAACCAATGAAGTGAGAATAACAATAAATGAATATAAAAGGACACACACACACACACACACACACACACACACACACACACACACACACAGAGAGAGAGAGAGAGAGAGAGAGAGAGAGAGAGATACACACGGAGATACAAATGGAAGAGACAGAAAATGAGAGTTAAAATAAAAAAAGTCTCTAGACGACATGAAGACGAATATTGGTAAGAAAATAAACAGCGATATCACAAAGATAGCAAAATATGCAAGTAAATACAAAATAAATTGTCCGAAAAGGAATGCCTATATTTTTCGAATGACAAATTCAAATTAAAAAAAACTGTTCATATCTATCTATCTATCTATCTATCTATCTATCTATCTATCTGCATAAAAATTTGTATGGAAACCATTAAGAACATTTATAGATCTATGTTATAAATCTATACAATTTTATGTGTAAAATTCACATAGAAATAAAAGATATATCTATAAAAAGACCATATGAATAAAAGCAAAAAGTAAACTCTTCTTAGCCGACTCGTTCCGTCCTCTGATTAACTTGATTAAGAAAAATGTAATGATTTTATTCTACTATAAGACTTTATGAAATGTGGTTAGTTTTTTTTTAGAAATGTTCACTTTAAGAACGTTTTTAGCAATAGCAACATTTAATCACTTTCGTTTATTAACCATTAAATTACATCACTTAGCATAATTTATCTTGACTTTCACAGTTAACATCAAGCTTATTTATGAGAATTCTTGAATGCAAAAGTTAGAGGGATAACACACCAACCCCAGACCTTTAAAGGGTGGACAGTGCGAACAGAATGGCCTTTTAAGATTTTCCTCATAAAATTATAGGATCAGCAGTTTGAAAATAAATGTGAAGTGTAGCAATTAAATCAACAATTGGACAGACCAATTCTTGCTAATCATTTCTCTTAAATATTCTTTGGGTTGTAAGAAATAGATAATTTCGCAATGTTAGATACCGTCTATCTAATTTTGCTTCTACGATAATATTATTTCAAATCGACATAGGGGATGCACCCTGAGCAACCTTTGTTACTCCCTTATCACAGTGGATCTTTTAGTTGTTATATATTTAAGCGAGTTTGTTTCAGTACTTGAGGTCTCAGATCGGCTATGTTTCTAATTGGAGAAGTTCAAGGAGTTTGCTTTGATTTCTGGGTATACAAGAGCTGTACACCTGGGGTATCATACCGGTGTTTTCTTTACTGAATTATTTGTAACTTTATTGAGGATGCTGGAGGTAAACATTTTCTGGGTTTTGGTGTCATTCGCCTGAGAGTTAGGTATCCGAACCTTTGATTAACATTGAAGAAGGCTAACCTACTGCCATTCTGTGAATGGGTTCTTAACCGAGGAGTAATTTTCGCTGTTTCACTCGAAGCCATGATGAAAGGTACTGTTGTGACTATATCTCCCGACAATTCAATCTCAATCATTGATGTAGGTATCTCCTTTGGTTGTAACTGTCTTATTAATATTATACCGGTCACATTACTATTTACTAACAAACAAAACTAAATTGAGCAAAATTATCAAACCCAATCTCGAAAAACATTAAAAAATAAATAAAAGTAAACCCCAATTTCACCATTTCCGACACCAATGTGAAGAAACTATATTCCAAGTTTCCAGAGGTAGAAATCCTTCCTTGAGGCCAAAAAAAACAAAACAAAAAAAACGACCTCATATTACTGTCTAAAAATAGTATTGATAAATCTATTTCACTGTAGGTGTTCACGGTCCCAGGCCACTGTTCCCTAATAACTAACCATGGCCACAAAAATCGTCATGGGTATGTAGTGACTTCAATATTCACAACAGTTAGTAGTTAGTCTACACAAACAAAACTGGTGTAGGCAAATGCTGAAAAGACTACTCCATTATTAAATAACACAGATCGTTTGTGTTTTTAATGCGACAGGACATCAGGCGAATCTTGTTGACCTTTTTCATACATCCTACTCTGAAAAATGTTCCACTGAAGTCCCTCACAGACCATTCATTAGTCAGTGTCAAAACTGATGCTAAACCAAAGGCTTCCCCATTTCAAAGAACGATGTTTCACTACACAAAGTCAGGCTGGGAAAGTTTCAAATCTTACATGGCATAAATTCGTCTCTTAATCTTCTTTGAGATCTCCTCCAAAGCTGCTGCCATCGTCTCAAAATGGATCTTTTCAGGAATGGAGAATTTTACATACCAGCAAAGACTGAACAACCAGCCTTGACCCAACCCAGAATATGCTTCAGCCATTATTGATCTTAACTACTAAGACAATATCTATTACAAGAAGCGGTGTAGTTGGACACTTGCTGCATTCAGAACTATCTGCAATTAGTGCAATAAAGCTCTAGAGAATACAATGTGTAACTATCTACAAATAGTCCACGCCAAGTTTGAAAGCAAAGAAATTGAATTCCTGAATTTCTCCGATGATCTCTAACCACATTTTTAATAGAAGGAATGCGTTAGTACCTGATATTATAAATGACCACAAGGTCATCTTATCTTCCAATAAGGCGAAGCTCTTCGCCTCGAACTTTAACTTAACGTTAGATGAAAAGGTACCTCCCTTCTCGACCTTCCCCCGCCTCACTGAGAACAATTTGAGTAGTATTTTATTACGGCCTTGGAAGTCTGAAAACTTATGAAAAAGACTTGACCTAAACAAATCTCAGTGACTGCAATTAAGAATATCAATCCGGAATTATCCCTGATTTTATCGAAATTATTCAATTGTTACTTGAAGGAGAATTTCTTTTGAAGAATAACACTTCAGTGTGTCTGGAGTGGGATGGTTAGTCACGTTCAGTTACTTGCAAACCAGGTTAGTTAGATTCCATCATTGCCGATCAAACCAAGAAGTATTAACTATCACGATAAACGAATGTACTCTCAAGTGGAACTGGTACAAACGATCCATCGCTAAAGCTTCTGGAAAAATGGTCGGTTTCCTATACTGCTCCAGAAAGTACCTGGCTTCACATACTATCTTTCGCATTTACAAGAGCCAGGTCAATGAAAACGAAAATGGAGTGCTATTGACATATAACATCAGCAGCTGTCCAGTCTAGATAGAGTCCAAAAGCATCTCTACATCTTTGTGGTTTATAAATTATTTTCAATCCTAAAATCTCTTTCGCTCAGACAAAACAACGCTATCCTATCGCTGCTCCATAATTATTTTCATGGCAAATGTTCACGAATGCTTTGTTTCTAAGTTAAATTTTTCAAGTAATATGCATTTTAAAATATTGTATGAAATGAACATATTGTAATTATTGTTAATAATGAAATAAACATATTAATATATGCGTGAAAGAGACTAACAAAAACTAAGAAAAAATAGACGTGATAAAGCAAAACCGCTTAGAATTCACGTTTGCCCCTGATTAAATGTTTTTGTAAACCAGTGTAATATGTCTATAGATTTTATATTCATTTAACAATAAATATTTATATTTTGCACTAAATATGTATATTTATTTTATATATATCTATAGAAAAACGATATATAGATTTTTCTATATCAAGAGCAATTACCTACCAACATTTTCGCAACTATAATTGAAAAGAATTTATCTAGACCGAACATAAAATGTGTTGCAACTACTTCTAAAACAATAAAGGACTAAATTAATAGAAAACTTGAAGCTGGATTAATTAGTACAGAGAAGAAATCTCGGATGAATTTAAAGAAAAGTTTACATAAACATTTAAAGGATCTTTTACATAGCAACACAATAAATGCATTAGAGTTGCTCACGGTAATAAAACTGACCACAATTTTGATTTAAAAAATTCTATTCTGATTAAAAGAGAAAACAATTTACTAAGACGAAAAGGTTTAGAAAGTGCCTAAGATCATCTGCAGTAGATTTGCGCCCGGGTTCTCACACATTCCTTGATAGATTTATTATCTCAGTGTGGGTTATTTAATAACAGAACCGATGGAAACATGAACAAAAAGAAACTAAACGAAATCGGCAAGATTATAGATCAGAAACATATATTTGAAAAAATAATTAAAAATGCCCAGCGTCTCCTTTCATCCATGTGCATGAATTACTACATCAACGTAAACATCAATAATCCGATGAAATCATAAAGAACGAAACGAGTCACGGGAAATGGTTTTCCACTTTGTCATACATCTTTCCTCTCATATATATATATATATATATATATATAGGTTGGGGAGGTCAGCCGACTACGCTATCACCGGTTTCGACTTTTTGATTTCCGTCAGGCTATTTCTCTTCAAACATTTACTCAGCACTTTCTAATACAACTGCTTATTGGTTTAATTTAAATCTGAACTATAACTATTTAGAATATATATATATATATATATATATATATATATATATATATATATATATATATATACATACCATAATAGAGCTATAGATCTTCTTTATATATCTATAGTATTTTATACATCTCTTTCATAGATCCATCTGTTTTAAGAAATTATATCTATCTATCTATCTATCTATCTATCTATCTATCTATCTATCTGGTGCGATTGATAAATTATCGCCATTTTGTATTTTTAATTTTTTGCATGCGCGTCATTTGTTTTTTATTTTGTCCGCTGCACAGTATAGTAGGGTTAGTTGGACATTGTCTGCGAAAGATAGAGATCCGTGACTCATTTTACTCCGCCAGAAATTTGGAAATAGCATGTTGTTCTGCTTAACCTTCATACCAGAAGCTCTAATACGAACATTTCAGAGTATTGAGAACAGTTCCCAAGATTCGGAAATAGTTAGGTGAATCTAATGGTGATTACGAAGGTGTTTAGAGGGATAACCAGTGATTCGTACGTTATGTCTCTATTTATCTTCCCACAGAAAGTCAGACTCAACACGGAGACTTATATAAAGTTCCTTGAGGAGATAGTGCTGTCCCGTGTAAAGCGGGTGGCTGCTGGAAGACTCTGTATGGCAACAGGAATCTGCACCATGACACACAAGTAAATGTACCCAGTCGATTCTACGACCACACTACCCCTTACCTCATGGCCACATAACTCTTCCAGACTGCAACCCCCTTGATTATTATGTGTGGGGCGCAGTGGAGCGACAGACTAACAAAACTCCTAGTAACAACCAAAAGAAACTGAAGGTAAGGATTACGAGAGCATTCACCAACTTAACCAAGGAGACCGTTCAGAAGAAATGCAGGAGATTCCGAAGTCGCCTGGAGACCGAGTTTGAAGCTAATGACTATTTTATTGAATGAATTTAATGTTTAGTATTTCAAGATATTTTTTGTAATTTTAGTAAATATATTTTTTAAAATGAGATATCTGGGTTATTTTTAATTTTGCATAATTTAGACTACAATTTATCTATCATATCCTGTATCTCTTTGCTATGATTTATTCTAATGTTTTCATAATTTATTTTATCTATGTTTCTTTCTCTATATTCTTCTTTCATTTCAAAACTTTATTAGGTTTCTATGTAAAGCAAATAACTCATTATTCGTCCTTTTGTTTAGTGTCATTTAATCCTTAAACGTGCATTTTGAATAAGCAAAGTTGTACACTCACGATAGCATTCACATGGAAGTTATCTCTCGATATTAAAATAAACTATGTATATCTTTATTTTAACAAATCGAATCTAACGCTTCCGAACAAAGATCAGAATGTTTTTATCGCTACATAGTATGCATATTTGACATCAGGACCTTTTTAAATAGAAACTGTGTATTGCTACATGCCTTAATGCTTTTGATATAGCTTTTTGAAATCGTCGAACAACACAACCAACTTAACATTATTCTCAGATAGAGGAACGATTTCCCAGAGGGTATAGCTTAATAATTTGAGCTCGCACTAAAATCTACTGAACGGATATAAAGACTCAAGTCACAAGACAATGTCACAAATCGAAATAATGATCATCAATCATCGACCAGTTTCCCAGATCAGGGAATTGTCTACGACAATCGAAACCGTTGAAGCCATCGACCGACGATTAAGTTCACCACTCATTTTGATTTCGATGTGATCTTCCATCTCATGTTCTATGATCAATGGCGCTAAACAGTCGGGGGAGTCACGTGACGCTAGCGTAAGCAAATACGTCATCCGGAATATCTTAGAATAAATCATTTGTTACTCGCTGCGAAACGCCTGAATGCACATGTTCACTGAAGAATATAATCAGCAAATAACGGATAATCTACAGAATATGGGCCCAAAGATAGGGTTTGTGGTTACCAATCTCAGAGTGGCATCGTACCTAACCTATATGATAACATATTAAAGAACACTAATAATAAATGTTGAATAAAACAAAATTGTTTTCCATGAACATAGAAAATGATTTTTTTTATATTTCGTCAAATACGGCAGATGTTTCTGAAAACATTTAATGAAATCTATTCAATGAAATGGTTTATTTCAGTCGTGTTCAAAAGTTTTCGAAGTTTGTCTGATAGTGGCATCCATTAAAGAAATGGAGGGGAAATTAGGTGTGTTCCTGCGTAAATAAACACACTAAGATCCGTTTGTCTGAATACCCTACACGAAGATTTGTCATTATAATTTTTTGTTATCTTGGTACATTTGTATGTTCGTAGCCTAATGATGAAAAAATATTTTATACAACAACTATTTTATCCTTCAGTAAAATCTCCTTTATATTTTGTAATACTTATATTGGAGTGAATAGTAATCACATAGAGAGAACACTATACAATGAAAGATTCAGATCATAACTAAGTGACATTCTTCAGATTTACTGATCTTCCATCCACTGTAAATTAGTAAGTTGTTTAGTTCCCATTAATTTTTATGAATATAATCTTATTTGTTAATGCACTTAATCCATTTCGTTTACATAAAAAAACAAGAAAATAGAGGAAAAGAAAAGTTAACCAAAAATTAATATTATCCAATTTTATGTCGAATATTTGATTAGCTGAAAATTATTTTTATTTCAAGTTTTTTATATGAAGTTGTATGTTTAATCTTAATTTTAAGTTTAGAGGATCGGTTTTTTCTTCTAATTTTTTTATATTCCGTTTTCTATAAATTATCGTTTGGAATCCTATTTATTTCTTTTAATTTTTTATATATTTTATTTATTTAGATATTTTTGTGGGTATTAGACCTTACTTTAAGGATTTATTAGATTGATTTTTTCTATAGCATTTTTTATCTTTTATAATAAAAATATCTATTCAAATTTCCAGTAATTTTTAGTGTGATTGTAGGGTTAGATCTTACGTGTGCTTACAGTTTATTTCTGTGTATGATATAATTATTCTGAAGTAGTATATTTAATCTTAATTTTGAATATATGAATTTTGATTCTTTTTCGAGTTTGGGAGTCATTTGTTTAATTTTAATTTTTTCAGTACGGAATATTTTTGTATTTAAGTAAGGTTATTGCGTTAAGTAAGGTTATTGGGGTAGGCTTTAGTGATAGTTTGGGACTTTATTTCTTTAATTTTACGTTTTATTTATTTAGATGTTTTTGTGGGTATTAGACCTTCCTTTAAGGATTTATTGGATCGATTTTTTCTATAGCATTTTTAATCTTTTATAATAAGAATATCTAATCAAACTCTTAGTATTTCTCAGCATGATTGTAGGGTTAGGTCCCTAATGTGCTTGCAGTTTACTGTGGTTTCGTGTCTCTGATTTAAGAGCTTGTTACTATTTATATATTTAAGGATCTCTATTTTTTCTTGAAGGCAAAGAAAGCATGGTTCTTTTATAGATTTTGCTGTTCTTGCTTTTTTGAGGAATTTCCATTTGACCTTAGGTGTTTTATTTTCGTCTTTTAATTTCCAAAAGTATTTGGAGAGAGATGTCATGTTTTGTTTTTCTTTGTTATTAAAGGATGAGAGGTAATTGTAAAAGCGCTTTTTAAATACGTTCATGGTATTCCCAATATATATGTTTTCATCTTTAGGATTTTCAAAGGATGAAATCGAACACATATATATCAGAGATTTCGTCAGACATTTATTGGCCATGGGCATTGGTTGGGGTTTCTACAGTTACAGAAGTTGTTATCATGGGACAGACTTGTATTAGTGTTGGATTTATTTTTGCTGTGTATTTTTAATATTTTGGTGTTATGCATTTTGATTATTTTTTCTAGATTATTGGAACAGCTATAGCTTAATTTTATGGTAGTTTTTATTAAAGATTTTGCTCAGAGGGTTATTTTTGGGAAAGTGCTTCTCTACTAATTTAAGAAATTTATGTCCCAGCTTGAAATTAACTGATTGGTTGAATGGAGAGTTATACCATATTATTTTCCTGCTTCTATTTTTGCTTTCTGGACTTTTGAATTTTTCCACAAAACTGATTTTTGATGATTTATACCCGCTTTCATTAAGGATTCTATTATAAATTACCTTGTGCTTATCAACTATCTCTTTGTTGGATGAATGTGTGTTAATGCGACGTTCAACTGATGATGGGATGTGCTTAATAATGGCTGGTGGGTGATTAGAGTTGGGGTTTATATATATTGGGTTAACGTTGTTTTTCATGTAAGGTTGGAAAGTGTTGGATACTAGGTCTAATGTTATGTCTAGGAAGTCTACTTGCTTGATATTGTGGTTAATTACTACGTTAAGGCCAAAGGATTTAAAGACTCTATGGATTAATTTTCTGGTTTTATCAACCTTACCTCCAGTAGATTTATCAATTATCATCAGTCCGTCGTCCCTATACAGTCTTATCCTGCTCGTTTCTATTTCCTTATGTGCAGTTAAGTTGTACAGTTAGAATAATCCGGTTAGATCCGAAGCTTCTGCAGAATCCAGGGCATCCATGGATAAATCAAAGTTCTCCTTTGAGTTCTTAGTCCACTGTTCGTTGTTGTGGATTATAACTGATTTCCTGCAGTTCAGGATAATTCTGATCTCATCCTCTGTGATGTCCGAGTAAAATTCCGCGAACTCCAGGGCGAGACTGAATAGGTTCTCCGAAATTGATGGGTAGAAATCTACAATGTCAAGTTGTAAAAAGGTGGCCTTATTTTTTCCACCAATCTTTTCAACCCACTCGATTACGTCTACCGTACCTTTCCACTGTGTTAGTTTAAGTTTGTTTTTTATTTGTTGGTTGACTCTTTCCAATATTGTTTTACTTATCCTACCTATTTCGGATTTTTGTGGGGTTTATTATCCTTGTAGGTAATTTGCTGTAAAAATCAGGTTTGTGGTCCTTCAACAGTACATATGCTTCTTTCGTTGCTATTTTGGGGACTCGGTCACTTATTTTCAATTTGTCTGTAATTAGTTTATCTTCCTGGTTTATTCTGTCTATGTGGTTTTTGTGTTCTTTGTCTATTTTTCTGTATTTTTTGGTTAAGTTTTTTTTAAATAAGATCCTTGTATTCATTTGGGTCCATCTTATAGAAGTTCGATATATAGAAAAAATTATGTACATGTTCTAAAACATAATTTATAATAAATCTCCCTTGCTAACTGGACACATGGCTTTGAGGTGATCCCCCCATCACACTACTGTCTGTTACTGCTTACTTAAGGTAACTTAAACTTTCCAGAACTGAATAGAAGAAACAAAATGAAGATAATTTTTGAAATTTTCTTAACTTTTTTCTGTCAGCCAGCCTGCAACTTGGTAAGTTTAGCCAGTGTGATCTTATTTTTTGAATTATTTATTTATTTATTTTTATTTTTATTTTTTATTTTATTTTATTTTATTTTATTTTTTCTCGGTTATCTTTTTTGCCTAATGTTTGTGTAAATTGTTCTTAATTATCAAATTTGGGTTTGACTTATACTAAGTTAAAACTTAATTAACTTCAGTCACACATTTATTCTTTTTTTTAAATTGGAGTAGATAGTACCTTCTATCGCCCGGTCTCACACTCCATCCCCTTCTTTTGGACAGGAGTAGAGGTGATCGCCTTGTTTCTTGTTTAGGAAGGGGTTCCCGGTTCATCTCTCTCTTTTTCGGTCTTTGTGTCGGTTCGGCTGGAAGCTTTTTGCAGTTGGTGAGTATGGTGGCAATGTCTCTTCATTCTGAGGGTATCGGGTTGGCAGTTTCCTGGTTGCTGCTTCCGACTGGTAATTAGGAGCCCGAACTCTTGCGTAGCGTCTCGAGAGGCTGCTCTGATCAACAGTTGAATAATATCGGGGTTACTGTAGTGCCATTTCGCGCATGGACGGGCGTCCCTGCATGAATTTCCGATGGGCAACCCCGAGGCCACATTATGCTGCAGGCGGCGCCATTCACCATCCTTCACCTGCTGCAATTAACGACCATCTGACCCTACTCTAGACCTCTCTCTATCCACAACTATAACCAGAATGAAATTAAACAAACAAAATAGCAAGCCTAAACCAGCTAGTCGTAAATCGCCCAAACCTATCTGCGTTACCTTTACAAATATACGAGGTATTCGCAGTAACTTTAATAGTGTAGAATCTTTCCTTCTAACTAACTCACCCGATATCTTAGCTATATGTGAGACTAACCTTGACCCTTCTATCCCCTCTTCAGAGCTGTTCGTTCCTGGTTACCTTCCTCTCTTAGACTCCAATGTCCATATGCATGGGCTTGGTGTATATGTCAGCGAACAACTCCCCCTAGCCAGGGTCACATCTCTTGAATCCCTCACTTATAAGCTCGGTTAGCTATCTCTTCTTCCTCTACCGCTCTCCCTCCTCCTCTGACATTACGGTACTTGATTGCATCTCTACTAACATCGACAGGGCCATTTCTTCTCACCCATCTGCCCATATATTTGTGTTTGGCGATTTTAACGCCCACCACACCAAGTGGCTTGAAAACTCAGCCACCGACCTTGCTGGGATCCCCACCATGCACTTTTCAATAGCCCAAGCTCTAACGCAAGTGGTGGACTTCCTCACGCGTTTCTCTAAAAACCCTAACGGAGGGGACTCTTTTACGCCTCCTTGGCCTTACACTCTCTGCGGACCTCAAATGGAATGACTATATTGAATCCATTGCCAAATCTGCTGCTATGAAAGTGGGCTCCCTGTGCAGGGCCCGGAAATTTTTCACACCTGAATCTATTCTGCACATATACAAATCTACCATCCGCCCGTGTATTGAATATTGCTGCCATATCTGGTCGGGTGCCCCTGCTGCTCTCCTTGGGCTTCTTGACAAAATACAAAGGAGGATCTGTAACGTGGTTGATACTGACTTGGCAGACCGGCTGCAGCCGCTCTCACACCGGCGTGATGTGGCTTTCCTGTGCCTCTTCTACAAGTACTTTCATGGCTTCTGCTCCGATGAGCTTAGATCACTGGTGCCGCCTAAGCACGAATTTACACGAGATACTAGATTAGCAACTAGGTCCCACCCTTTTACAGTTAAACAAATAAGATGTAACCGTAAATTCTACTCCAACAGCTTCTTTTCTCGCGCTTCCCGCCTGTGGAACTCCCTTCCACAAGTCTGCTTTCCCGACAGTTACAATCTCCAGGTGTTTAAATGTAGGGTCAATAGACACCTCCTATCACACTAACTTCCAACTATTCTCACAACACTCTCATCTACCCAACCCTCATTCTCTGTATCCTTACCCGCCTATCACCCACCCTCTGTCATTTCCTATATTTAATCAGCCTTTCTCCACTCTACGTAGCCCCCTGCACAGTAGTGGCAGTGGCATGCCTTGCTCGGGGTGAAACGCTTATGAAAAAAAAATATTCGCAGCTCTTTACATCATATATCGAGCAGTTTTAAATTAATGTTTTGGACGGGAAAAATTTTTCTTTTCTCTCCTCATTTTATACTCAATCGTATATATATATATATATATATATATATATATATATATATAACACTGTATTATATATAATATAATTTATAATTTTACGGCCAGCCGAACGTTTGTCAAAAAATTCTGAATATATAACTAGACCGACTATAATCTATAAATTCTTTAGAAAATATTTAAAATAATCTCTTGACTAATTCACGTAACACCACTCACCAGAGTCAGAGTGTCGGATAAATTCGTTGAATAATCACCAAATATCATACTCAAATTCTACAAAACAAATGCTAATCGTAGATGCCAAATATTAAATTAAATTACACCACATTAGACTCTATTGTATATAATGCCTACAATTTACTATTTTTATAGGATTAGCGGACTTA
The DNA here is from genome assembly GCA_037127315.1 of Ascarosepion bandense. NCBI lineage: Eukaryota > Metazoa > Mollusca > Cephalopoda > Sepiida > Sepiidae > Ascarosepion > Ascarosepion bandense. Next base: position 2,232,831 of record JBBBDQ010000279.1, read on the forward strand.
ATATGGAGGTAGATCTTTATATATTGATATTATATATATATATATATATATATATATATATGTGTGTGTGTGTGTGTGTGTGTGTGTGTGTGTGTGTGTATCAATACATATATATATAAATATGCAATTTGTTATATATATTATATTGTTTACATATTATATATGCGTGGTACTTATTTAAAAGCGTTCAATATCAGTGATAGAGCAGACATATTCACATGAATATATATATATATTAGTCATCCACATACAAGCCTGTCTCGCAGCTCCTCAGTGTGGCTAGACACATTCACTTGCTTTTGGCCGGGATCGATTTGGTGTCAGTTGGAGTCGCTACGGCCTAAGCTATAGGTGCATAAAATCAGAGAAAGGAAATCTTAACGTGTTGTAAATAAGCAGTGTATACACAAGCCAGTCACCGAAAGAACTCAATTCATTTCTGAAGAGCCACGCATATACTAGTGTACTCATCCTGTAAAGAATGACGGCATGTATATGTAGCTTATAACTGCATTCTGTGTGATGAAAAGGAAAATAGATAACTTAAAAACTTATAAAAAAAATGCCATTTAATTAAAAATCTCTCTCAATATAATATTTTGCTATGTACATCGTGGCGCAAACATTCCTGACGTTTAGTTAATTTAAGTATTAACTTGAGTTTTCTATGGTTTCTTGCTATGTTAAAAGCTTCTTATAATTGTCCATGACTAAACAGAGTTTGGTAAATATATTCCTAAATTTGAAAATGATCATCTTTGTAATTTATCAATTGTCACTGCGAATGACGGAAGTATTTGTCTCAATGATAAATCTATTTTAGGGATTAGCTTTTATTTTAGCATATCTTTTATTCGACTGTCAGCAATTATATCTGCTTCGATGTGGTGAGCTGCTAATAGGAATAAAAAATAATTTGGAGGCAAGCTTTTGCAGTGAGGCGGAGATTTTCGCCAATCAGCATGCATGAACCCTCGAGGTCCAAAATTGAGGCAGGATATTTCAAAGAATATTTCCACGGTCTGGAGACCGTTTTTGAAGCCAATGGAGATATAATTTAAAATGTAAAAATAAATTTGAGCTTTAGTTTATAAAGATATTTTTGCGTAGTACAGGTAAATATATTTGTTAAAATGTGATGTCAGTCTTATTTTCATTTTTACGTCATTTATACGATAATTTATCCTAAAAACTTTGCATATATATTTTGTTGAGTTTTCTGTCAATATATATATATATATATATTGACAGAAAACTCAACATATATATATTTTTGTGTGTGTGTGTGCATGTGTGTGTAATAAAATGTCGTTTTAATGTATGCTATATGGGTTAAAGTGCTCAACAACAAGTTTAAAACATATGCAAATAGAAAATTTGGTCTTTGTAGTCATTATCCAGAGGCGACAGTCTGATTCATGGCCTGACGATTGCGTTTAGCATGAAACAGACTCTTAGTTTAAGCTTCAATATCTACTTTACATTAATGCCACATGAATTACAAACAGTTGATTTCCTGTATGAAATTTTTAGCGAAAAAAAGCTTTATTTTTTTAAAATTTTACTTTCTGAAGTAAGAAATATTAAATATGAAAAAAAAACTTATATAATTGAATTAAACATTGGAATTTGTTTTTTACAAATTTTGTTTTTGTTTGAAAGAACACTTTTTGTAAAAATATTTCTTTTGTTTCAAAATTACGGGGAAAAATATTCACATTTTTTTGTTGACAAAATGAATTTTTAAAACGTCGGAATAAAAATTAAATATAAAGGCTAATTTTTTTAATAAAAAATATTTTAGTCGTGTTTGACACGTGTGATTTGATTTTTGTGACGTAATTTAGCAACCATCTTAGATGTTTTACGGAGCAAAGGTAAACAATCGGATCCATTGACCAAAAAATGCAAAAGGGAAAATTGTTGAACTTAAACTCAAAAAGTATGTGTCAACCTGGCTTCCCTGTAGATATGTTTTCCTAGAAAATTTGAATGACGTAGCTTAAAAAAATGTAGGCGTGCATAGAGAACAGTCACACACAGTCTCAAAGATTGCCTTTTATATATATAATAGCATCATAGCCCAGCGTTGCCCGTGCAACTCAGAACACTTTAGTAGTAGGAGAAGATGCCACTTTTTATTTTTACATATTTTGTTTTTGTTTGAAAAACACTTTAAAAAATTTATTTTGTTTTAAAATTACTGAGAAAATTATTCACATTTTTTTGATGACCAAGTGAATTTTTAAAACGTCGGAATAAAAATTAAATATAACGGCTTATTTATTTTTTTTAATAAAAAAATATTTTAGTCGCGTTTGACACTTGTGATTTGATTTCTGTGACGTAAAACATAGGAATAAAAATTAAATAAAATGTCTCATTTTTTTTATTAATAACCCAACAAGCACTAAACTAAATTCTCTACAAAAAACCAATGTAGTGTACCAATTTACCTGCCCATTCAGAGATTGCATCTCTGATACTAATAAGAAACCTAGTACATATATTGATTTTACTACAACCACGCTCTCCCGTAGACCTACATGTCATTTTTCTGATCAGAGTACTATTAAACAACATTTCTCTGAAAAACATAAACATGTAGGTAATATCAGACAGATTTTAGTCAACAATACGGTGATCCTTACTCATGCACACAGTAAGAGGAACTTGCAGATATTGGAGGCCATGTACGTCAAATCTAAACAACCAACACTCAATAAAATCAACTTCAAATTCGGAAATAACATATTACATTGCATTTGACTACATGGTTTTGTTGTCATTTCGCGCTATCACGCGGTGTGACGTCATAAAACCGCATCGCAAATTTAAGAACCGCGTTTATTATTTTTGGTAACTATTGCCGTTGCCAAGCGGAGTTTTATGTCAACACAAAATAAAATCGTCGGTGATGGTGGATGTTATAATATTTCATTCTAAATAACCTCTCTGAAGATGGCTCATGTGAGCCGAAAGATTAGAAGAAAATCAATAAATAATTTTCCAAATGTTGGAGAATTTTTGTTATTTTTTTCAACTGAAATTAGAACGGCTCATGATTAAACATAATAGACATTCATTGTCTCTTATATTTAACAGCATATGTTTAGAAAATTACTTGCTGCCTCGATACACTATATATATATATATATATATATATATATATATATATATATATATATATCATATATATAATATCTATCATTTTTCCGTTTATTTTGTTTTTTTTGTTTTTTTTTGTTTTTATATATATATCTGTGTTTTTGTCCCCCCCCCCTTTTTTGGAGTTCATGCTTCATTTGGGAGGAAAAAAAAAAAAAAAAGTTTGAAATTTATATTTATTCTGTTATGCGAAGCTACTTGGCAAGTTATCAGCAGCCATTACAGCTCCATGCCACGTGTTGTTCTTTGAATGAGAAATTTACCTAGCAGGCCGACTCGCCGTTAACTTTGGGAAAAGCAAGAATTGAAGAATGAATCTTCAATTCAAATTTCCTGTGTTAAACTGAGGTATTTTCCGTTTGTTTGTTTTTTGTTTTGTTTTTTTTTGTTTTTATATATATATCTGTGTTTTTGTCCCCCCCCTTTTTGGAGTTCATGCTTCATTTTGGAGAAAAAAAAAAGTTTGAAATTTATATTTATTCTGTTATGCGAAGCTACTTGGCCAGGATTATCAGCAGCCATTACAGCTCCATGCCACGTGTTGTTCTTTGAATGGGAATTTTGCTGAGCCGACTCTTGGTGCTTTTTGGGAAAAGCAGAATTGAAGAATGAATCTTCAATTCAAATTTCCTGTGTTAAACTGAGAGGTATTTTCCGTTTATTTTATTTTTTTGTTTTTTTTTTGTTTTTATATATATCTGTTTTATTTTATTTTGGAGTTTGTATGCTTCATTTGGGGAGGAAAAAAAAAAAAAAAGTTTGAAATTTATATTTATTCTGTTATGCTATGAAGCTACTTGTAGAATTATCAGCAGCCATTACAGCTCAAAAGCACCGTGTTGTTCTTTGAATGGGAATTTACCTAGCAGGCCAAACTCGCCACAATTGCTTTTGGGAAAAGCAAGAATTGAAGAATGAATCTTCAATTCAAATTTCCTGTGTTAAACTGAGAGAGTATTTTCCGTTGTTTGTTTTTTTTGTTTTTTTTTTTTTGTTTATATATATATCTGTGTTTTTGTCCCCCCCTTTTTTGGGTTATGAACTTCATTTTGGGAGGAAAAAAAAAAAAAGTTTGAAATTTATATTTGTTATTGCTGAGGCTTCACTTGGCCCAAGTTATCAGCAGCCATTACAGCTCCATACCGTATTCTTTGAATGGGAATTTACCTAGCAGGCCGACTCGCCGTTGCTTTTGGGAAAAACGGTGAAGAATGAATCTTCATTCAAAATTTCTGTTAAACTAGAGGTATTTTCCGTTTTGTTTGTTTTTTTGTTTTGTTTTTTTTTGTTTATATATATATCTGTGTTTTATCCCCCTTTTTGGAGTTCATGCTTCATTTGGGAGGAAAAAAAAAAAAGTTTGAAATTTATATTTATTCTGTTATGCAGAAAGCTGCCTTCCAAGTTATCAGCAGCCATTACAGCTCCATACCCGTGTTGTTCTTTGAATAGAATTTTACCTAGCAGGCCGACTCGCCGTTAACTTTTGGGAAAAGCAAGAATTGAAAGAATGAATCTTCAATTCAAATTTCCTGTGTTAAACTGAGAGGTATTTTCCGTTTGTTTGTTTTGTTTTTTTTTTTTTGTTTTTATATATATATCTGTGTTTTTGTCCCCCCCTTTTTGGAGTTCATGCTTCATTTGGGAGGAAAAAAAAAAAAAAAAGTTTAATTATATTTATTCTGTTATGCGAAGCTACTTGACTTAGATTATCAGCAGCCATTGGCTCATACCACGTGTTGTTCTTTGAATGAATTTACCTAGCAGGCCGACTCGCCGTTAACTTTTGGGAAAAGCAAGGGTGAAGAATGAATCTTCAATTCAAATTTCCTGTGTTAAACTGAGAGGTATTTTCCGTTTGTTTATTTTTTTTGTTTTTTTTTTTTTTGTTTTTATATATATATCTGTGTTTTTGTCCCCCCCCCTTTTTGGAGTTCATGCTTCATTTGGGAGGAAAAAAAAAAAAAAGTTTGAAATTTATATTTATTCTGTTATGCGAAGCTACTTGGCCAAGTTATCAGCAGCCATTACAGCTCCATGCCACGTGTTGTTCTTTGAATGGGAATTTACCTAGCAGGCCGACTCGCCGTTAACTTTTGGGAAAAGCAAGAATTGAAGAATGAATCTTCAATTCAAATTTCCTGTGTTAAACTGAGAGGTATTTTCCGTTTGTTTGTTTTTTTTGTTTTTTTTTTTTTGTTTTTATATATATATCTGTGTTTTTGTCCCCCCCCCCCTTTTTGGAGTTCATGCTTCATTTGGGAGGAAAAAAAAAAAAAAGTTTGAAATTTATATTTATTCTGTTATGCGAAGCTACTTGGCCAAGTTATCAGCAGCCATTACAGCTCCATGCCACGTGTTGTTCTTTGAATGGGAATTTACCTAGCAGGCCGACTCGCCGTTAACTTTTGGGAAAAGCAAGAATTGAAGAATGAATCTTCAATTCAAATTTCCTGTGTTAAACTGAGAGGTATTTTCCGTTTGTTTGTTTTTTTTTGTTTTTTTTTTTTGTTTTTATATATATATCTGTGTTTTTGTCCCCCCCCCTTTTTGGAGTTCATGCTTCATTTGGGAGGAAAAAAAAAAAAAAGTTTGAAATTTATATTTATTCTGTTATGCGAAGCTACTTGGCCAAGTTATCAGCAGCCATTACAGCTCCATGCCACGTGTTGTTCTTTGAATGGGAATTTACCTAGCAGGCCGACTCGCCGTTAACTTTTGGGAAAAGCAAGAATTGAAGAATGAATCTTCAATTCAAATTTCCTGTGTTAAACTGAGAGGTATTTTCCGTTTGTTTGTTTTTTTTTGTTTTTTTTTTTGTTTTTATATATATATCTGTGTTTTTGTCCCCCCCCCCTTTTTGGAGTTCATGCTTCATTTGGGAGGAAAAAAAAAAAAAAAGTTTGAAATTTATATTTATTCTGTTATGCGAAGCTACTTGGCCAAGTTATCAGCAGCCATTACAGCTCCATGCCACGTGTTGTTCTTTGAATGGGAATTTACCTAGCAGGCCGACTCGCCGTTAACTTTTGGGAAAAGCAAGAATTGAAGAATGAATCTTCAATTCAAATTTCCTGTGTTAAACTGAGAGGTATTTTCCGTTTGTTTGTTTTTTTTGTTTTTTTTTTTTTTGTTTTTATATATATATCTGTGTTTTTGTCCCCCCCCCCTTTTTGGAGTTCATTTGGACTTTAACTAAGTTAAAACTTAGTTAAACTCCACTTTTGTAATTTTGTGTTTTTTTTTTTTTTTTAATAGGAGTAGATAGGTCACACTATCGCCCGGTCTATACTCCTCCCACGTCTATTGAACTGGAGTAGAGGCTCGTTCCTTGTTTCCTGTTTAGGATGTGGTTTCCGGTTTTCACTCCTCTCTCTTCAGACCTTGGTACTGGTGCTTCCGTGAGTTTCCTGCGATCTGGCCGGTTGGTGGCAATGGCTCATCACTGTGAGGGTACCGGGTTGGCAGTTTCCTGGTTGCTGCTTCCGACTGGTAGTTAGGAGCCCTAACTCTTGCGTAGCGTCAAGAGCGGCTGCTCTGATCAACAGTTGTATAATATCGGGGTTCTTGTAGTGCCATGTCGCGCATGGATAGGTGTCCCTGCAAGCGCTTTCGGTGGGCAACCCCGAGGCCACACCTTGTTGCAGCCCTAGCCAGTCTCCCTCCCAGCACAGATCGTGGGTAATGACCGCCTGTATCCTCTACCCTAGGTCCCTTTCTATAAACAAAAAACATGACAAGACAAAACAGAAATGACCCTAAACCAGCTAAATCCAAACCACCTAAGCCCATTAACCTCTCCTTCACTAATATCCGAGGCATTCGTACTAACTTTGCTAGTGTAGAAGCGTTCCTGCATGAAAAGTCCCCAGACATCCTCGCGCTCTGCGAAACTAACCTCAACTCAGCTATTCCCTCCTCTGACCTCTTCATCCCTGGTTATCTTCCCCTTTTAAGGAAGGATTCTACTGTCCACATGCATGGGCTGGGTGTTTATGTCAGCGAACACCTCCCCATAACTAGGGTGACTTCACTCGAATCTACTGACCACCAATACATATGTCTCCGCTTGTCTCTCCTCAGTTCGGTTAGCTACCTATTCTTCCTTTACCGTTCTCCCTCCTCTCCTGACTGCTCCCTACTAGATAGCATTGCCGACGACATAGATAAGGTTATTTCCTATCACCCATTTGCCCACATATTTGTATTTGGAGACCTCAATGCCCATCACTCTGAGTGGCTTGAAAACGCTGTTACTGATTCGGCGGGCATTCACGCCGTGAACTTTGCTATTTCCCAATCCCTTACGCAAGTGGTGGACTTCCCCACTCGCTTCCCAAGCACACCCTCGGGTCATTCCTCACTGCTAGATATATGTTTCACCTCTGCGCCCGACGCCTGTCAAGTCTCGCAGCTTTGCCCTCTTGGCAACTCCGACCACGCTGTAGTCTCCCTCAGTATTTCTTTCCAATCTCACTCCCCCCAGGATCCCCCTACTCATAGAACCTCCTACCTCTACCAAAAAGCTGACTGGGATGCCTTTCGCGATTTCCTCTGCGACGTCCCCTGGGGAAAAGTGTTTGACCTATCAGTTGATGACTGTGCCTCTGAGGTCTCGTCATGGGTGAAAGCTGGCATTGATGCCTTCATACCCACCAGGAAGTATTGCTTAAAACCTCATTCCTCTCCGTGGTTCTCTCCGGCCTGCTCAGCCGCCATTGCCCACAGGAACCATTACTTCCATCTATTCCAGAGACAGCCAACTGATCACAATAGGCGCCTGTTCACATCCGCTCGCAGTGAGTGCAAGAGAACCCTAAATGACGCCAAACAGTTGTTTGCGGAGAGAATGCGACAGCACATAGCTGACCGCAAGTTCGGCTCCAAGGACTATTGGAGGATTTGTAAACGGGTGCTCAACAATAGGAAATCCTCAATACCTCCCTTAATCCATGGATTTGACGTTCTCACGTCATCTGCTGAGAAAGCTGAGTGCTTTGCCCGCAGATTCTCATCCAACTCCACACTCGACTCGTCCGGAGTGCACCCACCCGACTTCCCTATTAGAACTGAGGCCAAACTGCATGACGTATATATTACCCCGACAATAGTATCCAGAGTAATTTCAAAACTCGACCCCCATAAGGCGTGTGGAGACGATGGAATCCCGGTGATAGTCCTTAAGAGGTGTGCCCCTGAACTTTCCCCTGTCCTCTCTAAACTGTTTAACTACTGCCTTTCTGCTTCCTGCTTTCCTGCATGCTGGAAATTCTCCTCAGTCGTTCCTGTCTTTAAGAACTGTGGTGAACCCTCGGACCCATCCAACTATCGCCCGATCAGTCTTCTACCAATATTCGGGAAAGTGTTCGAGGCTATAATAAATGCTGAAATAGTTCATCATCTCACCGCCCACAAACTGTTCTCCGACAGGCAATATGGATTCCGATTTGACAGGTCCACAGCCGACCTGCTAACTACTGTAACGGAGTACATGCTACAGGCCCTTGATGAGTCTGACGAGGCTCGCGCGGTTGCTCTGGATATCTCCAAGGCTTTCGACAGGGTTTGGCACCCTGGCCTCCTATGCAAACTACGCGGTTATGGTATTACCGGTCGCCTGCTTGACCTAATCCAATCTTTCTTAAATAACCGCAAAATGAAGGTCGTTCTGAATGGGCGTGCCTCTTCGTCCTACAGCACGAATGCTGGTGTCCCACAAGGCTCTATCCTGGGCCCAACGCTCTTCCTTATTTTCATCAACGACCTCCCAGATGAGATCAGGTCCCAAGTAGGCATCTACGCAGATGACACTACAATATACTCCCGCTCCAGTAAGAAACCTGTCGTGGCGGACAGACATAATCTCGCTGCTGACCTTGAGCGGGATCTACACTCTGTGGTGAACTGGGGCAAGAAGTGGCTTGTCAACTTCAATTCCTCGAAGACCAAGCTGTTGTCTGTCAACCATTACAGGCAACCTCTTCTGCCTCCCATAAGCATGGACCAGATGATTCTCCCGGAGAGTAATACACTACGCCTCCTCGGACTTACCCTGTCCTCAGACCTCAAATGGAAGCACTATATTGAATCCATAGCAAAATCTACTGCTAAGAAGATTGGGTCACTATGTCGATCCAGGATGTTTTTTCCACCTGAATCCATCCTGCATATATACAAGTCAACCATCCGTCCGTGCATGGAGTACTGCTGCCATTTATGGTCAGGTGCCCCTGCCGTTCTCCTCAGTGTTCTTGACAAGCTCCAAAGGAGAGTCTGTAATGTGATAGGTTCTGATCTGGCGACTCGTCTGCAGCCACTTTCCCATCGTCGAAATGTGGCCTCCCTCTGTCTCTTCTATAAATACTTTCATGGCTTCTGCTCGGATGAGCTTAAGTCACTGATGCCTCCTCAACAGGTGTTTACCCGTTCAACCAGACTGGCAACTGGGTCCCACCCATTCACAGTCAGGTTAGCCAAACGCAGACGACAATTCTACTCCAGCAGCTTCCTCTCTCGCACTTCCCGCCTGTGGAACTCACTCCCGTATTCTTGCTTTCCTGACGGCTACGACCTCCAGAAATTTAAAAGCAAAGTTAATACTCACCTACTAACCACTGGCCTCTAGCTCTCTCCCCTCCCCTGTATAACCTTCCCTTTCTCTCCGCCCATGTACCTGTCATTGCACCTGCTTTCTCAGTTTTCTATTGTTCCTTTCTAACTAGCTTGTACTCCTCACTCTTTTCTAATTAATCTTTCTACATTTATGTAACCCCCTGCACATCAGTGGCGTTTCTGCCTTGCTCGGGGTGAAATGATTAAAAAAAAAAAAAAAAAAAAAAAAAAATATATATATATATATATATATATATATATATATATATATATATATAAAGAGAATGATAGATATTAAAATTTAAACAAAAATAAAATTTAAAGAATCTAAAGAATGCCAAAATGATGATTAGGAAATCCTTTCATTAAAAATTTATAAAAGAAAAATAAATAAAAATGAATTTAATAATAATCGGAATGAGTGATACGCACAAGATTAATGAATGGCAAAAAAAAAAAAAGTAAAAATGCCAAAAAATAAAAAAGAAAGTGATTGAAAATTGAACGAATTAAAATGACAAGCAATGTGTTCGCATTATTTAAAATCAATAAAAAATAAATAAGTGGTAAAATCAGTGAAATATTGGAGAAAAAAGAAGAAAAAGAAGGAAAAAAAGAAGTAATAAATAGGAAATAACCTTTTGAATTGAAAATAATTTTATGTTTTATTATTAACTTTACTCCATAATATTTTTTTACCACAAAACTCTCAATCGATAGCCTGCACGACCACTGGAGCAAAGAGCGAAATCCGAAAATCAAGAAATGGTTTCTGACAGGAAACAATATCACTGATGCTAGACAGCAAAACAAAGAAGGGAGATTTAGGTGAAGACACATTTGTACTTAACCATCGACACTTCTGTAACTGAAGAGGTTAAGTCCATAAAAGGCGAACAATATAGGCATAGACTTCGAATTTATATGTTGATGAAAGAGGATTTTTCTTTATTTATTGTTCCGCCTCATTTGCTCAAACCATTGCGGATATTACAAACCCAGAGTGTTGATAAATATAACATCAGTATAATAAGATGAAATCAAACTAATGCAAAAACATCAACAAAAAAAAAAACAAAAAACAAACTGAAATAACTTCTTTTATAAAATAATTATTTAAGGCCAGGTACGCGTGAAATCTTAGTCACAGTTGGTTTAGTTCATAAAACGACCGGAAGCCAAAGTAGAACATCCGGTAAGACTAATAAGAGCGCTGATTGGTTTTATTTTATACGAAAGATATTAATGAAATTGTTATGATAGATCAGTCAGTCAGTTAATTACCATATGTGATACACGCTTAGGCGATCATGTCTAGACATGACTGACTAGGCAAAAGATTTTAAAAGAAAAATAATAGTGAGCATCAGGAAGAGGCAACTGAAGTTCCTGGGACATGCAATGAGGAAGGAAGGCTTGGAGAACCTGATACTGACAGGCCAGATCGAAGGAAAAAGAGATAGTGGAAGATAACGGATAACACATTTGAAGGGCCTGAGCAGGTGAATGAGGGAACGGGGGCTGCGTGGTGTAACAGGAGAAAACATACTAAGAGTCACTAGGAATAGGGAGATGATCGCCTACGCCCTGAAAGAACAAGGCACATAGAAAAAGAAGATTACATTACTTTCCGTAGAAGACTGGTGCCAACCAAAGCTAAAGAACCATAGTTGGAGGAAGAAAAGATGAATTAATACCTTTTCCAAGGGTATTTGTGTGTAAGTGAATGAAACGAATTTGACTGGAATTGGAACTCGGCTCACCGATTTTTCATTTCGAGATTATGTCCATTACACCGCAACGCACATATGTTAGATACTTATTTCATTTTTAACGGTTAGATGTAGTCTGTTTTTGAACCTATGTAGAATGTGAAATGATGATTTTTAAAACAGGAAATGATTTCTTTGGGAAGAGTATTCCACACACAACGCCCTTATTCTATTGCATCCTTGTGTCAAGCCTAACATCGTGAAAGGTGGAAATAAATTTCCCAGAAATGTACCAGACTAAAATGAAATTTGTAATTACTTTGTTGGCTAAATGTTACGCAGTTAGTCACGTGGATGACTAGGCCAAAGATTTTCCCACAGTAGGTTGCCATTACATTCTGGGCTAGACTAGTTGCCAACCAAGGTTATGGACTACAATGTCCTGTTACTTAACCCATATCTGGAGAAATAGGAAATAGATTAATATGTTTCCTAAGGATATTTGCTCTTAAATGAATGCAAGGAATTCGACTGGAATTCGAACCCTGCTCTTCAACTTCTCGTTCCGGGCTGTTATCCACTGCACCATATAAACAGCTATAAAACAACTAATGACTAGGTTTATGCAAACATTTACGTTAATTCTACTGTGCATCCTACAATAAACTTGTAATTCCCACTTCAGTTATGCTTTCTTTTTATCACCGACACGGAGGCATATTTAAAAATTTGTCTACCCCAGACAGCAGGAAATGAAAACAGTTTTATTAATATAGTCGAGAAAGTCATTAATCTACTAGTCGATAACTATGTCTATATACTAGTCTATATCTCTGCTGTTGACAAAGGAAATAAACGGTAAAGGAAAAGATTAAACAAAAAATTCCTTAACGAGCTTACCTTCTCTGTTATCCCCAGGTTTAAATTTTTAAGGTATTAATCACGTCAAAAATATTTCTTGCAAGACAAAAAATATTTGACATGAATTTTATATAACACTCGTCCTGCAGAAGAAGGAAATCTTGTCCTGATTTGGACTTCATTGTCGAATGAAACTGATTCCAAGAAAACGCACCTTGTCACTCAGGGAGGATTTCTTATTTCACTTAACTTTGTGTTTTTGGGGATCCGAGAAAATTTGATTTATTTTCTTCCATGGGGTCGAAGTAGTTTCTACGGGTAAAAGAAAAACTAATAAAGACAGAAATTTTACCAATTTAAATGAAATTAGTTTGCTGTCTTGATAATACGGAATATTTATAAATGCGATTAATAAGACATGTGAATGTAAGGCTCACACAAACATGCATACACATTCTGATACTTAAACATACAATACCTACACATTAATAATTCTTAAATATACAAATACTTACACATTAATAATATTAAACATGCGAATACTTACGTATCTTGATACTTAAACATACAAACATTGACATATCCTGATACTTAAATATACAAATACTTACTCATTAATAATACTCAAACCTACAAATACTTGCATATTAATAATACTTAAACATACAAATACGTACACATAAATAATGACTAAACGCACAAATACATACAATTTAGTAATAATTAAGCAAGCAAATACATAGACATCCTGGTACTTAAACATACAAATACTTACATATTAATAACATTTAATCATAAAAATACACATTAATAATACTTAAATGCACAAACACTTACACATCCTGATACATAAACATACAACTACTTACACATTCTGGCACTTAAACATACAAATACTTACATATTAATAACGCTTAAACATAAAAATACACATTAATAATACTTAAACGCACAAACACTTACACATTCTGATACTTAAACATACAAATACTTACGCATCAAGATAATTAAACATACAAAGATTTACATATTTTGATACTTGAACGTACAAATTTTTAATACTCAAACATACAAATACTTGAATATTAACAATATTTAACATATAAATACTTAAGAATCCTAATACTTAAACAAACACTTACACATCCTAATGCTTAAAGCATACAAATACTTACACGTCGTAATACCTAAACATACAAATACTTACACATTATTACTAGTAAATATACAAATATTTACACATTCAGATACTTAAATATACAAACACTTAGGCATTCTGATATTTAAACATATAAATACTTACACATCCTGATACTTAAACATGTAAATAATTACATTTTAATAATATTTAAACATATAAATACGTACACATCTTGATACTTAAACATACAAATACACATCCTGATACTAGGATAAGATGCAGTAAATTATCTAATGGACCCATTTCTTTAGTACAATTATAAAAATGTGAAAGCTTTTTTCCTTTTGTTTCCTTTTATCTAATCAATATTTAATAATCTAACAGAATTGATTAATATTTTTGCTATTAAGACATTTATTTGCATTTAAAGTGCTGGTAATATTGGCTAAATCAATTACATTTTTATATTACATGTTGATTATTTGCATACATATTATTTACGTACATATTTTTGCGGGTGATTATTATAATAAATGTACAGGTAGTGCAATTGTCTGGTGTTGGAAACAAAAATCGGAGAGCTCAGTTCTAGTTCAGATACTTTTACGTACAGATACTTGTGTGCATGGTATGGATCCATCTGTTTTTTACTCCTAGCTATAGTTTAATCAGTAAGGCCGATTGAGCTCTCAAGGCATGAACAGCAATCAGTGTAGAAGAAGGACAACCTTGAGTTCAAACCATTTCTCATGAAACACTTACTGAAAACGGTCCGCTCAACATATTTGCACGGATATGTTCAGTGGTTGTTAAAAATTCTGAAAGGAAAATCCATACTGAAGAGGAGAAATAAAAATTATATTGTTTTTTACTTTTAAATTCAAGGTTAAACAAGGACAGAAACATTTAAATAAAGATCTATCCTTTCTAGTAAAGAATAGTTGGTGTGTCTAGTAATATTGAATTGATAAAAGAAAATTTGCTGCCTGAATACACAAATATAAATGTATATATATAATTAGTGGTACTAACATTTGTTGATTAATATCAGTTCTATCGAACCCCCACCCAAAGAAAAACAATGACTTGCATAATAAAATCTGACATAATCTGTATTGATTTATTTTTTGGATTAAATGCTGATTTTTTTCTATAAACACGTTCGGGACTTATAAAAAAATGCATTAAGAAACAAAGAAAAAATCGTTTTGGGAACACCAGAATTCTTTAAAAAGAAAAAACAAAAACTTCCATCCTGTTTACCAAAGTTCTGATAAATCGTCTATTCGAGAAACTAACGATGTGCCTGGAAGGAAGTCTTGAGAAAGTAGATCTTATTGATGGAAAATAGCGAATCATGTCTTCTTCTCCTTTTCAGCTCTTATTCCCCTAAACAAAAACAAAAAACGGTGAGAGAAAAATAGACGCCAGCGCATATATACACCTCAGACGTACAAATTCATTTACTTCTTATGAAATCTTCTTTAACATGTATATATACATAGATATACTCACATATAGAGATAGATGTATGTATGCGTAGAGGTATATGCATAATACAAGTACACATGTATGGATAGATGAATATAGAGATAAATATCTATTGCTGATCTTATATGTATTGCGCATTTTACAGATACGCAAATGTTTGTGGAACTGAGAAAATTATATTGCCTGAAATGCTATCTTCAAAAATCTGATTTTTATCAGTAATCTACTCTTGTCTATGGCATAACATTACTTAAACGATATAACAATAATATAGACAGCGTTATAGATATTAATGCTTGAGCGATGTTCATGGGTAAATTCTTTGCTCTAGCCAAGTGCCCTTTTCTTAATTATATATATATATATATATATATATATATATATATATACACTGTGGAAATATAAATATTGATTGCCAGTTTATCGCTTCAACTGAAATTTAAAAGTTTATTCCATTGGTTAGGTCTCTATATAATGGACTAGCAATATAACCCGGCGTTGCTCGGGTGTAATGAAAGCTTTAAAACTAATCCATGGTCCTGGAGCTCAGACTCTTTGGATGTTTACATGAAAGAACTAAAAAGCAATAGTTGTTTTCAGTTAAAGCGAAACCGTAGACTGAAAGAAAAATGACTGGATGTAAATCAAATTTTGATTTCCTGGTATCGATATCAAAATTTCTGCACTATTGTAAGAACTGCAACCTTGAAACTTCTGAATATCGTTTCTTATGTCTTTGTCTATGAGTGTATCAAATTTGATTAAAATCGGACCACTACTTATATAACCCGATTTTTTCGATTATCGATTTTCGATATTTATCGGGGGTACCTCGACACAAAACCTAGCTAAGAACACTCGCAGACGCTTATAGTACAACTGTGTAAGTTTTCAAGAAAATCGGTTCAGCCGTTTCGGAGTCTATAAGTAACGGACACACACACACACACACACAGACACAGACACACACACAGAGACACACACACAGAGACAAAGTTCCATTTATAAATAAGTTTAGATTAGATGATCTACAGGGATCTATATATGCATAGGTCACTAGAGACACTCCGACATTGTGTAATGTTTAATAGGCTTGCTTTGCTAAATCATTTACAACTGAATATTAAGCTCGATCAACACTGGGCGAACCATACTTTCTGCAATTGTGCCACATCTAAGCTATGCATAGTACATTACTATATAGCTCGCTAAGATTGAGTTACACATGGTCGAAAGATATTTTTAGGCGTGAAAATGACGGGGACCATGCAGTTTTTATTTATATATGTACACTGTTTACATCTACGAACGTTTTATTATCTTACCAATACTGACCACTCTGCCTCCACAAATATACATATTTTGAAACAATATATATATATATATATATATATATATATATATATATATATATACACTAGCAGTATAGCCCGGCTACACACACACAGACACACAGACACAGACAAAATTCCATTTATAAATAAGTTTATATATATATATACTTTTTTGTTTTTAATCAACAAGTATCAAATTCAACCAGTTTCTTAGTTAAAACAAAAGTTACTGGAAAATATTTTTAAGTAAATTTAAATTACAATGTGTTTAGTTATTAAATATTATTTTAAGAATAAAATAAGTAATATTTTAAATTAATATGAATTAATTTATTTCTAATTTGAGATATTTTGTCTGTTACCTACATTAAATAATAATAATTAGATGATTTTCTAAGTACCATAAGGCTGAAAGTATGAGGTACCCAGTAAGGATCGAACTCCCTACTCAGTTGTAATAGATTTTAGCATAACAAGCTTGTGTTTCATAGGCTACTGCTGATTGTTGCTGACCTTTTTTTAACAGTTGAATGAATGCGTTTATTGCAGAAGGTGATCTTTTGTCTTGACACCAGACAAGAGAAAGAGAAAGGGCAACCAATCCTTTGCATGTTCTAAAAGAAAAGTGAAACAACAGCGTTTTAAAAATTAAATGCAATTTAATAATAATTAATAGCAACATTTAAATAAAAAAGACAAGATATTCTCAGAACGGTTAAAGAGTGTTTATAAAAAGTCTAGATAAATAAAGTTTGATGTAGTAGTAAAATAATACATCCCATCTCCCTTGTAAATATCCATTACAATAAATATAATAAATACAATAAATATAATGTCTTGGCATCTGACAAGTAGGAATAATTATCTCTTAGTTGTGCCTCTGGACACGGGCAGAGTGTCGAGTTTATAAGTGTTTGAAATGAAATTAATCCAGTGTCTTTTGAAATGACATGATAAGTCAAGTAAATTCAACATAAGTTTTTACAAATGAGTAAATGTCTGACAACCCTGATTGCGGGTAGGCATTCTTTTATAATTGGATTAAGGTAGTCAGGAAGGACTTTGAAAAAGAGATAAATATTTTTAGCGCTTTTTATTCCTTACGGAAGTGAATCAAGAATAGATCTTATTTTACTTTTTCTCTACCAATGCTTCACATATAAGTAAAGATTATAAGGTTTGTATAAAAAGCATCCAGCCATTTTAGATATTGCTAAAACCGATTCAGTGGTCTTGATATATTTTGGTAGCCAATGTGAAGGTACCACCTGGGAAGAGATTTGACTTTGTTACTTCTTGCTAACAATGTATAGACAAAACATGTGATTCTACAGAAGAATGCTGCGAATATCATGGATTGAGCATGTGAGCAATGATGAAGTTTTAGAAAGGATGGAAAATAAAAGGAAATCAATACTGAGCACCAGGAAGAGGCAGCTGAAGTACTTGGGACATGTAATAAGGAAGGAAGGCTTGGGGAATTTGATGCTCACAGGTCCGATAGAAGGAAAAAGAGACAGGGAAAGCAGCGGATAACATATTTGAAGAACCTGAGCATGTGGATGTCAGAGCGAGGTTTGGGTGAGGTAATAGGAGAAAGCGTGCTAAGAGTCACCAAAGATAGGGAGACGTCGAAAGCCATGATCGATATGGCCCATAAAGGGACATGGTACATAAAAGAAGAAGAAGAAGAAGAAGATCTAGATAAAGAAGAAGAAGAAGAAGAAGAAGAAGAATGTGATCGAGATTAAAGAGAGCGATACGTATCAGCTGATAGCATTATGAAAACAAGACTTTGTAAGATTTTGTAGAAAATGGAAGTAACGCTGAGCTAAATGAGCATGTTATTAAAGAGTGTAATTTGAAGTGGACTAAGGCACCATCGTCATGGGCTTATTTCGTTACTATTAAATAACAGCATACTTCCGTATCTGATCTCGTATATTTATTTACTTATACGTATCTGCAAAATGCAGATGTTGACTCGATTAAAAATAATGAAATGAAGGATGGAAAACGAAACAGCAGCAAAGGATCGGCCTTAGGATCCACGTGATGAAAACTCACGCGTTAACTCCACACATATTAGCCGTTCCTTCTGATCGGCATAAATTGCTAAATATTTTGGTTTTTGTTGTTAGGCGGAATTATCAGCGCATTTAGATTTAATTAAAGTTCTTCAAACAGATCGATTTTAATACGATTGGAACAACTGGTGGGTATAATTTTGAACTTAAGTCTAAAATGTTGCAAAACGATTACTTTATGAAAAAGCTATGTTTTTTTCATTATATGAATTCCTTGATTCACTTACGCACAAATACCCTTGGGAAAGGTATTAATCCGTTTCTTCTCTCCAGATTAAATAACAGGATAGATTGGATTCTAAAGACTTGGTCGGCAGCCAGTCTACCGCAGAAAATAATGGCAACCTACTGCGGGATAATCCGCTACCCAGTTAGTCATGTCTCTTTCAAAACATGATCAGGTATGGCACATCTTTTCAAACATTACATTACATGTCCGTTAGAATTTACTGAAGGAAAGTGCATAGTATTCTATTATAAATTTAGGTAGCACGTTTCTCTGATAATGAGGTATAATTCTTTCGGCTTAGCTGGGAGGTATTCAGCATAATTATTATTATTATTATTATTATTATTATTATTATTGTTTTCTTTGATTTCTGGTGTATAATCATTTTCTTCTAGGTCCTAACCAGTGGCCTAAGATCAGAAATGGCATCATGACATTTTCCACTAAGCAATTTGTTAAAAATAAATAAATAAATAACCTAATATTTTGCATAGATAAAACCCTTCGTAAGGAATATCGTGAGTAGATGTTTTGTGTTTCTTTGAGGCAAGGGCTACCTGAAATCCCTTTAACGAGACTATCGGATCCTTATCCAATGAAACCGAGGGTTCCAACTTTAATAAGAAAGTCTTGATGACTTCACTTGCCAAATTTATGAGATTTCTACTTCAGGAGCTTTGTATTTGGATACACTTTTGAAGATACGTAACACGCTGAAGAAACTGTCATGTCAATAACTAAGCACATTTTGTTTTTGTGGTCTTTGATTACGATTTCTGATTGATTAGCTTTGACTAATCTGTATATGTGTATTGCAAAGTCCCATAAAATTGTTACACGTTCTATCTCGGGTCTGGGTGATGTTCATACCAGATTTTGCAGTTTCTTTCCCGTAAACGTTGGATATTTTCTAGTACAGATATTGCCAAGTTTTATGTTCAGTTGGTATTAACACCATGAAACCTGATACAGGATGGTCAATTGATTCTAGATATTTATCACAGAATCTCGGGTCAGTACAATTCTTTAGCATTTCGGCTGCACACTTTAGCATTGGTCAGTACAATTTTTTACATTGGTCAGTACAATTTTTAGCATTTCGTCAGTACAATTTTTAGCATTGGCCGCACAATTCTTTAGCATTTCGGGTCAGTACAATTTTTTAGCATTTCGGGTCAGTACAATTTTTTAGCATTTTCGGGTCAGTACAATTTTTTAGCATTTCGGGTCAGTACAATTTTTTAGCATTTCGGGTCAACAATTTTTTAGCATTTCGTCAGTACAATTTTAGCATTTCGGGTCAGTACAATCTTTTAGCATTTCGGGTCAGTACAATTTTTTAGCATTTCAACAATAATTTTTTAGCATTTCCCGGTCAGTACACCTTTACATTTTCGAAGTCATACAATTTTTTAGCATTTCGGGTCATACAATTTTGTATTTCGGGTCAGTACAATCTTTTAGCATTTGGGTCAGTACAATCTTTTAGCATTTCGGTCAATAACTTTAGCATTTTCTGGTCAGCATAATCTTTTAGCATTGGGTCAGTACAATCTTTAGCATTTCGGCTGCACATTTTTAGCATTTCGGGTCAGTACAATTTAGCATTTCGTCAGTACAATTTTTAGCATTTCGGGTCAGTACAATTTTACATTTCGGGTCAGTACAATTTTTTAGCATTTCGGCTGCATAATTTTTTAGCATTTCGTCAGTACAATTTTTTAGCATTTCGGGCCAGTACAATTTTAGCATTTCGGGTCAGTACAATCTCTTAGCATTTCTGGTCAGTACACCTTTAGCATTTCGGGTCAGTACAATCTTTTAGCATTTCTTGGTCAGTACACTTTAGCATTTCGGGTCAGTACAATTTTTTAGCATTTCGGGTCAGTACAATTTCTTAGCATTTCGGGTCAGTACAATTTTTTAGCATTTCGGGTCAGTACAATTTTAGCATTTCGGGTCAGTACAATTTTTTAGCACTGGTCAGTAATACACCTTTAGCATTTCGGGTCAGTACACCCTTAGCTTTCGGGTCAGTACAATTCTTTAGCATTTCGGGTCAGTACAATCTTTTTAGCATTTCGGGTCAGTACAATCTTTAGCATTTCGGGTCGCGTCAATCTTTAGCATTTCGGGTCATACAATCTTAGCATTTCGGGTCACACAATATTTTAGCATTTCTGGCCGCACAATTTTTTACATTTCGGGTCACATAATTCTTTAGCATTTCGGGTCAGTACACCTTTAGCATTTCGGCTGGCACAATCTTTTAGCATTTCGGGTCAGTACAATCTTACATTTCGTCAGTAACACCCTTAGCATTTCTCAATAAAAAAGCACTCTTTTTTAGCATTTCGTCAACAATAATCTTTTAGCATTTCGGGTCAGTACAATTTTTTAGCATTTCTTGGCCAGTAAGAATTTTTTATACTTGGTCAGTACAATTTTTTAGCATTTCGGGTCAGTACAATTTTTTAGTTACGTAGGACAGATCTTTGATTAGAAAATACTAAGGATGTTTCTTCACGAATCCGAATATATTCATCAATTAGATGTTATGTTTGCTTCTCTATAAATAATCATCACCTAGGAATATTATTATAGCTAGTTTTTATTTCTGGCATAACTAGAGTTAAGCCATTATATGTAAGTCAATGTCTAATCTATTTTTGTAACAGGTGCAAAGATGTCATTAAACAAGAAACATCATGCCTATCGAATAGAAAATTGCATACATGCTATGTTGATCCCAAGCATTATATAATCACATCAACATAGACTTCTTCTCATCCATCAGAAACCGTCTTCCACGTTCCGACTTCACTGAATACCTTGTTTTTTTTAATAATCATATCGCCCCAAGCAAGGCATTTTACTGCTATTGTTTGCAGGGGGTTACGTAGGAGGAAAGTTATGAGAAAGAGTAACTGGTTATAGGGAGTGTCAAGAGGTGGGCAAGAGAAGGATAAGAATACTGATGAAAGTGGAGAGGACGGAGAAAGAAGCATGAGGGAGAGGATGCAAGTCAGTAAGATAGGAGATGACTATTGACTTTACATTTAAATTCTTGGAGATTGTAGCTGTCGAGGAAGCAAGTAAATGGAAGGGAATTCCACAGGCGGGAAGTACGAGAAAAGAAGCTGATGGAGTAGAATTTGCGTTTACAATTTATTGGTTTCACAGTAAAAGGGTGGGACCTAGTTGGTAATCTTGTGACTCGAATAAATTTATATAAAGGGGGCACCAGTGAGCTAAGTTCATAGGAGCAGAAGCCGTGAAAGAATTTGTAGAAGAGACACAGGGAAGCCACATTGGCTTGATAAAGGAACTATTTCGTTTCACAATGTTGTATATTTATAGTGAAAACTGTAACACTGAATCATTTTAAACGTAATCAGGTGTACGACAAGGAAGAAGATCTGGAGAAGCTTGATAGGGTAATCATTTGATTGGTTAGAAGGTTGATAGGGTAATCATTTGATTGGTTAGAAGCTTGATAGGGTAATCATTTGATTGGTTAGAAGCTTGATAGGGTAATCATTTGATTGGTTAGAAGCTTGATAGGGTAATCATTTGATTGGTTAGAAGGTTTTCAAGTGTTAAAGACAAGAAAAACATGAGAATATTTACCACAAGCTGGGAAACTAGAAGCATTGAGGCATTTATTTTAAAGTTTGGAGAGAACAAGGGAAAATCTGAACATTTCTATAGTACAATTACAGGGATACCGTCAAATCCACAGGACTTGTGGGGATCTAGTTTAGAAATGATAGCAGAAACCGTAAGCGAAATTGTGTGCATATTACTCAGTAGTAGAAACTCTAGGATTAAAATCAAACAAATAGAGTTTTTATGAGTCAAGTGTAGAGTTAGAAGAAAATTCTGCTTTATTTGTAATAAATGACAATACTTCAAATTGATTGGAGGAGAGACTGGCGGTTTAATCTTGTTCAGTACACTCTTACAGGGTCACCAAATAACCTTTAGAACAAAATCTGTGACTCATTCTATCAGTGAATAGTGACTGCTTCTTTGAGGGTTCCATTGCACTCATTACAGGCGGGTCTCAGCGACGTGTCTGTTGTAATCGAACCTGTCGCCTTGGTATAGCCGAAATAAGTGATTCATGTAGACGAAAGCGACTGAGCAGGCCGATATAAACCAAGAAAAAGATTATAGTTTTATTTGGTGCTTCCATACTGACACAAGAGCTTTGATATCGATTTTCGGCCCGGGAAGAGATCCCAGTGACACATTTTTCCACAGGACGATTAAAAATATCATTTCAAGTGGAGTGTATTTACATCTAAAACATGGAATACAAAATTATCAAAAGCAATACGAACCCTGAACAATAAACAAATGTCGAAACCATCTGGCATTACAAGATACCCCTGGTGTCCTTTGGGACTGTGACGCGGTGCATAAGGGCGTTGATTAACGTTTGTTGCTGTCATCTAGTGGTCGGTATTCACCCCGATCAGGTAGTGTAACATTATACACTGGATCAGTATATTTGTAATCAGCACAAGATATTCATTATCAATCAAAAGTAATGACCACCTGAAAACTGCCAGAGAGTATATGACCGAAGAGCTGTTTTTCTAATAATATCACTTGTAACAATCAAATATAAGAACAATAGTAAATAAGAGTACGCTTGAGATTTTGCCAGGTTAAGGTTAGTAATTATTGATGCCTTGCAAATTATTGCTCATTTTTTTCAATTGGAGTAGACTAAACTATTACCCGGTTCACACTCCACCCACGTGTGTTGAACAGGTGAAGAGGCCCATCCCTTGTTCCCTGTTTAGGATGTGGTTTCCGGCTTCCTCTTTTCCAATCTTTTTACTTTTCTTTTTTCTTTTTCTTTTTTTTTTTTCAATTCTAGTAGATTGACTAAACTATCGCCCGGTTCACACTCCACCCACGTCTTTTGAACAGGCGAAGAGGCTCATCCCTTGTTCCCTGCTTAGGATGTGGTTTCCGGCTTTCTCTTCTTCAATCTTTTTACTCTCATGTAGTCCCTGCGCATCAGTGGCGTTACCGCCTTGCTCGGGGTGATATGATTAAAAAAAAAATCTCTTATATTTACAAAGAGTTCATGATGCCATGATCTTCAGGTGGATGTAGTTTAATGAAATCGTTGGAGTAAAAATGGTAGGGTTTTGAACCCAGTTTAAAATTAAGTATTTAAAGTGATAGTTGAACACTTGAAACTTGAAGACAATGATAGTGAACAAAGATAGTGAACACTTGAAACTTGAAGACAATAACTTGAATTATTTAAATATTCCTTTTCATATTTTTTCCACTTTGCCTCAGACTTGTATAGAAGTAAAAGTTAATATTAGTAACTTTTGCATATTTTTCTGTTACTGATTTTTCGTTTCTTTCTTTCTCTCCTTCACCCTGTCTTTCATTTATGACCTGACCTCCCCGCTTTGAAGCTTTTTGCAACACAATTTTTCTTTTTTTATTGCTTCTTCAATGTTTTATGAATTTGTCTAAATAATTTTACACATCATAAGAGAAAAATAAAAAGAGAAAGTAAATACAGTATTTGCTTGTGGGTATGACGTACGACGGGACAGTGTCGATCCGGAGTTCGGTCATTCGTGTCAGCTTATACAAAAACAGTTCTTAAATGTTATGTACCCTCAAAACTTTCACTGTCTCAATGTAAACAAAGACATCATGCGAATCTTTTTGACGTCAATCATCACGTCCATTGCGACTGACGGGAAACGTGACGAAGGAGTGACTTCAATGCTGCATTAGTCTCGATCAACACTCACCCAACACTCGCTCTATGTTGTATGCGTATGGCGAGCATTTTCTTTACGTATGGGTTCTTCTCTCTTTCTCTCTTATTCTGTATCTCTGTCTATCTGTCTGTCTGTCTGTCTGTCTCTCTCTCTCTCTCTCTGTGCACTGGCGTGTGAGATTGCGTTTTTATTGTGTTTGTATTCTTGTGTGAATTTGTGTCCGCATTTATACACGATTGTGCGTTTGTATGTGTTTATGTTCTTGTTTCACTATCTTTATTTACTTATGCATTCAATAGAATTTGTCTGGCGTAAGGTCACCAAAAGAGGTGAGCACTCAATGAATTTGTATGATTAGATATCACATATTCGATTCCTATTTTATGTAGAAAGTATAAATAAATAGCAATCCGTCATTACGTTGTGTACAGAACATTATTATGACGTTTTACGAAGATCAGCTGTGACCCCCTTTTACACACACACACACACACACACACACACACACACACACTTACACGCGCACGCACACGCACGCACACACTCTTTCTCTCTCTCTCACACACACACTTACACGCACACACACTTAACAAGACAGTAACAAGACATGTAGTTATTAGGTGAATATTGATTTGAAATTTTCATTGTGTTAGAATTTATTCAACTTGTAGAGCGAGACTATTCTGAGGACCGTAAATGTTATGCCAGCATTTGTCATCGGAGGCCACATTTCGAACAACATAAGGTACGCAGATGATACAGTGCTGATAGCAGACACGGAAAGGAAACTAAAAGATCTCTTACAGAAGGTAGCTAAAGAGAGTGACAAGAAAGGACTACAAATAAATTGCAAGAAAACCGAATGCATGGTCATCAGCAAAAGAGCAGCCCAAAATGCCAAATACAGGTGGAGAATACCAAAATCAAGCAGGTACAAAAATTTAAATACCTGGGAAGTGTTCTAACAGAATACGGAAAATGCGACACAGAGATTCGAAGGCGAATTGTCATGGCGAAGGACGCATTCCAGAAGCTGAGTAGAGTATTAAGAGACAGGAAAACTTCACTAGAAACAAAGAAGAGAGTACTGGAGTGCTATGTGATGTCAGTTCTTCAGTATGGCTGTGAATGCTGGACAATATTATCAAAGATGAAAGATAAACTTGAAGCAACTGAAATGTGGTTCTACAGGAGGATGCTGCAGATATCATGAATCGAGAATGTGAGCAATGATGATGTTTTGGAAAGGATGGAAACGAAAAGGAAATTAATACTGAGCATCAGGAAGAGAGAGAGCTAAAGTTCCTGGGACATGCAATGAGGAAGGAGGGCTTGGAGAACCTAATGCAACAGACCAGATAGATGGAAGGAGAGACAGAGGAAAACAGCATGTAACCTACTTGACTGGTCTGAGCAAATAGATGGCAGAACGGGGGTTGCGTGGGGTAACAGGAGAAAGCGTGCTAAGAGCCACCGGGGATAGGGAGACGTGGAAGGCCATGATCACCTACGTTCTGAAAGGACAAGCCACATAGAAGAAGAAGATCGTCACACATGGAATGATGCATTTCTTTGTTTATTGTTGATCCGATCATCTACCGAAATAACCTCCTTAGTATATGTTGTGACCTCGTCACCAAGTTGTTGTGGTCCGTTGGAGACAGAAATAAAGACACAATGACGGAATAGTGTTAAACAAATATATTAAAAGACAGTAACACAAACATATACCAATTATTAGCGTGACTATTCAGTCTGGCTGTCAGAGTTATCTGCTGAAATAGATTCCGCTCCCACTCGCTCTGCCACCCCGCTCTAAAAAGCAGAATTCCTAGGTCAATGTTTCTACACGACAACGCATGACTGTACGCCTCTTAATCCAAAGCTATCCAAAGGCAGCATCCTCCATATTCACCTGATATCTCTCCTTGGGATTATAACTTATTTGAGCTTCTCATACTACAAAAAAACAAAACAAATCAAAACAAAAAAACAAAAAACAAAACAAAAAACCAAAAAAAAAACAAAAACAAAAAACAAACAAATCCTCCAATAAGGAAGAAGTAATTAAAGCATTTGAACTGTTTGTCACGTCAAAGGATGAGACTTTTTTAAAAGATAGAATCAAGAACTTAAAGGTATGTCGGGGAACAGTCATTTATCAACATGGTAAATTAGTTATTTGATACTTCAGAAGCGTTTCATTCATTTCTTATAAAGTGTGTCATTTCATACGTGACGACTTATAATGTTTAGTCAACGTGATTAATATTCGTTAAATTAAGTGAATTGGTAAAGATGCAGATTATGTTGAAAAGTAATTATTTATTGTATAAAATAATCTTTATCCATTATTAGGCTTCTTGTAACAGTGTGGTTGAACTGTATGATGGAACACTCACCTTTTTGATTTATAGCTAGCAACTTAGATTTTTTAAAGTTTAGTCTTCTGAGCGGCATCCACTTTGCAACATTTTTCTTTTCTTTGCAAAATAATTTCTGCATGTCTTAAAACAGTGTCTTCTTGATAATAAAACATTTCTGTTTATGCAAACTGATTTTAAGTTTATCCTCATTCAAAACGCTCTTTGAAATTTTTTATAAAATTCCACCCAGAAGCCAACTCATATCGTTAAACGCGTTGAACAATTGGCACCCATTGTCTTTAGCATACGCTTTTTGTCAAAATTCCATGTCACAGTCCGTATTATACAAAATACTTAAGCTAGTGTTTGCAAACTCGATCTTCATTGAGTACACGATAATCACTGTACTATTGTTGACTTAATTCAACGAATATCTATTTGTATATATAAACACATATATCTATCGATTTAAGTCTTTTCTTAAAATTAAATTCATAATAAATTTGACGATGACGTGAGAAATATGCGGCTGTCTGTGCATTTAAGTTCGGCAAGTAATATTGTTATATATCCATAAATAACAAACACGGATGTATATAAAAATATGACTTGTGTTTTTATTAATGACGATGGACCGTGTAGCCTAGGGAACAGAGAGTTGAGGGAGCGCGCCTCTAATTGGGTTCGACGGGAGTGTAGCCTCTCTGCTTAGCTCTTCTAGATTCTTCTTCGACTTCTGGTCTTGTCTGGCTCTCTGCCCAGACTGCCTGTCGAGCCTGACTCCTGTCGAGGCTGACTGGGACTCTCTTCTTCGACTTCTCTTCCCTTCTATCGACTTCTGTGTTTCGAGGTCTTTATATATCTTCCAAAACCGGAACTCGTTTTCTTCCGGGTTTTGCCTCGATCCGCGACGCCTACTCGACGCCCACGTAATTCTCAGAGTCACCTGTCTGTTTGCTCTGAGCTATTTCCGCTCTGCCGGAAATAGGGTCAAAATGACATCCGCTGCTTTCAATGACCGAAAACACCCACGCTTCATCAGCCTTCTTGGGTGGGGCCAGATTATTATATTACAATATGTTGGGATGATTAACCGAGGTTACGATTTTGGTTTGCCAGTAACGAGTCTCAAGATATCAAGCGTAGCAAATAGCTGAGTTACGAGGTGAGTAGAAGCAGCTTTAGATAGAATTCAAAGTTCATAAATTAATTTCATTTTTTCTCAAGCGAAAACTTAAGTTACTCCATAGCTGTCACTTTCACACTCTCCATGGAACAGACAGACAGATAGACAGACAGACAGACAGACAGACACACACACACACACACACACACACACACACACACACACACACACACATAGATATATATGTATATATACATATATTTAATGATGTGTATTTATGTAGCAAAAATCGTTAAAACAGTTTGAATAATATCGACAGATTTTTATATATATATTATGTTACAAAGATAATGGCCGCTCAATGTGCATTTTGAAAAGCCATTTTAACATAGTATTCATGGTATATATAAAGTGAATTTTATGTATGTATAATAATTAATGTGTACTCTTTAATAACTTTTAACTTATTTTCAGACAGAAATGTTCTTGAAGCACAGAAGTTCTAATTGTGTTATGAACATGACAAAAAACAAAAACGCCTGCCAATATCAACAGAGCAGGGAGAGATGTATCTACAAGTGATCGGACAATAGGAAGGTGATTCCATAAATTCCGTACTAATGATGAGAGCTTTGAAGATGAAGAAGGTAGCGGACGGTCATGCAGTCTTGATAACGAACAATTGCAAGCGGTTGTTGAGGAAATCCCACGTTAAAGTGTCCGAGGAATTTCGCTTGGTGTCAGCACTGCAACAGCTTCATGCCATTTACAGAGTAAAGGCAAGGTGAAAAATGTTCCTCATGATCTCTATGAAAATAAAAAAACTTCGGCGTATTAAAATGTGCTCGATGCTCTTTCTGCATAAGACCGATAATCCCTTTCTTGGCCGAATAGTCACTTGTGATGAAAAGTGGGTCCTTTATGATAACCGTAAACTATCAGGTCAATGGCTTGATCTTGATGAGTCCTCCAAACATTTCCCAAAGTCAACATTGCATCAGAAAAATATTATGGTGACCGTCTGGTGGTCTGCAATTGGTACAATATACTACATCTCCCTGGAAACTAATCAAAGCATTAATGCAGGGCTTTGCTGCAGTCAACTTGCTGAAATGCATGCACTCCTGCAAAAAAGAGACTTGCATTGGTGAATCGACGTGGTCTAGTTCTGCCCCACGGTAATGCGTAAGCACATGTCGCAATAATGACTTTGCAAAAATTCAAACTTGGGATACGAGAGTTTACCATATCCGTCATATTCTCGAGATCTTTCATCCACTGATTATCATTTTTAAGCACTTAGGCACATTTTTAAATGGTAAAACTTTAAGGTTCAAATGAGAGGTGGAATCAGTTTTCAAAGATTTTGTTGTATCTCAGCCAATACGTTTTATCAACGAGGAATGAATAATACCGTCGATCGATGGCAGTGGTTGATAGATACTCAAGGCACGTATTTTGACTAAGTTCAACATTTCTACAGTTAATTTTTCAGTAATAAAATTGTTTCTGAAAAAGGTCATTATTTTTGTAACAACCTTATATATATATATATATATATATATATATATATATATATATATATATATATATATGCATGTGTGTATGACAGTGTGACTTCAAACTTTACAATAGTTGATACTCATTTCGAAATACACGACCATTTTTATTTGAAATAATGTGTATTACGTCTATCGGCCTGTCCGTCTACAGCGGCATTCAACCTGGGCAGGCTGATCTGGATTCTTTCCTAGAAAAAGTTTCATGAGACTTTTTGTCTCCGGAAGCGGTCTCCAACGGAATATGTTGTTGAGATTTTTCCAAAGTCGGTTGATAATTCTTATTGTGGTAGACTGGTTGCCAATCAAGGCTATATAATACAGTCTGTCCTGCAATTGGGGGAGAAGAGATTGATTCATACCTTTCCTACGTAAGTAAATGTCATTAATTTAACTGGGATTCGAACTCGGCTCTCCACTATCTATGAAACCAAAACCATTTAATTCTTCAGAAATATAAATGTGTATGTAGGTGTTGCTTGTTTGTATGTATGTGTATGCTCATTTGTGCACGTATCTTTGTGTATTTGCGCGGGCATGTTTGTGGGGAAAAACCACTTACTTGATTTCTTCCTTCAGATTTACAAACCAACAATCATTAAAGGTCCTATCTCACCATGGGAATCACAGTAAAATGTCCTTCTTTCTTTTGAAATTAATTGAATGTGATTGACTGTGCCAGAAATTGAACTGTTCTAACCCCAACTTTACATTTCTCATTTTCTTTCGCACTTCCTTGCCGTCGGAGTGTTGCGCTTACGAAAGAAAAAATAAGAGATTATTCGTGGCAATATGCTGTCACTCGCTAATAGTTTTACTTTTGCTTGGATTTGACAACGTTAAACAGGAGGAAAAACGATCGGTTTACAAGACAAATGTGACAAATAAAGACTTTATCTGTTGTTGACTGGTTACGTGAAAACAAGCAGAGCTCTTAATCTAATTCTTATTCTATTTGCTTCACCAAAAACAGTCCAGGAATAATAGAATAGAAAACACACAAATGGAATAAAGAACAGAAAAATAAAAACGCTGAAAATGTGGAATGGCGAAAACGAACAATGAAAGACGAAACAGAAGTAAGAAAACTGTAAGAAAAAGTTTAAATTAAAGAGAAGTAAATTTTGAGTGAGGAAAAAAAGGAAATTACTCCAGATTGCTAGTGAGAAGATAAAGATAAAAAATAGGAAGGAGAAATGAGTGAAAGGTGATCAAGTGAAAAGATTAATAAAAGGGCATATTAATAGAGAATCTGGATGAAAAGGAGTATCTGAAATGATTTTTATGAGCAAAATTAGAAAAGTAAGAAAAAGGACGAAGTAAAAAACAACTGAATTCAAAATATTGAATGGTAAATCTAAAAGGGAGGAAGAAATTAAATAGGAAACAACAAAGAATACTGGAATAAAAAAGAATCTACAACAAAAATATCGTATACAAAAGCAATTGCTCATTCTTTGGTGTATTCTTCAAGTTTGAAGAATTTATTATCTCTCAAGTCGTTGGTGCGAATTATATAGAAGCAATTTATTATATCTCAATTTGTAGTTTCGAGTGGCTTCTCTTACTGGAAGTTTGAATTAATTAAATACTATTTAACGAATCATTACGAGATGATAGAGATTGTTTCAGCCCTTCAACTTATACCTCAAGCGTTGCCTTAACCAAAGCTTCAATTATGTATGGTTTTAGTGAGCAAGCGGAGGTATACGGCCTGTTTCTCCTACGAAATATTTTTATCATAATCACAGGAGATCTTTATTGTCATGGAATGTTGGAAGTAGGTATAGAGACACAATGGCAAGTTGTCATGTTTTGTTCCAAATGAACAGCTTGTTTATACAAAAAAGCAAGATGCGGCCATTTCGCCGACGACGCACATTTAGAAATCACAACAAATCAAGAAACTCTTCAACTAATCATAATTTAACGCAAGTATTTTTAAATTATTAATTTTTTCACAAAGTAAAAAAATCTGGGCCGATTTTAGAGATTATCAAGCTGAAAAAAAAACCCTTTCCAAGAATGTCTTTTTCAAGAAATCAGTTGCAGAAATCATGTCGAAAAGTTAACCTCTTGACACGTGATGTGCATACTTTGTAAATACTTGAAACATATTTGCGCACATTGCAAATTTTGTCGTGAGTGTGTGTGTGTGTGAGAGAGAGAGAGAGAGAGAGAGAGAGAGAGAGCGAGAGAGAGAGAGAGAGAGAGAGAGAAAGAGATAGAGAACCAGTAACTGACTAAAAAACGGCATGCTTGTCATTAAACATCACCACAACTCAACACAATATATATATATATATATATATATGTGTGTGTGTGTGTGTGTGTGTGTTTGTGTGTGTTGTGTGTGTGTGTGTGTGTGCGTAAACGCGCGCACGCACACCCAGGATTATTAAATGTTTCGTTAAATACTGTGCATGTAAAAGACAAAACAGGTGTTCAGCTATATTGCACAGATGTAAAGATTTGCGTAAAAGAGTGTGAACGCCCTTTGCCCTTACATGTATATTTCTACATGCAAATACGTATGAGCATCTATCTATCTATCTATCTATCTATCTATCTATCTATCTATCTATCACGGTCTCTTTAAATATTTATCTATCTATCTATCTATCTATCTATCTATCTATCTATCTATCTATCTATCTATCACGGTCTCTTTAAATATCTATCTATCTATCTATTTATCTATCACGGTCTCTTTAAATATCTATCTATCTATCTATCTATCTATCTATCTATCTATCTATCTATCACGGTCTCTTTAAATATCTATCTATCTATCTATCTATCTATCTATCTATCTATCTATCTATCTATCTATGTTATTTTATTTCTAATCTTATCTCCAGCATCATTGATTAAATTTTCTTTTTCAATCCACCAAAGACGGAAGCGCACAAAATAGAAGAAATGGCAGTGAAATGGATATTTTTTTCCTTTTTATTTTCAAACATTTCTGCTCACTACAATTTACAGGCCTCCTCTTTTACTTTTTACTCTTCTCCATTGGTCAAATGTTTATGTCTGTAATATCGGCTATGTTCGCATGATGCGGACCGTGTAGATTACTTGACGGTACCCCTTTACAAAGAACATGTGTTACCGGATAATACCATAGGAAATCTGACAGCCAGTCGGGCTCTGAGGTCTCAAACTTTCGACAAGCTGATTAGCTGTCTGTCTTGTTGGCTAGTGGCTCAGTAGAGGCGGAGGAGGTTCAAGTATAAAAGAACTAACCGAGTATAGAAAAGAATGTGAAGGATCCTTAAAAAAAGGCACCATATTTAGCTGCTGTGTATGTCAGAACGCTTCTGTAGTGCGATGCGGTCCCCGGGACGTAGATATTTGTTCATGGACGAGAAATTGCATTTAATTTTGCTATTTTAAACAGAATGATAAAAAAAAAATAAGTAAAGAAGATAGAGAAGATTCTCCAAAAGGAAATAATTCTAATTTTGGGGGAACATTTTTAGAGTTCTTTACAGGCGAATACATCTAACAGTAAGACGTGGAGGTTTTTCTAATCTCTGCATCTACTTCAATATTGCCAGCCCTTAACCCCCACCCTCACAGGCACACAAGAAGAAAGTGAGTAAAAAAATTCTCTATTCGAACACAGGACTTAAACACACCCACACGCACAAACAAACACACACATGCACGTACATACACAGTGTTGAACTATTATAAGAACAGATGTCATGCAACTATTAGTTATATGTGCATAAAAATAAAATTCGAGACCGTAACGGAATCTACAACAGTGACAATATACCGGAGGATCTAAGCAGATCAATATTCATAGCACTGCATAAGAAGCCAAGTCCAAAGGAATGTGAACTCCGCTGAACAATCAGATTAAAGAGCTACATAGCAAAACTCATCATCAAGATTCTGATGAACATAGCAGACGCAACCCATAGAGATAAGACAAAAACAGTTTTGCTTTGTTAAATATACCAGAATAAGAAATGTGATATACATGCTCAGAATGCTATCTGAAAGAGCAATACAAATGCCGAAGGACATTCACATGTGCTTCATAGACTTTATAGCAAAGGAATTTGAAAAAGTACACCAAAAAGACTTGTTCGAGGTACAACCTTGACATTTTTAGAAACGACATAAGGATAATCAAGAACCTATATTGGTAGCAAATAAATTCAGCGGGTATAAAAACTAAAAAGGTGTGAAAGACAAGGACGTGTTTTCTCACTGGATCTATTCAATTTATACAGCGAAGCAATTCTGAGAGAAATAAAATCCTTGCCAGGATTCGTCATTGGCTGCCACAATCTCAACAATGTAAGATACGGACGATATGGTGCTGATAGCAGACACAGAAAAGAAAATGCAGGATCCCTATAGAAGATAGCAAGAAAAAACAAGAAGAAAGGACTGAGCATAACCTTCAAGAAAACCGAATGTATGGTCATCAGCAAAATGAGGACCCCAAAATGCCAACTACAGGTCGAAGAAACTAAAATAAAATAGGTACAAAATTTAGATATCTGGGAAGAGTTCTGACAGAGGATAGAAAATGCGACGTTGAGATCCGAAGACACACTGACATGGCCAAGGACGCATTTCAAAATCTAACCAGAGTACTGAGAGACAGATAAATCTAATTAGAAATAAAGAAAAAAAGTGATAAACTGCTATGTGATATCTGTCCTTCTGTATGGTAGTGAATGCTGGACGATCTTTTCAAGAATGAAGAAGAGGCTCGAGGTAGTAGAAATGTGGTTCTGCAAAAGGATGCTGAGGATACCAAGGACGAGCACATGAGCAACGATGAGGTGTTGGAGAGGATGCAAACGAGAAGAAAACTCATACTTAACATCAGGAAGAGTCAGATGAAGTTTCGAGGAATGAGGAAAGAAGGCATAGAGAAACTGATATTCACAGGACGGATAGAAGGAAAGAGAGACAGTGGAAAACAGTGCGAGACATATTTTATAGACTTGAGTAAATGGATGGCGGAGCGGAATTCAAGAGAGATACCAAGAGGAAATTTATTGAGAGCCAAGTGGAAGTCTATGATCGTCTACGTACTGAAGAGACACAGCACACAAAAAAGAAGATACTAATATACATATATATAACACACACATATATATATATATATATATATATATATATGGTAATTATTATTAGTAGTATTATTATAATAGCTTACTACAACTTAATAGCTATAAAATAAATCTCCTTATCTATATATTACAAAATATATTAACCAAATTTAACTGTCTGATGATGATGTTTTAACACCGAAACTTTATGGCTATTAAGTTGCAGTATGCTATAACAACAACAACAACAACAACAACAACAACAATAATAATAATAATAATAATAATAATAATAATAAGACTTAAAGTTATATGCTAAGAATGATAATGAGCTGGAAGGTCTTCTGCAAACTGTAAAATGCTTCAGCGAAGACATTGGAATGAAATTTAATTTGAATAAATGTGCTAAAGCTACAGTTTTACGTGGATCAATACAAGAAACATCCTCAATTAGCCTAGACCCTGCTGTAACAATAAAAGAATTGAAACCAGAAGAAGCTTATAAATACCTAGGTGTAAATGAGAGCGAAAATATTCACCATAAAAAAATGAAAGAAATAGTGCGTAAAGAGTACTATAGAAGGCTACGAATGATATTAAAAACTGAATTAAATTCACAGAATAGAGTTATGGCCATTAATAGCCTTGCAATCCCAGTTGTCCAATATAGCTTCAACATCTTAAACTGGAGTCTAAACGAGATCAGGCGAATGGATGCTAAAACAAGAAAGCTTCTTTCTAAGCATAAGATGCATCATCCAAAGGCTGATGTAGACCGTCTATACATACCCCGTAAAGAAGGTGGAAGGGGTCTTATTCAGCTGGAATTGTCATACAAGACAACAACTATTGGCTTACTAACATACATAGAAACAACAAAGGATTGGATGATACAATTAGTAAGGCAACATGAAGAAAGAAAGAAAAAATATTCAATAATAAAAGAAGGCAGTAAATACAAACAAGATTTACAGTTAGTAGATTCTGTAGACAAGCAAAACAGTAGCCAAGAACCAACTATTGCGGCAAAAAATATGAAAATGAAAGCCAAAGATAAAGCTCTTGAAAAGATGAAACAGCGCTGGCAGGACAAACCTCTGCATGGCCAATATCCAGTACGTGCCAATAAATCCAATGTTGACAAAGTTAATACTCATCGATGTTTACGTGCATCTGGATTAAAGTCTGAAACTGAAGGATTTATACTTGCAGCACAAGACCAAAGTCTTTTCACGAGAAACTTTCAGGCAAATATTATGCATAATAATATGGATCCAAAATGCAGGTTTTGTGATAAACACCAAGAAACAATAGACCACCTAATCTCAGGCTGTTCTGTGCTTGCCCCAAACGAATATAAAAATCGCCACGATAGAGTTGGGCAATATTTACATTGGGCAATGTGCAAACATTATGGAAAAACTGTAAACAAACACTGGTATGAACATCATCCAGCACCGGTTACAGAAATAGAAGATGTAACCATTCTATGGGATTACACCATCTACACAGACAGAAAAATTGAAGCAAACAGGCCAGACATTATTGTTAAAAACCAGAAGGAGAAAACTTGTCTATTAATTGATATGGCTTGTCCAGCGGATTGTAACATAGCAATCAAGGAATTTGAAAAACTGTCAAAATATAAAGACCTGGAAATTGAAATAGAAAAAATGTGGAAATTGAAAACAAGAGTTGTGCCAGTGATAGTAGGTGCACTTGGAATGATAAAAAATGGAACAAAACAACACATTGAAAGAATCCCTGGAAACCCCAGCTTAAGAGATATACAAAAAATTGTCTTATTAAGTACAGCCCACACACTAAGGAAAACGTTATCTATGTAATGCTGGGGATGATAGGGAAGATAGAAAAACATGAAATGGAGTCATAACAACACGCCACTACCTGCCTTAGGTCTCCCCGCAGACTTGGTTGGTAGTGAGACCAAAGCAGAAATCGAAATATGATGAAAAATGACATAATAATAATAATAATAATAATAATAATAATAATAATAATAATAATAATAATAATGACCATATAGTTATCTCCTACTTTTGTATTGAGCACTTTTAAAGTAATTTATCTGTGGAATGTACTTTCATTAGTAACCAGTACTTATATTATTGTTATATATGTATTTATATATGATTATAACATATATATGTATGTATATTGATTATTTGACACATATGAGATGGATAAATAGTCGTCTAAGTTACGCAAAATGAAAATAACACTGTCATCTGATTTTAACACATATATTTATCACAATGACACAAAATATCTTGAAATATTTAAGAAAAACTTTATTCAATAAAATCGTCATCCGCTTCAATCAAAGCCTCCAGACGATTTCAGAAACTCCTGCGTCTTTTCTGAACGGTCTCCTCGTTTAAGTTGGTGAATGCTACCATAATTCTTGCCGTCAGTTCATCTTTGGTGTTGCAAGGAGTTTTAATGATCAATGGAGTTGCGGTCTTGGGACTTAGGTCACCAGATGTAAGGGGGGATGTGGTTGCAGACAGGCATGACTGGGTTCTCCTGCTTGTGAGACATGTTGAAGAATCCTTTTGCCAGCCATAGGGTCTTCCAGCAGCCAGTCTCTTGACCTACGGCAGCACTACCTCCTTAAGTCACTTGATGTAGGCCCTCGTGTTGACTCTGAGGTCCTTACTAACAAATTCAGGAGTTTTTTTTTCTTATCAGAACTATCAGAGTTAGTTTCCTGAGTTGCCGCAGCTTTGTAATTATCATTAGACACATTCAACTCTTTCCGAATCTTCTGGACTCTCCACAGAATGACACCCAACAGTCTAAAATGTTTAGATTTTAATCTCCAACGCAATTGTCCAGTATGCATACCGTTTCCAAATTTCTGGCGGAAGGAATTGTTTCATGGTGCTCGTTTTCTCACAGACGCTGTCCAACTGAACCAACTATACCGTGTAATCGACAAAATAAAAAAAAAACAAAAACAATGCGCCTGCGCGAAACTAAAATCTAAAAAAATTTCCCCTTCGCATCCTGTATACGCAGACTTAAAGCTCTAATCCTATATATATATATGATTACTAGCAGTACATCACGGCATTGCTCGGGTGTAATGAAAGCTTTAAAACTAATCCATAGTTCTGGAGCTCAGTCTCAGTCTAAAGAATATTTGTGGGAAGTTTGGTGAGAATCGGATAAAAATTGTGGATTTGTATAAAGGACATACAAACAGATAAACAGACACACACACAAACATCTTGCCTTATATATATATATATATATATATATATATATATATATATATATATATATATATATATATTATCGATTTTCTGTACTGTTGTAAGAAGTGCAACCTTGAAACTTCTGAATAACGAGTGTATCAAATTGAATTAAAATCGGACCACTCCTTCTATAACCCGATTTTTTCGATTATCGATTTTCGATATTTATCGGGGGTACCTCGACACAAAACCTAACTAAGAACACTCGAAGACGCTTATAGTACAACTGTAAATTTTCAAGAAAATCGGTTCAGCCATTTCGGAGTCTATAGGTAACGGACACACGCACAGACACATACACAGACACACACAGACAGACAAAGTTCTATTTATAAATAAATTTAGATAGGTTTATGTCTGCATGTAAATAGAACTATGCATAGGCACATATATCTGTTTCCTTATATGTAAGTTAAATAGATATGTATAGTAATACATACATATTAATAACGCATCATTTTTTCTTTTTTAAGTAGGCGTATAAGATACATTTGCGAACGTATAATTTTAAGTTCATGCGCTAATATTCGCGTGGACATATGCGCGCGCACACACATACACACACACATATATATACATATACATATATATATATATATATATATATATATATATATATATATATGTGTGTGTGTGTGTGTGTGTGTGTGTGTAGATTCGAAAGAGAAATTTTCCTTTTGGGATTACAATGAATAGAAGTGAGTGACTGAAAGGAGGAAAAGAACAAAGAGAAAAGAAAAAAACGGGTGTACGGGTGGTTGAGTGAGGAAGAAAGTATGAGAATATCTTGGATCTTACTCAGTTCTATTTTTTGTTTCTAATTTGTGCACTAAATGGAAAATTCAATGACTACCTTTTCGATCAATCCTATCAGAGAAGACAGAAAATCGCCCGAATTTTTAGTGTCGTTCGACAAACACATTTTACGCAAGTTGGTTGGACTCGCTTCGCTTGCTATATTTAACCTTACCCCAGATTTATCCATCTCCTTAGCAAGCATGCAAGGGAAAAAACTTTTCAAAATGTATTATTTTTTCTATAATGTATGTATAGTCTAAAGAAATAGTAACTTTGGAACTACGTTCAAGGAGTTTAAAAAGATACCTAGACTCATGCTGGTTTTAAAATAATCGATCTGTTTGCATCCGATTAACTTGCAATCCATAAATATTGAGATTAAAATTTATTTCAGGTCGGATACAGCCTCATCCCAGATGGATATCTTATTCAGTCATATAGCAAATTGCTCGCGAAGCATCACGCTTATAAATATCCCAATGAAAATCATCTGTAGCGGAATAGGAAAGGGTTCAGCTCACTGAAAATTGATAATGGTAAAGAAAAATAAAAAAGGGAAATCAATATATGAATTAAAAAGACAAAATTATCGACGTATTTTCCAGGAAAGGAAGGTGCTTTTTCTTTAATAAATGCTTTACCCGGGACGTAAAAAAAAAACAAAAAAAAAACATAATTCAAAAAAGCAAAACCAAAAACAGAGCAATAGTGGCGGTACAATGCAGTTATAAATTTACTCTACATTTGTCTGCATATTAAAAATAATTAAAGAACTAAATAATTCAACCTATAAATAAATTATCACATTTTTTTCATAAAAAAAATAATATAGTTCTATTCCAATTCAGTCAGTCAGTTAAGGACCATATGTGATACACGCTTTGGGCGAGCATGTCTCGAAAGAGACATGACTGACTGGGCAGAAGATTATCCCGCAGTAGGTTACCATTGTTTCTGCGGTAGACTGGTTGCCAGTCAAGGCTATAGAACCCAATCTGTTCTATTATTTAACCTGTAATTAGAAGGAATAGACGGATTGATTCCTTTCTCAAGGGTATTTGCGCGTAAGTGAATGCAAGGAGTTCAACTGGAATTCGAACTCGGCACCCCGGTTCCGAGTCTATATCCGCTGCCAATTACGTCACCCAAAAAGTCAAACACTTAGAGATGGGCAAATTGTCTAACGCCACGTAATTTTGTATTACTTTTATAAGTGTTCTAATCACACAGGTGTTATATATAAAAATATATTGTTAAAAATGTTCTATGTATACCGTGGAAGAATGCTTCATATCAGAGATAGAGCGTTTATAGAAACTGTCAGTGACACGCTTTAATGCTATTTTAAGAACAAGTCTTGTTCAATTTTGGTACAATCTGTAAATATTACCCAAAATTTCGTGATTACTTTGATGTAAAGATGGAATATAGCAGCTGAGACAAGGACCTATCAAAAAGAAAGAACCATTGTATAAGGATTGTTGAGAATGTCACCTATTTATCCCCTAATATCATTAATTGGTTCTGCTCCTTGGCTACGAAACTATTTCTCGTATTAACAAGAAATTTTTGCTGAAAAAAATCATAGTGTAAAAATAATAACTTGAAAATGTATACGACATGCATTCTGTCTACTTTTCTTTACGGATGCGAGATATTGGGGTTACTGTCGAGGCCACCGTAAAGACTAGGCCGAATCAATAGGAGGAGAAGAAATGTTTGACGTTATAGTCTTGTGTATTTTAACATTCAAGAGGGGTGTCGTTGTTTGCATACAACCTATGCATTTCTAGAACTGATCAAGTATTGCAAAGAAGAATTAAAAATGCTATACATATTACCTGGCAAATATCAAACTGGTCACCTTGAGGCAAGGTTTGGTCAGTACTGACGATCAGTAGAATATTTCGGTGCGGCAAGTGTTTGAGTGTGAAAAAAAATTTAGAATGCTATCAATTTTGAAGTTGAATTTACCATTTAATCAGCAATGCATTAAAATTGATTTAAAGAATTTACAAGAACCAAACTGGGATAAAGTGACAGAGGAACAAAAGTTAGATGTGAATAAATTTAGAATTGATGTTAAAGAACATGATGCTAATAAATGCAGAGAAGTTCTTTCTGTAATACTATATTTAGCAGGCTATTGCTGTTATGCAGTTTTTAAGAAAATTAAATGTAATAGTTGTAAAGATTTAATATCTGGAAGAGAAAATGTGAAAGAAATACCTCAAATAAAGAGCTATTTTCAAGGGATTGATAGAGATTCTCTTTTATATCCTAATGATGCAACTACAAATTTTGTTCTAGACTAATTGGAGTAGATAGACTAAACTATCGCCCGGTTCACACTCCACCCACATCTATTGAACAGATGAAGAGGCTAATCCCTTGTTTCCTGATTAGGATGTGGTTTCCGGGTTTCTCTTTTCCAATCTTTTCTTTTTTTTCAATTGGAGTAGATAAACTAAACTATCGCCCGCTTCACACTCCACCCACGTCTATTTAACAGGTGAAGTGGCTCATCCCTTGTTTCCTGTTTAGGATGTGGTTTCCGGGTTTCTCTTTTCCAATCTTTTCACTCTTTTCTTTTCTTTTTTTTTTTTCAATTGGAGTAGATAAACTAAACTATCGCCTGATTCACACTACACCCACGTCTGTTGAACAGGTGAAGAGGCTCATCCCTTGTTTCCTGTTTAGGATGTGGTTTTCGGCTTTCTCTTTTCTAATCTTTTCACTCTTACGTAGCCCCCTGTGCATCAGTGGCGTTACTGCCTTGCTTGGGGTGATATGATTAAAAAAAGATTATGCAGTCATTGGTAAACTGGTAAAGACCGTTCTTTTCTTCATTCAGTAAATCAAATGAAATTATCCATGTATATAGCATTGGATATTTTAGCAGATAATGAGCTTCTTTTTAATGTTGACTCTTGTTATGAGGGTTAAAATATAGAAAAAATAGGATATTGTCTAGAGTTCTACAAATGTTCTTTTAAATATTTTTTGTTCTAGGGAAAATAATATTAATACAAATAACAAGTTAAGGAAAAAGAAAAACAGGAAGATTATAACATTTAGCTAAATTTTGCATTTGTAACTTATTTTTCTATAATTATTATTTGATTTTAAATCTATTTTTTGCATCTTATTCATTTGCTTGTTTGCGTTTAATTTATTTGTTTCTTATTTATATTCATGTGTTTTGCTTATTCATCATCTACTTGTAATTTGTTTGTCTGCTTATTCAATTATTGTTTGTTCCCTAATTCGTATTTCAGCTGTTGTTGTATTTGAGTAATAGTCATTTAATAATTACAATATTGTAACTTTACACAATAATTGTTAAAATTGAAATAAAAAAGTGCAAATTAAAACATCACTGTATTTACAATATTCGAATTATTGTCCTCATCTTTGTTGCCATTTGTACGACATTTTGGCCGTTGTACGCTTCGGCCTTCTTCCGGTGCTAGGAATTAAGAACCTAACACTTTATTACAATCACTGTCATAAGCGGTGACCCAGAGTCATACGAACAGGAAATGATCAGTATAAGCAGTACCCTACAGCGAAACAATTATCTAGAGTACATGACAACAACTCCAACATACATGGACGGGAGGGGGCATGAGGATAGCAACTCTCAGAAAACAGCCTCGGTCTGTCTATCCTATGTGAAGGGGTTATCGGAGAAAATACAAAGGATCTGTGGTCATATAACATTGGGACGATCTTCAAAAGTGGTTCTACATTTCGCAGGTACCTCTTCCGAGTAAGACCCCCAACAGAGGAGGACATGACTAAGGACTGTGTGTAACGCCTTTCCATGCAGCCGTAGAAAGAAATATAAATGACAAACAGACCCCCTCTTAAGGTAAGGCTACAAGAACATCGCAAGGCCGCAACACGAGGGTAGATAGAAAAATCTCCATATGGAAGGAGAAAGGGGATCATCGCACTCTATGGGATGAAGGTGAAATAATAGATAGAGAACGCCAAACCTTAAACCTAAGGAATCAGCACATATGCTAGGCTTCAAAAATCTCCTAAGCCGACCAAGCATAGAAATGAACACAATATAGGAACCAGTAATAAGGAGTGCCAGAGGAAATCATTAGTGTCAAAAATTGCAATATGAGCCCTGGTAAAAATACTAGAGAAAACCATTAACATA
Organism: Ascarosepion bandense; assembly: GCA_037127315.1. Taxonomy (NCBI): domain Eukaryota; kingdom Metazoa; phylum Mollusca; class Cephalopoda; order Sepiida; family Sepiidae; genus Ascarosepion; species Ascarosepion bandense. Next base: position 2,275,622 of record JBBBDQ010000279.1, read on the forward strand.
AAAAATACCCGAGAAAACCATTAGAATAAAAAAAAATGCAATATGAACTCTGTAAAAAAAAGTGTACTGTTATAAGTCCCAAAAATTCAGTTGTTCTTAAGGACATATAGCCCAGGGGATATAGACGTTGGTTAGTTCCTGTGACTTGACCTAAAGAGTTGTGAGTTCAATACCAAGTAATTGACAGGGTTAGAGGGAGATAACTAATGACTTCCAAAAGAGGCACTACTATGAGAATGATATACACCAGTGATTGTAATAAAGGGTTCGGTTTCTAGCCTGAAGAAGGTCGGAGCATACAACGGCCGAAACATCGTACAAATGGCAACAAAAATGAGGACAATAGTCCGAATAATGTGAATACTGGAAATACTACCTCATCTCAGAAATATAGACTAATTCTAAAACAACGCTGATTATAATTTTAAAAAAAATGTTTTTACATATGAAACAATTAAAATTATTAATGATTTTCAGTCTTTAATTTTGTATAATTGCAACATATTTTTCCATCAGCATTATTTGATTTTTAAATCTATTTATTGTTTGTATCTAATTTATTTGCTTCTTATTTATATTTAATTGTTTTATGTTTTATTATTTACTTGTAATTATTTTGTCTGCTTATTCAATTATTGTTTGTTCCCTAATGCATAATTCAGTTGTTGAAATAGTGTATAAGAGTAATAATCACTTACGATATTGTAACTTTACACAGAATAATTGTTAAGATCAAAATAAAAATATGCAAATTAAAACGACGCTGATTAAAATAAAAAAAAATGTTTTTAAATTTTCAACAAAATAATTAACAAATTTCAGTCTTTAAATTTTCACGAAAAGTAACGTGATGTTTTTGTTTATTTACTTTAATTTAGATAACTCCACTCATTCTCGATAACTAACTTTTAAATTGAATTTTTAAAAATAAAAGTTTTTCCTGAAACTTTTATTCTAGTTATACTTGAAATCCAGACGATTAAATTTACTATTTCTAATAAGCAAAATACTCTCGTGTATTTCTATCAGAAATTATATTGATTGGAAACTAAAATTGTTCAATTTTTTAAAATTATTTTAATTTTTCGGCCATTTTTGAGCGACCGACACATTTGTAAACAAAAGTTAATTTTCGCTTTTAAAAATCTTGCAAAAATAAAATATACATCTGTGGCACATTATTTAAAAAATAGCAAATATAATGTTAAATTAATCTGATTTACACAAGTATTAGTTATTTATAGCAAGAGATTTAAAGTAAAACTATTTATTAAACACAGAGTTGAACTTTCTAACCTTTATACTGTATTTAAAATGTGTTGGCAGATTGACAGATGCGAGATAAGATAAGTGTATGGCGATCACAAGTGACATAATTGTACATTTTTTCCTGTAAGGGATAGAAACTCTGAAACAAATGAATTTTTAATGTACACATAAAAATTACCATACAAAAAAAAAACTTCAAATACGCAAAAAAAAAAAAAATTAGAATATTAAGGCGTTTCAATTTTTAGTTAATAAATATAATCTTCACTTAATAAGTTAATAAACTAACAACAACAAATCTTTGAAATATTTAAAAAATACTTTTGAAAACTTATAAATTATTATGATAAAAAAATGAAAACAGTTCTTTTAAAATTTCATTATTAATCGAAAAAATTCTTCTTCCGACTATAATGTCCTTAATACATATTTTTATTAAAGTTATTAAAAGTTTATCAAATTAAACAATGTCATAGTTTTATTTCATTTTTATTTTCCTAGTGGGAGCAGATTTTCGGAAATATTGTTTAAAAAATAGATGATTTACATTTCCCAATAAGTCCTGCGTTTAACTAATAAAACCAATTTTCCCAACAAAATTTAATATCATAAAATTTCATGAATTTACGTGGAGATGGAGTAACAGATGTAAAAAAAAATTCCAGATATTTTAGAAGTAATAATTAAAAAAAAAAGTTTCATTAATATCCGACAATAATTTGATTTTTGCAAGAATTTCAAAATTAATATTTGTCAACGGAAAAAACAAAACAAAACAAAAAAAAAACAAAAATAAAAAAAAACTGAGTTATGTAATATCACATTTTCTATTGTAAACTCTCGTAAGGATTTTGTTACCCGCAAACTAAAATTAAAACAAGAATTTTACCAAAATTTTGGGCGTGCTAGAAGGGAATAAAATATTAAAAACATATTTTAAAAATACTTTGATTTTTTCCTCTGAATAGCATACACATTTTCATAGAAAAAGTTCATTTTTTAAAGTTTGGAGCCTTTTTAATTCATAATATGCTGTTTTTTTCAGTGATTTAGTGGAGTTACCTACTTTAATGCCGTATTCAGCTATAATTTATGATTATTATTAATTATTTGAAAATAAATGAATATCAAGTAAAGTTCAGTATACAATCTTACCCTGTTTCTTTTTTCTTTTTTAAACGTGATTTAAAAGTGTTGTAATACTTTTTCTTTAATTTACAATCATTCATTACTGTCGGTCTTGCTAACCGAAGACTACTTTTGTGACGTCACGTCACAATCGAGCTGGTCTTAATTTTTGGGTGGCGGTGGCATTGACAGGACAGTGAAATTGTGGAACAACTTCAACATGAAGATCAGTCAGTTAAAGTGTCATACGTGAAACACGCTTGGGCGATCATGTCTCGAAAGAGACATGACTGACTGGGTAGAAAATTATCCCGCAGTAGGTTGCTATTGCTTTCTGTGGTAGACTGGTTTCCAGCCAAGGCTATAGAACCCAATCTGTCCTGTTATTTAACCCATAACTGGAAGGAAGAAACGGATCAATACCTTTCCCAGGGCATTTGCGCGTAAGTGACTGCAATGAATTCAACTGGAATTCGAACTCGGCTCCCCGATTTCTCGTTCCGAGCCGATATCCACTGTACCACCATGCACATCCTTCAAAAACATGAAAATGCCGATCAGAAAAGTTCTCACTGCATATGTATAACGTTATTTATTATTGAATAATTATGGCGCTATACTTATCTTATGTATATCTGAAACAAGAAACAAAAATAATTTACAATCGAATATATTATGTCTAAATTTAATTATGCTATCAAGGCAACTACTTGTCAAACCTGCCGTTAGTCCTGCATGTCTGTAAGGATAATTAAACGATATGAGAGGACATGATGACAGCAAACGCTTTCATTTTGGTAAACGTGTACACGTGGGAGTGTCGCGTAGCCTGAAAAGCCACAGACGACCTCATGCCCAATGTTAGGACTCAACATTATGGAACACATAATAATAAAATAAAGTCATTTATTAGTCATATAGACATATATAAAGATGCATAAGCTTAGATGTTCATTGAGCAGACAGCCATCACACACACACACACACACACACACACACACACACACACACACACACACACACACATATATATATATATATATATATATATATATATATATAAAACAGTGTTATAACACGCTAAAATTTACTTTCCTCCACCACGCACCCATAGCTTAGAGGTAGAATCGCCGAATGATGTCAATTCGGTTGGGTTTCAATCCTGGCTAGAAGCAATCGGATGTGTAAGCGTACTGCTGAGATGTGATACATCGAAACAGGACTGTCTGCAGTTGACTATATATATATATATATATAAGACACAAGTAGTGTTGGAGCAAAATAGCTACTTTTGTAGTAATATTATAACATATTCATGTTATAATTTCTGAATATATATATATATATATATATATATATATATGTATATATATATATAACATAGTGATGATCCGCGTATACTGTCTTAATATGTATAGGAAAAATTATTAAAAAGTTGTGAGTTTAAAAATGTATTTATTTCACAGTATTTGTTTATTTCTATTATTATAATAGAAATAAACAAATACTGTCAAAAAATACATTTTTAAACTCACAACTTTTTAATAATTTTTCCTATATATATATATATATATATATATATATATATATATATATATGTATGTATGTGTGTGTGTGTGTGTGTGTATAAAATATATTACAGCTGTCAAAATTAACATATATTATTATTGAATAATTATGGCGTTATACATATCATATCATGAATTTCTGTTTCTACACGTCATCTTTGGAGTTCCCTACCAAGAGATAGGTAATTCTTTCATCAATGATGAAGAATGAATTGCAGTGGGCTAAAATAGGATTAATTGACCTCAAATGTTATTGATAAAATGAGTGCCTCTCTCATTGATTTGATTCAATCTGAGAAAAACGCATGCAAATCATACAGTGTAGGATTTCTTAAGCAACATTTCCTATAATGATATCACATAGAGTAATGCAGCAGTTTCTGCTTGTAGGAGACAATGAACTAAATATCAGGTCTCTATTTAACGGCCAACTGCATGAACGAGTGCTGAAAAGTTATCGGCCCAAGCTACTACCCCCATATTTGTTTCTTAAAGAGAAATGTTAGACTGAAAAGCTGCAAGGAGTCAATCTCTTGGAGGTTAGCATCAAACATCCTGAGAGAAAGCAGAAAGGGTTCTCTCGGTGGAATGGAATTTGATCTTATAGAACTGGTCAGATTTACAGGAGTTAATAGTTGTGTCATCAGCATCGATACCAAGTTGAGAACTGGGAAACGCCTACATAAATGCAAAAAGATCTAGAAGATGGTTGTTTAAGACAACTTTCATTTCATAATTTGATAAGAAAAACTGAATCAATTGAAAAACTCGTCCAGAAATACCCTTTTAACTTGTGAAGTAGACCAGAGTATGCCAAAACTCTTTCAAATACTTTTATGATACCCGAAGCAACATCCCGAACTTCATTCTTATCTAAAACTTGATAAACTTTTTTAAAGCAATAATTGTATTAACATCAGCAGTTAACCTAGAGAAACGAAAACGATTTTGCTTATTTAAAAGAAGACTTTCAGGTGAGATGTTTTACCAATTCAGAGTTGACTGTAGACTGTAGTACTTTGCCAAAAAGGCCCTTCTATTTAACCCATAGCTGGAGGGATAAGCAACGAATTAATACCTTTCCCAAGGGTATTTGCACATAAGTGAATGAAACAAATTCAACTGGAATTTGAACTCGGCTCAAAGATTTCTCCTTCCGAGCCGATATACACTGCATTACAACGCACGTCCGTTGTATGAAGAAAAGGCCCAAATAATTATACCTATATATCGACTATCAATACAAACTGGTCAGAGGTAGCTAAAGAGGTGACCTCAAGTTTGATAATCGGCAATACATTCAGGGCATCCGTCCATGCGCGGCATGGCAATATAAATACATCAATATTATGTAACAAATCAGCATCACTAAGCGCTATGAAAAAGTTCAGGCTCCTTATCAGTTGAATGTAGCTACTAGAAAACTGGCAAACCGGTACTTTCATAGTAAAATGTTGAAATCACTCATATGTAAATCACCAAAATGTTTAGACAGCTAAATAATTTTGTTCTTATTCTAAAAAGGAAACAAATTCAAAGGAAACTTCCTGTTCAATAAACATGGAAGGAATATTAGGCAGGTGATCGGTAAATCTGTCTACTCCTATTAACTTAGTCACAGCACTAGAGGCTGGACGCATTTATCGAGATATCATTATAAAAGTTGCTGAATAAGGGTCTAGACCAATCTATAACCAAAGAGAAATCGCTAGATTATTAAAACCTCTCTGAAGGTTATCCTAGGAGTTGAAATAAAATAAATATTAACATAAAATTAGATCATTCAATTAAGTTAAAATTAATAAAATAAATTAAACACACACATACACTCAAATATTTGCATGCTAAATAATAGGGGAAAATCACCTATGCAAAAATCATTAGTCAAAAATAAACATAATGAAATTATCACTCGAAATTGTATTTGTGGAGTGATATGAGAGAAAATCTTATTGGCAAGTGGAAAACACACCGGGACAGGTTTGCGAGTTTCTCCAATTCAATCGTTGCACAAGCCACCCCTATTTCTATTTAGGTTCCCTCCCGTCTCTTAACCGGTAAAGGAGTAAGAACAGTAGAATCAATTGTCAGATTAGCATTGAATATATCCGTTATCTTAGAATTAGTCAAGGAAATGACATTATAATATTATATATTGAGTTTTAACTAGTATATGTTCAAATATCACCAATCATAATAAAATCGAGTGGTGAATAAATATTCTTAAATTTTAGCAGATATGGATTTTGTTTTTGGCAAAACGACACCGTCAATAGGGATCCAACAATCCACTTCCAGATAAATAGTTTGATAAAGAATCAATTAACTAGCATTTAGACGAGTAAATTCAGAGCTAGTTTTATTTCTAATCAAGTACCAATAAGATTTTCTCCATTACATGTTCCCAAAACTTCAGTTGCATATTCTGATGTTAAGTATCAGTTTCTTTCTCGTATCCTTCTCCAGTACCATCTTCTTCCTATGGTATTCTCAGCATCCTTCTGTAGAACTATATTTCGGTTGCTTCAAGTCTTTTCTTCATTTTTGATGATATAGTTCAGTATTTGCAGCCATATTGAAGGACAGACAACACATAGCAATCCAGTACTGTCTTCTTTGTTCCAAGCGAAATTTTCCTGTCTCTTAATACTTTACTCAGCTTCTGGAATGCATCTTTTGCCATGCCAATACGCCTTCAGATCTCTGTATTGCACTTTCCGTCCTCTGTTAGAACACTTCCCAGGTATTAAAATTGTTGTACCTGCTTGATTTTAAAATCATCAACTTGTAATTGTCATTTTTGGCTCCTCTTTTTACTGACTATTATGCATTCAGTTTTCTTGTAGTTTATATATAATCCTTTCTTTTCACTTTAATTACTTTATGTAAGAGGTCTTGTAGTTTCTTTTCTGTATTTGCTATCAGCACTGTATCATCTGCGTATCTTATGTTGTTCAAATTGCGGTCGCCAATGAATTCTGTCTCAGAATCGTCTCGCCCTATAGGTTGAATAGATTTGGTGAGAAGACACGTCCTTGTCTTACACCTCTTTGTCTATTTTCCCTTCTATTCGTGTACTTTTCCTGTAAGTTAATGTCATTTACGAGTCTGTTGTATTGCATTCTGTGTGCTGCACTAGTCTCCACCATTTTCCGCCGTTTCATCCTTGGTTTATATAACCGAGAGGTGATCGCTTCCACAATCGGCACTTGGATAAGTTTTAGCATGAACAACTGTATTCCTGAAAATTGTTTATTGTTACATAATCAATTTGTTTTTTGTGTCCCCTACTGTCCATAAATGTACAAAAATTTTCTCTTTTCATTTTCCCCCTCTTCAGCCAATACCAAATATATAATAGCAGTAAAAATTAAGATAAATAAATTCAGAAGGGAAGTAATAACGTTTCTACGTATATGATCGACTCAAATACATGTATTTCGGCTGGTGTGCAATAGAGAACAGTCAGTAGATTATATTCTATTAGGTTTTAACATTATAAGTAGCGATAACTTCTGTCAAGGTAAACATTGAGCGGAAGATTCTTCTTCTTCTATGTGCTCTGTCACTTCAGGACGTAGGCGATCATGGTTCTCCACGTCTCCCTATCCATTGTGGCTCTTAGTATGTTTGCTCCTGTTACTCCTGGCAACCCCCGTTCTATCATCCACCTGATCAGACCCTGCAAATATGTTATCCGCTGCCTTCCTCTGTCTCTCTTTCCTTCTATCTGGCCAGTCAGTATCAGGTTCTCCAGGCTCTCATTCCTCATTGCGTGTCCCAGGAACTTCAGTTGTCTCTTCCTGATGCTCAGTATTAATTTCCTTTTTGTTGCTATTCTTTCTAACACCTCATCGTTGCTTGCATGCTCAGTCCACGATATCCGCAGCATCCTTCTGTAGAATCACATTTCTGCTGCTTCCAGTTTTGTCCTCGTTTTCGATGATATTGTCCAGCATTCACTGCCGTATTGAAGAACTGACATCACATAGCAATCCAGCACTCTTTTCTTTGTTTCTAGTGAAATTTTCCTGTGTGTTAGTACTTTACTCAGCTTCTGGAATGCGTCCTTCGCCATGCCATTTCGCCTTCGGATCTCTGTGTCGCACATTCCATCTCCTGTTAGAACACTTCCTAGGTATTTAAATTTTTGTACTTGTTTGATTCTGGTATCTCCCACCTGTATTTGGCATTTTGGGTTGCTGATGACCATGCATTCAGTTTTCTTGAAGTTTATTTGTAGTCCTTTTTTGTCACTCTCCAGCCCTATTACCACTTCTTTACAACTTGTTCTGAATATTTCTTCTCTTCCCTTCCCATACACGACTGCTAAGTTAAATCAATCTTTTGTCCTATGATGAGTATTTGAAGATTTTTTGGTGAAAAAGATATTTGGGAAAATATACGTACACATAATTCATCATTCAGTCATAATTTTAGTCAACAAGTATTTATGCTATTCGCGTAGAGAGTTTTATACTACTAAGTCATAACATAATTATCTCTCCATATTTACACGTGTCCTACAGAGAAGAAATATAATATGTATGCAACAGCAAAGGGAAGTATCTTACGTATAATGATTCTCAACTGGAACTGCCGAAGATTGTTCCAGATTCGAGCAGGCTGGATTCATCTGCTCTGCTGTTAGTGAGGACATTCAGCAAATGCAACATGGCGACTCCTGGGATTTTCCAATATGAGGACTGCGAACCGGAAATAGTTTCTTTCCATATCAAGGGAAGATATATTCTCAAAATGATATAGCACAATGGGCTTGTAAGCAGCACCACGTGGGAGTTGGCTGGGGGAGGAAATTTAGACTCCATGTGGGCGTAGCAATGTGGTAGTTGGCTGGGGGGGAAGATTTAGCCTCCATGTGAGCGTAGCAATCCCCCCCCCCCTGCTAAACAAAAAAATGACTGCTCTGTTTAGCTCCTGGAAACTGACTGTAGCTCTGACTGACTATCCAGTGACGTCACTTATTGGATATCACGTGATTTATTTGACTTCATCTCCACCAAAGGGACATAATCACCTTTTGTATTCCTACACTAGCAAAAGATGGTTACAAGCCAAAATATGCACTTTCAATAATAAATACTTGTAAAAGGAATGAAAAAAAAACAAACAAAACACACACACACACACACACACACACACACACACACACACACACACACACACACACACACACACACACACAAGCAAGACAATTCAAACAAGAATAAAAATATAAGATGACTTTCCTGTTATTCTCCTGTAGAAACTATGCCAATTAAACACTTTAATTCTTTAAACCTTAACAGTTTAAACACACGAATAAAATAATTTCTGTCCTATGATTTAACGTCTTTTGTCTTTCAGAAGAAACATCATCATTCTGTTGTCGTTGCAATATCAACAACTCTAAGGAGGTGAATAAAATTTGGTATAGCACCTTCTCTATTGTTTATAGACTTGAACTGGGCTAGTCTATGGCATCGCATATGTCACCTACGGCAACCAACTCTTTCAATCAGAAACCCTTATCTCGTTGTTTATATTGTTTTTATCGCTTTGTTGTAACAAACAGATTTGTATATAAGAAATGATCAAAGAATTCTTTCCTCCTTGCAAACTTTATGTTTAATCTGGTGAGGTACTAATTCTTTCACTGGCCATTTATCACCCTTAGGGAACATATTTTGTGGTAAATATTCATAGAGTATATTTACTAAAAACAATTCCATCTTTAATCAGCTAAAACAGATGAAATTCAAAATGTTTCAAATCTGGAATAAATGATGGATGTGTTAGAACAGTTCAGTTAACATTTGTAACGTGATTCATGGTTTGTAAACTGGTGCTACCTATCTTCTTATCCTTATAAGCGAAATGTTATCATCTTTTCTGGTTTGAATTAGAAATGATGGCTTTCATCCTTTTCAGCGTTAATGGTATTCACGTATTCTAAGAAATCCAGGAGGATTATATCTTTCCTATCCCAAAAGTGTATTGTACATCATTTTACTCATCGATGCGTCTTGAAAATTTTCCTTAATGTTGAATTCGAATGTTGTCATATGGTTCTAGTTTTGATTACGATATGTCGTGGTGACACAATGTCTTATCACTGGTAATAATGCGGTACTGGAAACTCTCAGCTTCTAAATGGTTCAACAAGTAATAATAGACTTGTATTCGATAGTATTTCTATTATTGTGGGAGAATCCGTGGGCCTTCACAGCAATTCCAACACATTAAATGTATTTCCAGCCTAGTTAGTTGCTTATAAGGCTGGCTGAAACGTAGTTTGTTATAAAATCAACAGTCGCCATTACGAAAACGCATTACTCACCGCCTAATTGTGGTCATGTCTCCCGTTTCATTGTTCAGCAAGCGTTTATGATTGCTAATGGGCGTAATTTTACTGCCTGGAACTTTCAGTGACACACGTCCATTTGTATACTCTTTCAAGTGTGACGCTATTTTGCCAGATTGCCACTCATTTGAAATCTGCTACAAAGCAGCAAGTTTAATAGGATTAATGTTGAGAAGCTTATGACTTAACTGAGCAGAATTATGCCGACTTGAATGTGTTTCCGCTTAATTGTTTTTTATATATAAAGCAATCAAGCGAACACCCATTAACGCGTACTAAAAGTAAATTATCACAATGAAAAGCAATAAAATTAACCAATACTTGCAAATAATACAACACCAAAAAGAAGTCAGCACAACAATAACAATCAAAAGTAATTAACCACCTCTAGAACCACTCACATGCTAAGATATCAAAGTGGTTCAAGCTCTATATAAATAAGAAAAAGGGACACAACAGCAAATTGAAATTAAGCCCTGACAAGTGAGAGCATCATAATGGTGCCATCACGAAAATCCGAAGTCGGCATGACTCTGCTCAGTTAAGTGACAAACATATTCCTATATATATATATATATATATATATATATATATGAAAATAAAACAAATTCCGATGTTCAAATTCGCTGAATGGAATGTGGATGTGCGTATATATAAGTGTAGTGTATGTGTGCATGTGTGTAGGCTTTTGTACGCACGCGTGCGGTTAGGTGTGTGTGTATGTGTATTGTGTGTTTTTTGTATATATATTTATGTATATATATATATTTATATGTGTATGTATGTGTGTATATATATATATATATATATATATATATATATATATGTGCGTGTGTGTGTATGTGTGTGCACTTGTTGAATTGATAAACCCTTAAGTTAAATTTTTTTTATTTTTCTATTTTTTATTTTTTATAACTTAATTTTTATTTTTTCATATTTTATTAATTTTTATTAATTTTCTATTAATTTTTTAATTTTTTAATTTAAATCTAGTTTTATATTTAAATTTAAACTGTATGGCAAATTTTCCTAAAAAAATTTTTCTATAATATTTATCCCATTTATTTAAAACAAAAAGCCGCTATGTTTTATTTTTCAAGACGATTGATAAAAACTTCCCTTGTTTCTATGGAAACAGATTTTTTTCTTTTTTTCTTTTTCATTTCTTTTCTTTTCTTTTCTTTTCTTTTCTTTTCTTAGCTTACTTCTTGGTCAACCACCCCTTCCCTAATTTTTACTTTCTTCCTTTTCCTTCCTTCCTTTTTCTTTTTGGTCTTCCCCCTACCATTTCTTTCAATCAGACAAGGTTAATTTCAACTTTTACCTCTTTACTCAGTTAAGAAGTAGGAGTTTTCAAAAAAATTTGTTAACTTCCGCCGGTAAAATATCTTTGTTCATTTAATTATTGGGCTTTTTAAAAAAATAAAATAAATATAATTTTTATAAAAAGTTCGTTGCTGATGACACGAGGAATTTCTCGTAGAAAGTTTTCGTAAAAATGGCCATTCAGCGAATTTGAACATCGGAATTTGTTTTATTTTATAATTGGCTATGTAATTTGAATACAAATCGCATTGAGCCTTCCACCTTGATCAGTTTTAATATTAATGTAATTAATATTAATTAGGATCGGGTTTTTGGGATTTACCTACCTGCTTTTCCTTTTGGATTAAAGTTATATATATATATATAACTGAATTTGGTTTTAGTTAAAAATACATTGCGACACGGAGTTGTGAAAACTATGATCTAACATTGCCTGATGGCGAAGTAGAAATCTCGAAACATAGAAATTTCCGTGTCGCAATGTACTTTTATTTAAAAAACAAATTTAATTATATAATCATATTATGCTCTACAATATTTATTGTATTGAGCATTTAAAAAATGTAAATAACAGAGAACTCGGAATTGTAAAACTGTTGGTTCTCTTTCCCTGGATATATATTAAACTAAATATGCATAAAGACATGATCAAAACTTATCTAAGCCAACGAGTTTTGTCCTTTCAGAAACTTTATCAATGCAAACGTAAGGATTTTATTTCGTGACAAGTATTTAGCTACAAGAGTAAACATAGTATTGGCTTAAATAACATTTAGGTATAGGAATGCTCATTAAAAAAATAAAGAGAGAGAATGAGAGAAGGACAGTGAGTCATTATCATGATAATTATCATATTATGATTCATGGAAGTGTGACATAAAATTTATTGGGATCAGTTCTGAAACATTAAACAATTTTTCACTTAGAGTCATACTTCACCATTTGCGAAGCAACTGTCGATTGTTATTGTGAAACAAAGAATCTATAAACAGAAACCAAAAACATGTGTAAAAACTGAACATTTCCAAAAACAACGATAAAATAAATGTGCAGCCATTTTAAATATTAAATTCCATTGCATATGTTTTTCGGTCTGTGCCTTTGAAGGTTTGACCAAGGAAGAGAAAATAATTGAAATCTATTAATTGTTCATTTACATATATATGAACCCCAGGGAGAAAGTTTGAAAGATAGAACATAAATAATTTTATTAAAGAATGGATTGCGATCCGACGCGATAATTCAGAAAATTTCAAGTCATAAATAGAAAGAAAAAGTGAAAGAAAGAGGATGATTGGTTGGAAAGAAAGAAGACAGGAAAAGAGATGAAATGTTAAAAGAAAACAAAAAAGAAGAACAAAGGAAATAGAGAGAAGGAAAGGGTTAAAGAGATGGATAAATAAGAAAGAAAAAGAAAGAAAATAAAAATAGAGAAGGAGAGGGAGAAACGGTGAGAGACAATCGAAGTAAATGTTAAAAGAAAAGAAATGGAAAAGGAGAGAATCGTATTGATAGAAACAGTATGCGGGTGTGGAAAGAGAGATAACTGATAGTTTTTGAGTAAGAGAAGGAAATTTAAGAGAGAGCAAACACGGTTTAAATGAGGGTCAAAGAGTGAAATAATGAAAAAGAAGCATAATAAAAAGCCGAAAATAAGGTAAAAGGAAATAATTGGTGAATAATTGAAAAACTGAAAAGTGGATGGAAGAATAAAATATAAAATAATAGATGAGAAAATAGAAAAGAAGACGACGTAAATTATATTAAAAAGTAATAACAAAAAAAGAGAAAAATGAGAGATAATTATAAGGGAAGTAATGAAAAACTAGAGAGTGTGTGAGAGAGAGAGAGAAAGAGCGAGAGAGAGAGAGAGAGAAAGAGAGGCAAAAGAAAGAATCAGAATGATAAGTTATATGGAAGCAAAGACAGCAGAGAAATGCACAAGAAATTAAAATAAAGGAAAAAGTTAAGTCACAAAAATACAGAAAAGTGAAAAATTTAAGAGAATGAGAGAGAGAGAGAGAGAGAGAGAGAGAGAGAGGAGAGAGAGAGAGAGAGAGAGAGAGAGAGAGAGAGAGAGAGAGAGAGAGAGAGGAGAGAGAGAGAGAGAGAGAGAGAGAGAGAGAGAGAGAGAGAGAGAGAGAGAGAGAGAGAGAGAGAGAGAGAGAGAGAGAGAGAGAGAGAGAGAGAGAGGAAGGGAGAGAGAGAGAGAGGAAGGGAGAAAGAGAAAGAGAGAGAGAGAGAGAAAGAGAGGAGAGAGAGAGAGGAAGGGAGAGAGAGAAAGAGGAAGAAAAAAGAAAGATTCAACAAATAAGAGTAAAAAAATAATAATTAAATAAAATTGTCGATTTAAAGGAGAGAGATAAAATCATAAAACATGGCCGCGTATGTCCAGATAAATATGGTGGTGAAATTAATGGCTATATGACTAAAGTGATCATAGGCGGTGGGATCAGAGAGAAAGCCTCTTGTATTGACTACCTGTTCACTGAACGCCCCCAGAAGAATAATTCAAGTTACCAGTTAAATGTATTCCCTTGACGCTTTGATAATGGCACTTTTTCAGTTCGATCAAAGTGAAGAGAGAGAAGGATAGAGAATAAAGCTAAGAAATGAAAGAAAAGACGGAAAGAGTAAGGAATATAGAAAAGAGAGAGAGAGAGAGAGAGAGAGAGAGAGAGAGAGAGAGAGAGAGAGAGGAGAACAGATAAGAGATTAGAGAAATCCGATTTCGAAAGACTCAAACTTTTTCCTCTCTCATTCTCTCACCCACTCTCTATACATGCGTGAGTCCGCACACTCATATATCTGTGTGTGTTTGTGTGTGCGTGATTGTGCCTATATGCTGACAAATAGTCAATAGAAAGTGTGTTTTTGTGTGAGTGTGTGTATGTGTGAGAAAGAGAGATAGAGGGTGAGAGAGAAAGAGAGGGAGAGAGAGAGAGAGAGAGAGAGAGAGGGGATAGAGGTAAATCAGAAAGTTGTAGAAATTGATATACAGAGAGAAATCAATTTACAAATTAGGGAGCAAAGGCTGGGTTAGATAAACAAAAACGCAGTAAACGATATTCTGTATCGGAAAAAAAACGATAAAAGAGAGTGGCTACAGACATGTCTGAGATAGATAGATAGATAGATAGATAGATAGATAGATAGATAGATATGAAAAGACTGAGATAGATAGATAGATAGATAGATAAAGAGAGAGAGAGAGAGAGAGAGAAGAGGAAAGAGGGAGAAAAATGATTGGCAGATAAGTGAAGTAATAGATGCAGAGATGAAGAGAAAATGGTAATCAAAAGAAGCGGGTAGAGATTGAAGAGAGATGTGAAAAGAAAAGAAAAGAAAAGAAAAGAAAAGAAAAGAAAAGAAAGAATAAATATTATGTACAAAAGAAACTGGGAAACAACAGAGATAAACAGCAAAGTTAAATTCAAATGGATGGAGAGGATAATTCAATCATCAAGGAATCGATGAAAGAATGATATTCAACCTTTTGACGTGTGTGTGATCATGTTGCCGAAAATCGACAAACAAAAAAGAAACAGGGATTGAAATTATTCACAATAATGCATTATAAAGTTATTTTTTATTTTTTATTTTATTTTGTCATAATTTTCTTTAGTATCGTTATTTTAATTATTATTTTATTGGCGTTATCATTTATCATTTACTTTAATAATAATAATAATAATAATAATAATAATAATAATAATAATACTCGTAGTCTTCTTTCTTATATTTGCCGAGTCTTTCATAACTCTTCACATTTTCCTGTCCATTCTAGCTCTTTATAAATTTTATCTTTCTTCCAAACCATGCTCTGCCATCTATTTGCTCAAGCCCATCAAGTATTTTACGCACTGTTTTCCACAGTCCCTCCTTCTCTCTATCTGTCTTGTGAGTATCAGATTCTTTAAGCCCTCCTTCCTCATTACTTGACCCAGAAACTTCATCCCTCTCTTCCTGATGTTAAGTATGTTTCCTTTCTAATTTTCATTCTTTCCAAAACCTCATAGTGGCTCACACGTTCGCTCCATACTATCCTCAGCATCCTTCTGTAGAACCACATTTCTGTTCCTTCGAGTCTATCCTTCATCATTGAGGCGATTGTCCAGCATTCGCTGCTATACAGGAAGACAGATATCACGTAACAGTTCAGTACTATTTTCTTTGTTTCCAACGAAATTTTCTTCGAATTTCAGTGTCGTGCATTCCATTCTCTGTTAGAACACTTCCCAAGTATTTAAATTTCTGTACCTACTTGATCTTAGTTTTACCGACCTGTAGTTGGCATTTCGGAATCCTCTTGTTTAACAGATATACAACAACAGAACTGTCTGTTAGACAAGGATGTATCTTCTAACCTAATCATTTAACCTATACAACGAGGTAATTCTGAGGGAACTAAACATTTTGATTGGATTCATCATTCAATATAAGATATGCAGATGACACACTACTGATAGCAGATAACGAACTACAAAACCTCCTATAGAAGGTAGAGAAGAAAGGGTTAAATATAAAATACAAGAATGCATGGAAGTTAGCAAAAAAGATAAGCCAAAATTCAAACTACAAATAGGGGATACTAAAATTAAGCAAGTACAAAAAATTAAATATCTAGGAAGTGTTCTAACAGACGACGAAAAGCGTGACACTGAAATCCAGACAGACAACCAAAGATGCTTTCTAAAAGCTAAGCAGAATATTAAGAGACAGAAAAACTTCCTTAGGACCAAAGAAAAGAATGCTGATCGTCTGCATGCGCTTAGATCCGAAAGAGACAGAGGATTAGTTCAACTAGAAATGTCTTACAAAATCACAACAATCGATTTTCAAAGAAACTTGGAAAGTACAGAAGACTGGATGATAATCTGTGTTAAAGAACATGAAAGAAGTAAAAAAATATATTCAGCAATAAAGGAAACCAACAAATTCAAAAGGGTATTTTAAGTGAAGAAATGCAAATAAACCATAATTAACCTACTTTAGCGCAAAATATTAAAATAGTAAGTAAAAACAAATGCCATGTACCAAATAGAGAAACGATGACAAGATAATTTTCTTCATGGTCATTACTCTGTCTTTACCAAACAAGCTGATGTAGACAAACCTGTACCCATCAGTAGTTACGTACTGCAAGTTTAAAATCTGAAACCGAAGGTTTTATTCTTGTTGAGGAGGAGCAATACTTGTTAATTGGAAATTACCAAACAAGCATACTGAAATATTGTGTTAAGCCAAAATGCGAATGCTGGGATAAATATCTAGAAACAATTGGCCATCTTGTATAAGGTTGCATGGTGTTAGCACCCACTGAATATAAAAACCTGGGTAATAGTTTGGGACAATATATGCATTGGAAAATCTGCAACTTGTACGGAAAAGATTCTGCAAGTAACTGATCTAGGAAACCTAGGTCCAGGAAACAGAGATTGAAGAGAATGAACAAAAATTATGGGACTTTACAATAGACGCAGACAGAAAGCTAATCGCCCAGATATCGTGATGAAAGACCTAAGAAATACAAGGCATTTCTCATTGACATGATAGATAATTTTCTAAGTGCCGTTTAGATGTGGTACAAGGCTGAAAATATAGGTTACGCAGTGAGGACCGAATTTACTACTCAGTTGCAATGGTTTATTAACGAAACAAGCTTGCTAACCATTACACTACGTCAAGGTGCCCACATTGACATGATAGTATTTGCAGACTGTTATGTATATTTTGTATATTTAAAAAAAAAAAACTATCAAAGTACGAAGATCTTGAAGAGGAAATCAAATAAATATGGCATATGAGGAAATCAGTAGTTCCAGTTGTAGCTGAAGTCTTCGGATTGATTAGAAAAGTTTCCGATAGATTCATTGAAGGGATTCCTGGTAGTTCATCTCTTAAAAAATAATAAAAAAATACTCTCAGGTAATACTCACACATTACGAAGAGCTTTATCTATGTAATCTTGAGTTTTTATTTAATCAGTGGAAGATCTTAGGTTTCTGGTTGGAACCTGGAAGGAAACGTGTATGCATCAGAAACACAAGGAAAGAACGATAATATTAGTAATAAACACCTGCGTTTAAAATAAACGCTATTGACAAAGGAAGAAAAAATGCCTTCTCATCAACGTGGTTGTTCCTGGTGGCAAAGGTACTGACAGCTCAAAAAATACACCGACCACCGGATGGAAGTTAGCAAAACATGGGACGTTCAGGTCATTGATTGTCCCATAGTTATCAGTGAGGCGCTGGCTGACGGCATTGCGAAAATCAGCGAGAATACAGAGAAAAGTGATGGAATATTATGGAAACTTACTATCACATGACCCTTATTCAAACAAGCCTAATTAGTTATTGTGAACTAGCAGTATAGCCCGGCGTTGCTCGGGTGTAATGAAAGCTTTAAAACTAATCCATGGTTCTGGAGCTCAGACTCTTTGGACGTTGGCACGAAAGACTAAAAAGCAGTAGTTGTTTCCAGTCAAAACGAAACCATAGACTGAAAGAAAAATGAATGAATGTAAGTCAAAGTTTGATTTCCGGTATCGATGTCAAATAAGTTTTCCGACACAAACTGAATTTTGAGAGCTAAATAAGTCCTCTGAGTAAATGGTATCATGGCTGAGACTAAGAACTACAATTATACCTACTTAGAGGCAAACCCGAAGCAAAAACTAAAATAAAAGCGCTGAAAAAATTACAGACATACAGGCAGCTAAACAGACACACACACAAATATCTTGCCTTTTATATATATATATATTATCGATTTTCTGCACTATTGTAAGAACTGCAACCTTGAAACTTCTGAATATCAAATCTTATGTCTTTGTCTATGAGTGTATCAAATTTGATTAAAATCAGACCACTCCTTCTATAACCCGATTTATTCGATTATCGATTTTCGATATTTATCGGGGGTACCTCGACACAAAGCCGAGCTAAGAACATTTGCAGACGCTTATAGTACAACTGTGTAAGTTTTCAAGAAAATCAGTTCCGCCGTTTCGGAGTCTATAGGTAACGGACACACACACAGACACACACACACACAGACAAAGTTCCATTTATAAATAAGTTTAGATAAACGCAATTATTACTAGCACCTGCACATACACTATCTGCCATAATTATTAGGAAAACCCAGTGTTTTAAAAAATGATGTATTTCATACTATTTTTTTAGTATTTATTGCCAAGTGAATAATTGTAAATGAAACTAGAACGATTCTTTTGTTAATACTGCACAATAACATGTGCATCAAATGAATTTATAAATATTTAATAATTACCTATATTGCAGTTTCATCAATGAAAGAATGAAGAAAATTTAGGGTGATTCAGACTAGTTCATCTTTGCTTCCTTGCCTTGTAAAATTTTGCAAATTAATTATAACAAAAGAACCATTCTATTTTCATTTAGAATGATCCACTTGGCAATAAATACTAAAAATAGTATGAAATACATCATTTCTTTTAAAAAACTGGGGTGACCTAAGAATTATGGCCGGTAGTGTATACTACTAATAATACTAATATTATAGAATTTGAAATCTGTAGAAAACACGAGACAATACTGATGTCTACGAGAATAATGATAAAGGTTTAGGAGAATTCTTGTCAATCTCTCTCCTCTTGTAATCAAACATAAAGTTGAAAAGGTAAATACTTAAAAAAGAAATAAATACGAGAAGGTTCGATAAAATAAATCATTGCCAGAGACAAAAGCAAAATTTCCAAAACATAAAATGTTTAAAAATTTTCGCTATAAACATAAATTTTTGTTCATATTTTTAAAGTAAAGCCTGAATTTTATGTCAGTGACGAAGTTATGATATATATATATATATATATATATATATATATATATATATATATATATATATAGGCAGCAGATAATTTTCTAAACATATACTGTTAAATATGAGAGACAATGAATGTCTATTATGTTTAATCATGGGCCGTTCTAAACATCGTATTTTGACTTTCATTTCAGGTGAAATTAAAGATAAAAATTCTCCAACATTTGGATAATTTTTTATTATGTTGGTTCTAAGCTTTTGACTCACAGGAGCCATCTTCAGAGAGGTTACACGGATGTTAACATAAAAAGCATCCATCATCAAAGACGAATTGATCTTGTGTTGGCATAAAACTTTGCTAAGCAACGACAAAGGTTACCAAATAGCAAACGCAGTTCATAAATTTGCAATGCGGTTCTATGACTTCACACCGCGTGAGAGCTCGAAATGTTATTTATATTTAATATTTAAGAAATATTTAAATGCAATGTAATGTGTTATGATCAGATTTAAACGTGAGTTTTTTTAAGTATGTTGGAGAATTTTTGTCTTTAATTTCACCCGAAATTTAAGCCAAAATACGATGTTTAGAACGGTTTATGATTAAACATAATACATATTCATTGTCTCTTATATTTAACAGTATATGTTTAGAAAACTATCTGCTGCCTCGACGATTTACTATATATATATATATATATATATATATATATATATATATATATATATATATCTTTATATGTATGTGTGTAAGTGTGTGTGTATACACTGTACATATACAACTGTCGGCGGAAAGATTCTAGTGACCAATTAAAAACGAATTTCGAAACAATTGCTCCGAAATAAGGGTGTGTAGGTTTACCCTTTCTATGTTTATAGGCACACACGCAGATAATTTATATTGCATACACGCATAGAAACACACACACACACACACACACACACACACATATATATATATATATATATAATTTTATATATGCGCATGTGTTTATGTGTGCATATGTGTGTTTTACAAGGAGTAAGGCGAGGAGAGGTGAGAACCTAATATCGAAAGAAAAATGGTGCATTGTAGATCAGCGTCCGCATCAAATTACCGAGCACCAGTCATGTTTTTCCAGCTTTATCTGATCGTAAATATTCATTATCATGTTATATGGTTTCACGTTCTATCAAAACCAGCCTTGTGGTCGAGATGGTTGTAGCTTTATCTCGGGGATATCTCAGCCATCAGTTAGTAGTCGAACACAAGTAAAATCCTGGTATTTGGTGATGGTTTTTCAGACAGTGAGAGAATCTCGCTCCTTCTCTCTCTCATTATCTCTCACCCTTTATCTCACGCTCTCTCCCTTTCTCAAACTCTTCCTCGCTCTCATTCTCTCTCTCTCTCTCATTCTTTCTCTCTCACTGTTTTTCTCTCTCTTTCTCTCGGTCTATCTCTCTCTCACTATTTCCCTTTTTTTCACTTTTTCTCTCTCTTTCTCACTCTTCACCTCTCTCTCTCTCTTACTGTTTCTGTTTCTCCCACTATCTTTCTCTCTCGCTCTTACTCTTTCTCTCTCTCACTATTTATCCCTCTTTCTTTCTCTCACTATCACTTTATTCTGGAAAGAGTCGATTAATACTATCTTCATATTGCTAAGATGTTCAAAGGTTCATCTATTCGTATGGTTATGAGGAAAAGTGCTTAAATCTTCCAGATATCTGGTTATTTTGCAAGGCCTTCTTGCCTGTTCGACAGCAATTCATTCTCTCTTTGTAAGCGAAATAAATAGCTATTACTGAATTGGCTTAATTAGAATCATTACGTGCTTGCATTCGCTGCCATTATCGGTAAAAATTGAAATAATTAAATACCGATATTCATAATAATTATACTAAATTAAAGCGTCTCCATCGTCAGCGTTTCACCTGCAGGACATAATCATAATCCCTCTTCTCTCTTAAACATATATAATTCCACCAATTCTTTAGCCTGATGAAGTGCTTCTAGAGGAGGAAACACGTTACACAGAATTTTTCTACTTTGTCATTAATTTGCCTAATACTGGTATTTTCAAATCAGAAAAGCAACTCAATTTGTCTTATCAGTGTATTTTTGTGTAAGTAAATCCGACATACCATATGAGATAATATATGGAGCCTCCGTTTTTTCTCTCTCAAAATAGCTGGGTTTTATTTGTGAAATTAAAGTATCTAGTTTATGCAGATATCATAGATTATGTACGTTGCCTGACTCCATTATTTCTGTCTGAAATTCTTGGGTGAGGATAAAACAGTTTGTGAATTTTTGTGGAATAGAAATTGAGAGTTTATTCCCTGTGCAGGAGAGTATGTATTTGGACTCAGTAGAAACGTCTAGCAGTAATTGAATAATACTAAAAATGAATCAGAGATATCCCTAGACATAGGCAGTCTACCCCGTACATTAAATAAAGTGTTGAGTTTAAAGTTTCCTGAAGGTTACCTGTACAGACAGACAGCTGAACGGATACAACGTCTGAAACGTTAACAATAAAAACAAAGATGATGGCATTAGACCTAACTGCTTAACATAATATTGAGTAAGGTATAAATATGTATTAAAGTTTTGTTTCTATATAATAAATAAAAAATATCTATCTATGCTTGTATGAGTTTACCTTATCATGGCGACTAGACTTGCTTTATAACTGGCACTTCATCGTCTATATATATTTTTCAATAAACTTGTCTACTTGCAAAATGTATTAATACAGGGCGTTCCAAAAATTGACATAATTTCAAATGTGAATATCTGAACAACTGTGATAGGATACACGTCAAGTCGGTAGTCCAACCTTTACCAAACACGTCTTGTGTAACATTTTTTAGCGCCTCAGTGTGAATTTATCTAAAGGAGAATCTACTAGAATGATGGATCGTGCTTGACAGTGATAATGGGCTGTCGAAATGGCCACCACATTCACCTAACTCGATAGCTTTATTTCCATGAGTCTATGTAAAAGTACAGGTCTATATCACCCTCTTGTTACAAGCATAGTAGAACTTAAGCAGAGAATAATTGAGGCGCTGGAGTATGTTACGCAGAACATGCTACCGCGTGTTTAGCAGGGGTTGGACTACTTACTTGAAGTGTGTCGTGTCACAGTTCGTGCGTATATTGAAAATTTGTGAAGCTTTGTGAAATCGGTTATAAAACTACATACCTTTGAATAGCTTGTTCGAAATTTGATAAATAGATTTTATTGTTCAATATGAAGTCTACACAACATCGTTTGCCTAGTACAATGTAGTTACTCAGATATTTATATCTTAAATGATGTCAGTTTTGAGCGGGGGGGGACATACTGTAAATAAATTGCGAATAAATGATATCTATCAATATTTTATCAATTAACCGCCATAGACAACCGCACCTACCTCCCATTAGTATGGAACAGGCTTGCCTCCCAGACATTAAAACACTACGCCTGCTTGGCCTGACACTCTCAGTGGACCTCAAGTTGAATGACTACATCGAATCCATTGTTAAATCCGCTGCTATGAAAGTCGGTTCTCTGTGCAGGGCCCGGAAGTTCTTTCCGTCTGAATCTATCCTGCACATATATAAGTCTACCATCCGCCCGTGTATTGAATACTGCTGCCACATCTGATCGGGTGCCCCTGCTATTCTCCTCGGGGTCCTTGACAAAATACAACGGAGAATCTGTAATGTGATCAATACCGACAGCTGACCGTCTGCAGTTATTCTTTCACCGGCGTGACGTGGCTTCCCTGTGCCTCTTCTATAAATACTTTCACGGCTTCTGCTCCGATGAACTTAGAACACTGGTGCCCTCTAGGTACGAATTTGCACGAGACACTAGATTAGCAACTAGGTTCCACCCTTTTACAGTGAGACCGATAAAATGTAACCGCAATTACTACTCCAACAGTTTCTTTTCTCGCACTTCCCGCCTGTGGAATTCCCTTCCGCATACTTGCTTCCTTGACAGCTACAACCTCCAGGAGTTTAAATGTAAGGTCAATAGATACCTTCTAATACACTAACTCGCACACACTAACTCGCACCCATTCTCTCAAACATTCTTCCTCTGTACCCCCTTACTCGTCTATCACCCTCCTTCTGACATTTCCTATATCCAATCGCTCTCTCAGCACCTTTCCCTATGTAACCCCCTTGCCCTATAGTGGCAGTAGAATGCCTTGCTTGGGGTGAAATGATTAAAAAAAGTCCTTCTTATTATTATATCCAGTATTCCACTTTGTAATCCATTTTCTTTCATTTAATTGTGTGTTAATATAAATGTTACTTTCTCACCTTTTCAAATGCTTTCGTCTTTCATCAATGTCCTAAGTGTTCATGTTGCGATTATGTTGGTGTATTTTCATTGTAACTTCAACAAAGAGGCGTTTTCACTTAGATTTGAGGTCGGTGTTTATTTTACTTATTTTTTTTATTGCTTGTTAATCGAACTGTAACCGTCGAGTAGAAGTGAAAAAAAGCTGGTTCAAAGTTCTATAGTTTATTCTTTTATACCTTGAGAGCACTTCGAATATCGGGATATTGCAAAAACTCAATATCAATGTTTAGTGTCAAAATCTTATATGCCATATCTGTTTTATGAGTTTCTTCGTCCTTGTTTATGTATTAGGCATCGCCGTTTGTTAATATCTATCTGTTCTTGTTGATATCTATCTATCTATCTATCTATCTATCTATCTATCTATCTATCTATCTATCTATCTGTGCGTTGTGGATATTGTCTCAAAACGAGAAATCAGAGAGCCGAGTTCGAATTCCAGTTGAATTCGTGGCACTCACGCGCAAATACCCTTGAGAAAGGTATTAATCCGTCTCTTCTCCCTCCAGGTATTGATTAAATAGCAGGACAGATTAGGTTCTATAGCCTTGGTTGGCAACCAGTCTACCATAGAAAGTAATGGCAACCTACTGCGGAAAAATCATCATCAGACAGTAATGTCTCTTTCGAGATATGATCGCTCAAGCATGTATCACCTATAAAACTTTACTGACTGATCTATCTATCTATCTATCTATCTATCTATCTATCTATCTATCTATCTATCTATCTGTTTGTCAAGATATACGTATTTTTATACATTCATATATCTGTTATTCTCATATTAAACAGCAACACCCCTCTTTCCCTTTCCAAACCTGTTATCTACACTGCTCACTTTCCTGATCCAGGCACTTCACGAATAAATGCAAATGATTAATTGCACTCTATCTTCAAGGTGCATTAGAGCGTCCTTAAAGCCGGCAATTTATCAGAAGAATCGTTCAAAACGGTAACGGACTCTTTGAAGACGGTGGCAGTTGCCAAGATGCTAGGAGGTCAAGAGCCTATTGAGAAGCTGACTAGAGGTGTAGAGTTAGGGCCAATCAAGGTCCTGGAAAGTGTCATACTGTCAGCTATTCGATCCTCAACTCTCGATCAGATCTTTAATGTTAATATTACCGTTAATAAGGGCTTTTTGTGCAGTAGTTAAAAAGCGAGTAGCAGGAGGGCTGTTCTCTGGTCAGGGTCACTGCGTGGCATTTCAAGCGCTTTATACCGAGGTCAGCCAGAGTCCCGTTCATGTCGAAGTCTAAAGATTTCTCATTAAGTTTCTTGTCAAACGCTTAAATGTGATATTAAGAACTTGTCCACCTTATATTGTATTTCATTGCCATAAACGCAGTTATTGTCAGTAAACGGGTTGATAATAGGCGCAAGAATGAAGATGTCAGTATTCACAAATATCTACAATATCATTAACGATAATTCTATATAACGATAATTCGGGCTGAGTGGATCCTACCATACGGTTGAGCCTATCCTTGCAAAATTAAAGATATGTTCAGAATTTAAAGGTCTCAGTCTAAAATATGATCAAACATCGGAAATTTTTAGTACTTCCTTCTTGGTCAGCACCTCCTCACATAAATAATTTGCTTATCATCTGTTTGCAGATCAAACAGAGTTACCTATTACTACTGATGTAATCAATATGCATACACCTTGGTTTCCTCTCACATTAATATGATTGGCTGGTGTCAGTCATAAATACAGACTAAGGCAAGGACTTCTAGGATTTCGCCCACTGGAACGTCTATTGACTTCGCCTATAGCATAAGCCTATGCCTAAGCATACTGCATACGACTACGCCTATTGGAACACCTATTGACTACGCCTATTGCATAAGCCTACGCTTAAGCATACTGCATACGACTACGACGAGTACCAGTCCATTACGGCTACCTGCTAGATTGTTCTACCCGGTGACATTGCCCAAACCACTTAGCTACTTCGGATAAGATATATATCCCTTTCCAGGACATATCAACTACTGAGAAGTAGATATCTATTGAATGAAGCTAACGTTGGAACAAGGCAGTTTTAAAGCGCATTCAATAAAGAACAGGAGCGTTAGTAAAGACATTGTAAGGCCCCATCTGTTAGACTAGATTTTGCAGACAAGTCCAAGTTTGGATCTGAAATAAACGTATGATATAAAACTTGATAGTTACAAAGCTTTGATTAGCGAGGTGAGGGAAAAAGGGCAATCATTCATCTTTCGAATAGTTTCTTTGATAGTAAGTGGAACGTCTATTGAAGGTGTGAGATTGAGTAACTTCAATTTAACTTCATACTGTCTTTATACAGGCTAATAATATAATTACATTTCTAGATGTATTTCAATAGCTTGGGTACTATAAATTCATCTATTTTTTGCATGCAGTCTTCATTATAAAAGATTTCGCGTTGAATACAATTGCATGAGAATATAATTAACTCTATTTCACTAATACTGGCCATTTGTTTTGTTGAGAAATGCATAAAATAGACAGTTGCTATTCGAAGTACAAAGACTGAAATAATGACGTTCACTGCAAAATAAAAAAAAATAATATTAACGTTCACCATTGCCATCACAATAAATAAAATGAATAAACCTATTGCATTTGGTGGATTAGAAAGTTTTGTATTGGCAACCGCTTCAAGTGCTCGATGATCAAATCGGGGAACGAGTAAAAACAAAATTAGTAAAATTCAGGATCGACTGGTAGTATCAATTTCGTCCAAACAAGTTTCTTATATTTACTAAATTTAGTTACATACGATAAGTCAGTCAGTTAAGTGCCATACATGATACACACTTAGGTGATCATGTCTCGAAAGAGACATGACTGACTGGGCAGAAGATTGTCCTGCAAAAGGTTGCCATTGCATTCTGCGGGAGACTGATTGCCAACCAAGGCTATAGAGCCCAATCTGTCCTGTTATTTAACCCATAACTGGAGGGAAGAGACGGATTAATATCATTCCCAATGGTATTTGTGCGTAGGTGAATGCAAGGAATTCAACTGGAATTCAAACTCGGCTCCTCGATGTCTTGTTCCGAGCAGAAAGCAATGGCAACCTACTGCGGGATAATCTTCTACCCAGTCAGTCATGTTTCTTTCGAGACATGATCGCCCAAGCGTCTATCACGTATGGCACTTAACTGACTGACTGATTGTTGGAAAACAGATAAGGCTATCCATGCAAAACAGAGATTTTACTTCACACGACACAAGGTAATCTTCGAAGTGAGTAGGAATGACCTTAATTGAAAATCAGCATTCAAAATCTTTTATTTTTTTTCCAAGTAGCTTGGGCACTGATGCGAATATGCCGTTGCATTAGATTTGATTCAATGTTTTAAATATTCGCTCCCTCGTCTTGGGAGAAAATGAGAGGTTAAATGATAATGTTGCATCTATAAGTATTGTCTTAAAACCAGTCTTCGAAATTAGGAACATTAGGAATAGTAGTTCCATTCTCTCTGTAACACTTGCATGAATTCATGACAACCGATTATCTTTTGTTCTTATTTTCATACATTGCTATAGTAAAATCGCTAACAATGCATTTACATACTTCATATGATAAGCTATTTTGTCAGTTATTAATTCATGACTACTAGCAACCTCTTTTCCCTGATTTTCAATGTTTTTCTAAAACAATATCCTGTACAATGTGTTACTATAGTAAAATCATTAGCAAGGCAATTACATTATTCATCTAAAAATCCAGTTATGTTAATAACGTGTGCATTATTTTCAGATCCGAAGGCAAATTGGCATGGCGAAGGAAGCATTCCAGACGTTGAGTAAGGTATTTTTGAGTAAGGACAATTTTGCTAGAAACAAAGAAGAGAGTATTGGATTGCTATGTGCTGTCCGTACTTCAATATGGCAGTGAATGCTGGACAATATCATCAAAGATGGAAAAACTTGAAGCAACTGAAATGTGGTTCTATAGAAGGATGCTGCGAATATCATGGATCGAGCATATGAGCAATGATGAGGTGTTGAAAATGATGGAAACGAAAAGGAAATTAATACTGAGCACCAGGAAGAGACAGCTGAAGTTCCTGGGACACGCAATGAGGAAGGAGGACTTGGAGAATCTGATACTAACAGGCCAGATAGAGGGAAAAAGAGACAGGGGAAAGCAACGGATAAGATATTTGAAGGACCTAATCAGGTGGATGACAGAACTAGGATTGCATGGTGTAACAGGAGAAGGCGTGCTCAGAGCCACCAGGGATAGGGAAACGTGGAGAGCCATGATCGCCTACGTCCTGAAGGGACAAGGCACATAGAAGAAGAATAGTTTTTTCTTCCGACTCATTTTCAATGCATAATAATACAGACTGTGTACAGAAGCAAATGAAAAAAAATACACTATCAAATATCTCTGTCCCCCAAAGGTGTGTGGGTTGTTAGCGTTGTATACTTACTATGTGTGAATTCGTAAACTTGTATTTCGCCGTAGGGTGTACTCTTTATAGACTGAACATTTTATAATCACTGAAAACAATTTTCTGTCCTCAGGAAAAACAAGTTGAAGTCGCAAACAAATTTAAGATCTCACGGATAAATATACGACATGTGGCGACAAAGGAGAAAGAATACTTTTATACTGGAAATTAAAAAATATAAATTTTCGTTCTGAATGTTTCACTACAGCCCTTTCTTCCTTCTTCCTCCCTTCCTTCCTTTCTTCCTTCCTTTTTTGTGTCTTGCATGATGTACGCTTGGGCGATCATGTCTCTTTTCGATTCATGACTAATTTGGCAGAAGAATTCTTGCAGTCGTTTTGTTGTTACCTTATGCAGTAGACTGGTTGCCAACCAGGGCTATAGAATCCAGTCAGTCCTGTTATTTGACTCATAGCTAAGACAAGAAGAGATGACTTCATACCTTTTCTAAGGGTAAGTGAATATAACAATCTCGACAACAATTCGAACTTAGCTCACTGATTTCTTACTTGGAGCCATTGTTAATCAGATTACACCCAACTAGTATTCCCAAGTGATCACCCGTCTAAGTACTGATCAGGCTCAAGGTCCGTAGATGGTTGACCGCTTCGGTATCCCAGATGCTGTAAGCATTGATTTATATGTGGTATGATGAATACTGCAATAAACGTTTTAATAATAAATAAAACTGTCAGTACCCTTTAAATTGCACGGATTTACTAATATTTTTAATGTTGCTCTAGGATTATTCGAGCCATGGTCGTTAACGTATAGTTATAAGGAAAGTGAGACAGTCTCTCTAAAAATACGGAAAGGTCCTCAATTTGTCACGAAACATAATTTTACCTCTACTACTAACAACTGCCTTTATATAAGATGACACTTCCTCATCCTCCGCCTCCAATGCCTCCCTGTGTTACACGTTTTTTTAGCTCTCTACCTTCATCTCTTTCTCCTGTTTCTCTCTCGGGCGCTCAACAGAGACTGACTTTAATAAGATTAACGTGACACAACAGTCATAAGTAGATACAAGCATGTCAATATAGATATAATAATAAAAATACCCATTATTCATAATTTATTCATTTATTTAAAAACGATCAAATGATGTCAGATTTAAAATATTGGCGTATTTTGCCTATCATTTTTAATGCTAACGATTGTATATGTTTTGATTTATATATGTTCCACTCTGTTTTCTTTTTTTAATTTTCGATTATTAAGTTGTTACAAAAATGATGACCGATTTCAGGAACATCATTTTATTCTTGAAACATTAACTGTAGAAATGTTGATATTAGTAAAAAAATGAGCCTTGAGCATCTATGCACCTCTGCCATCGAGCGAGATTATTTATTTCTAGTTGATAAAAAAGCTGTGATGCAACAAAATCTTTGAAAGCTGATTTCACTTCTGATTTAGTTCTAAAAGTTTTACCATCTAAAGCTGTGCTTAAGTGTTTAAAAATGATAATCAGTGGGTAAAAGATTAGTAGGATATGGAGGATGTGGTAAACGCACGTATTCCAAGTTTCTGAGGTCATTCTTGCAACATGGGGCCACGCATTATCGTAAAGCAGAATTGAACCACATCGATTCACCAATTCAGGTCTCATTTTTTACAGGCGTGCATACATTTCAGCAAGTTGATTGCAGTATAGCTCTGCATTAATGCTCTGATTGGCTTCCAAAAAGCTGTTGTGGATAACATTCGATTTAGGGCCAAATTTTTCCTTGACTGATTTTTAGATCACTATGTATGATTTAACTTGATTTAATTGACTTTTTTTAAATATTGTAGTTTAGGTATTCAACTTAGCCACACACACACACACACACACACACACACACACACACACACACACACACACACACACACACACGTGTCGCAGTCTTGGGTTAAATAAATATATTTTCTGTATCTCACTACGTTACTTTCTTTCTTATTTACTTTCTATGGCCCTTTCCCTTTTCTCTTTGTCTCTCCAGCAGGCGAGTGACAAGTGTGATTAAGATACAGATTACTTCAAGTTTTCCTCACACCAATAAACAACAATAAAACAACAATAAAACAACAATAAAATAACTGAAGTGTGAAATGAAAGTAAGATAAAGTGTTGGAACTGTCTTTTAGTCGTGTGTGGCAATGATGGCATCTGGCTTGCATGAGACTGATTAACATTGACAGGGTGACAGTTACAGGAACTGTATATCTATATTTGGGCAGCTCGTCAGATCGGAAGAAGGGTCAGAGAAGCGGGAGTGAGAGGGAGAGGAAGAGAGAAGGAGAGGGAGAGGGAGAAACGGAGTGTCCTCAATAATCTATTAGGCTGTCCCAAAAGTTCGTAAACACTTGCAAAAAATTGAAATTTTATTCGTCAAGTAATCTAAGGTTACCAGAAAACACTTGCAAAGAATTGAAATTTTACTCGCAAAAACAACAAAAATTATTGCTCAAAATAAAGCCCATCATTTTCTAAGACTTTCTGTCATCGATCTGCAAGCTTTCAGATCTGGTCAAAATACCATTCAGCCGGCTTCGAATCAAAGAATTCTTGACACGCTTCCTCGACTTCATCAAACGAGTCGAATCGGCGGCCCTTCAGAAAGTGTTGCATTGAGCGGAAAAGGCCGTAATCTGATGGAGCACAGTCAGGACTGTAGGCTGGATGTAGTAGAACCTCAATGCCGTCAAGCTCTACAAACTTGTCTTTGGTCTTCCTGCCGGTGTGTGGCTTGGCATTGTCCTGCTGCATCAAAGCGCGCTTTCGGTTGATCAGAGCCGGGTACTTTTGCTTCAACTTTTCGTAGACCCGCTCAAGTTGCTGACAGTAAAGTTCGGCACTGATGGCACGACCATTCGGAACCAACTCAAAATGCACGATTTCTTCAAAGTTCCACCAATCGTACAAAATGACTTTCTTGCCGAATCGATGTTATTTTGGAACCGACGGTGTCTCTTGCCCTTTCTGAACCCATCGCTTGTCTCGATTGTGCTGGACCAGATAGACTTATTTCGCAAGTGTTTACGAGCTTTTGGGACAACCTAATATTATGAGATTGCGAAAGATTCACCTGGTAAAAATCTTAAAACCAAGCATAAGTCCCACCACCAGCACCACCACATTTGCACAAATGAAAGAACTGATTAAAATTACTCTTTTTAGTACAAGTATGGAACTCAAACAATTCGTGCATTGAAAGAGGAAATACCGGATGATCGTATTGTTATTTTAATACGTATTTGAAAAAGACTTGCAGTCACTGCACACAAAGTCCTCATTTGCGGTCATTTTTGCACAACTAAAATTTACTTTCTGAACAAAGCACGTCTATCTCAGAGCAAACGTTTACTATTAATTTCCCGACTAGGGATATGTTAGTAACACCAGGCTTCTGTCATAGAATGACAACTCAACTTCACAAAAAGCAATAAAACAAAAGAAATTGTGAAGAAGCATAATCGTCAACACCAAGAAAAGACATGGTATATGAAGGAAGACGATTTGCTGAAATCAGTCATTTGGTTCTTCGAAAGAAGTTCGTCGTCTTCCAATTCCACAATGTAGACTGTCTTTGGATGGAATCCGGCTTTTGGTAGCGTGAATGTTGGTTCACTTCGCGTGCCACCAATCTTGTGTTTTGCCTTGTAAATCATCAACTTTTCTCTGGCCGTCACAATTTATTAAAGCAAAAAGCACGGACTAAAATCTTTACTTCTTATCAATCATGATTTTTATTGGACCCAATTTATCATTTTCCTTCCTTGAAATTGTAATTTCTTTGTATCTGACTTCGTTTCTTTTTTCTAAAACGATCGAGTTTGGCTTTTTGCCATTGGCCGAGTCCCGAAGGTCACGTGATCATGTCATGATTGCTGGCGCTCGAATGTTTTGAGTGAAACGGTAATATGAAATCAGTCAATATAGAAAGTATATAGGGGAATACAAAATTGACGGGCCCCACAATGGCGCTAGAAAACAAAACACTTTGTTTGTCTACTAAGAGGACCAAATGAAATTCCACTGTGGATACTCACAATTTCAGGACCAATATGTATATTATCTTCATAATGAAAAAGAGAAAAATAATCTATTCGGTGTTTTAAATTGCAGTATTTCTGTTAACGATAAACAAATGTTGTCATGCATGCACGCATCTAGGGGCACTCACATGCGCACAATTACACACACACACACACACACACACACACACACACACACACACACACACACATATATATATATATGTATATATACGCTCTTACACCCTGATGGAGCACTCTGGAAGAGTGGTAGACTTTGTAAAAAGTAGCTACTCCGGCATTTACGCACCGCTCATTCTATAATGAATTGGAGCACTCTAGCTATTGGGCGTGTTTATACGCGCTAAAGAGCCTGCCTTCTTCTACTGGACGCGCGTGGCCCAGGGGGTAGAATCGCCGACTGACGCCAATTCGGTCGGGTTCAATCCTGGGTTAGGTAGCGACCAGAGTCTAAGCCGTACCGATGACCTGTAATACAGCGAAACAGATCTGTCTGCGGATGACTATGATATATGTATATATATATATATATGAACAGAAATAGGGTTGTTCCAACGAGAAATTGGTATAGAATAAAAAGTGTGAGAGGTCGTGATCGTTTTGTTTAAAGTGTATATTTATTGTTGTCGTTATTATACATGTTATGATACATTAAGTGTCCATAATGGTATTTGTGACGCTACACGTGCGTATGTGTGTGTATGTAAGTGTGTGTGTGTGCGTGTGTGTGTGTATGTGTGTGTGTGTGAGAGAGAGAGAGCGTTCTTTGATTTCGTCTTTATGCTTTATAATTGTTTATTATGAGTCATCTGGTTCTTTTTATTGTTTGGGGTTACCATTTGAATTTGGTGTGTGTGTGTGTGTGTATGTATGTATGTATGCATGTATGTGTGTGTGTGTTGTAAGTTTTTCATGTCGTTTTGTTAAGCGAAGGCTTGTATTTTTTATGGATCTTTCTTCCTGCATTATTAGTGTCATAATCTGCATTTTAGTAGATAGGTATTACTTTTAATTTACCCTCACTGTATTCATGCAAATGTTGAGAGACCTAATTTCCTATTATTTGATATTTAGATATTGCTTTTATGAAGGGATATTCTATTATTCAAGCATTGTGTCACTCCCACGTATATCTTTGCGCATTTGTCGCATTTTAGAGCGTAAACTACATTTGTCGAGTTGCAGCTCAGATCCGATTTTATTTCGAATGTAGTTGCGTTTTCGAACTTGAAGTGTTTTCCTTCTATTATGTTGCATACGCCACATCTCTTTTTGTTATATATATATATATATATATATACATTGACGCGAATTTCTGCGGTAGACTGGTTGCCAACCATGTCCATATAAACAAATCTGTCCTGCTATTTAACCCATAGATGGAAGAAAAAGACGGATAATTACCTTCCTCTAGAGTATTTGCCTGTAATGCAACGAATTTGACTGGAATTCAAAATTGGCTCTCCGAATTATTGTTCTAAGCTGATATCACTGCACCACAACGCACCTCCGACAGTGTATTAGTCTAGTATATTAGTCTGCTGAAATAACCCATAACTTGTTTTAGAATAGATGGAATCCGTGAATGGATAAAATTGTCAAAAATTATTGTAATGCAGTGGTCACAATTCAATGAATTGTTTAATTGAACCAGATGATCAAACTCTTATAACAAATAAACACACCCGACACCATTAGGGAAACTCTATAAGCCTAGACGATAACAGTTGATAACACGTATCATGACCTCATGTGGTCTGCACCATAACCGAAAACTTTCATAATTCCAAAGCAAGTGGCACCATAATTTATTGGATCACACCAAACATTACCAGTCCTCCAGGGTCCAATTAGCTACGTCGAGAGTCTACTGTGTTTGGTGTCGTGGTATTAACGGGCAACTTTTGCGTCCAAATGTTATGCTAAAATCGTTAAAGTGAACTACGAGATATGCTTCTGGTAGTTCCAGCATTGATTGTGAATATAATATGTCGATTGTCAGTTAACACAGAAAATGCTAGCCAGACTCTTCTGAAACATCATCATCAAGGGCCGGCGAATCGTGATGCTTTTCTTCAGATTTTCCTGGTACACACGTGATACCACAGATAGACAGATGTTAAGTGTCTTCTAAACTTTAGAGACCTAAAAAAGAGTTTACCCCATTCGTCTGTCGCTCATTGTCATGCCTTGTTTGAATTCTGAACAACTTGATCAAGTAAATTTTACTGACAACGTGTATTCATAAACAGAATAAAAAATATCGTTAGACTTTTGCACACACACACACACACACACACAAACATACACATGCACACATATTTTCAAAGTGAAGTATGAATGTATTGCCAATTAATATTCTCTAAGTCGTAAATATAGACAGGAATGTTCATTTAAATGTAGTGCAATCGATGGAAAATCGAACATGAAAATAATAAGCAAAAGTTTTAAATTCTCGATGCCATTTTTATCAAAAAATAAAAACCGACACGAAACAAAATTGATTATGAGTATAGCAACACTGTTCTAAAATGTCCATAACTGTTAGTCTTTAAAATATCTAAGTTGTAATTTTTAGCAGAAAAACATCATAGCTTAAAACATTCAGATATTAAAAACTAAGTTTTCTCCCTGACACCATATAATGTTGAAATCGGCGTAGCGTTCTTACGTGCATGCTCAAAACTCGTAACGATCAAACTACAAGTTATTCATAACTGACAACTTTTCATAAAGGACAAGTACATTAATTACATTTTAACAATCAACTCCCTGAAAATGATCTTCGACAAGATTGAAAGTACTTGTAACTATAAAAATAGAAATAAAACTAATGAAAATACATAAAGCGCCTTTCTTGTTATTTTTAATCACCGTACCAGGAAACATATTCATGACTACGAGAGGGCTAAAATAAAAATAAGTAGACATAATATCTCGAAATTATTAACACCCCCCCCACATATATATATATATATATATATATATATATATATATATATATATATATAAAGCATAACTCTGCTCAGATATTAACACTCTATCTTTATCTCGATATCGAGCACTTTCTGTCAAAAAACCTGCTTGCCAAAATATCCCTGTATCACTAAGTCACTAAAAAACACCAATCTTGGCATTAAGCATCATTACAACCCATGTCCCTGTCTTTCTCTCTCTCTCTCTCTCTCTCTATATATATATATATATATATATAATGTATATTTAGGAACTAATAATTCAATCTAACATGTTTTATTAAATTAAACCGATAAGTTTTATCTTATATATATATATATATATATATATATATATATAGTGTATCGAGGCAGCAAATAATTTTCTAAACATATACTGTTAAATATACGAGACAATGAATGTCTATTATGTTTAATTATGAGCCCTACTAAACATTTTGGCTTTAATTTTAGTTGAAAATAAAGTCAAAAATTCTTCAACATTTGGATAATTTTTTATTAAGTTGGTTCTAAGCTTTCGACTCACATGAGCCATCTTCAGAGAGGTTATAAGGACGGTAACACAAAAAAAATCCACTATCAGCGACGATTTTAGCTTGTGTTGACATAAAACTCTGTTAGGCAACGGCAATAGATGTTTAGAACGGCTTATGACATTCATTGTCTCTTATATTTAACAGTATATGTTTAGAATATATATATATATATATATATATATTTATAAAATTTACGAATAAGCAATTAGCAGATAATACCGAAATGCTATAGAGCACTCACTGTATAGAAAAACTCAAAAATACAAGAAGTATTAATTTATAAACGAAATAAATTTTTCACTACATAGTACAGTGTTTCAAAATGCAGATTATGCTATTATTTACCCTTTGCATAAAATATGTAATAATATAGTATTTATTTTCGTACTGACAATCTGTCTGGAACATTTCAACAAATGGCGTCACTTATTTGATACATATATTGTTGTAACCCTAAAAGGTTATTGCGTGAGTAATCACCAAAACGCCGGTTGGGAATAGTACTATATCAACAAGTACAAGACTCGCACGCTGCGTGAAGTAGATACGATGGTAGTGAATTGCTAATCAGTATAATCACTCTCTTCTACTCTACTCTTTACCCCAATAGTGTCTACATAAATACGTGGACGCTATTGGGGTAAAGAGTAGATAAAGAGGATAGGAAAATTCCATTCCTCTGTACAGGTACGTATACAATATATACAAATGTTGATTTTTTTTGTAAAGAATAGAATTGAGTTAATTGCTGGTGAGACATATATATTTTATGAATTTATAAGTTCTAGGAAAGAAGCAGGCCATATGTGTGTGGTTATTGTTTATATATGTGCATGCACACGTGTGTATAAAGTATGTAAATGTATGTGTACGTTGGCGGAAAAGCAATATACAGATATGAGTTTACAATGAATTTAAAACTTTAGCATTTATCAAATGTCTGAACTCGAATCCCCAAAGAAACCTTTTTGCTTAAGCCTTCACATTTAATCAGCTGTCCCCCCACCTCAACACTTCTCCATCCCATGTAAACATATTTAATAATATTCATTGCTAAACCATTAGTTGTTTGCCGCTTCAAATCAAACTAGTTTTTATGTCTGGGGAATTCTGTTTATACAAGGTAATCTGTATAATTTAGACGTCATTTTCTCCGTTTTCAATCTCTTTGCAAGACCCGACAGGGTTCTTCCATTTGAGTCAATAACGATGGCTAAAACTGTCATTGCATACTTTTTTAGTTCTCTCATAGATTAAAACTATGTTTTTACGTCATTATTTTAATTTCATTGTAACTTTTTTTTTTTTTGAAACAATGATATCCACTGCCTTCTGTCCTGGGTTATACATATCATAGCCCTCAAATATGATAAGGGGATAGAACGGATTGCCAAGTGTACACGATATGGTGACAGGTCATGACAAAACCAGCGCATAACCTTGCAGCCTAGAGCCCAGTTAGAAATACCCGCATAGTAAGTAATCCAGCTCTAACGGTCTCCGTTCCCACGTATCTACATGCGTCTCCTAATTCACCTTTGCTGCTCAGCCTTAAAAAATAGAAGTCCTCTCGAAACCAGACATTTTATGATTTAATTGTAATCTTAATTTCATATGTTACAACTGCAGATACAAATATTGCATTTTGGCAATTTTTAGGCATAAAACAGACATTACATGTGCTGAAACTAGAAGCTGGAGGAAAGGAAATAATATGTGACAGTATGTCTGTTAAAATAAAACCCAAAAGTAGATGATTATGATGCGTTAAAAGAAAATTGGAATGGTATATAATCTCCAAAAGATTTAATGTTTTAAGTTTGCCTCACAATGTGATTTCAATGCTAAAAATTATATTCCAACACTTCTTTAATTCTGACTCAAGGCAACTTGGTGTTGTATTTCACTTTTGATCATTCAGAACAGCTATGTCAATTCTTACAAAAATTTTCATTTTCTGTTAAAACTAACACATCAAGTTTTCTCACTTGAAGAATGACATCGATCTGGATCTCAAAGATCCAAGCGATTTGACATTTTCTGCGACAGTTCCTGGTTTCTGTTCATAACATTTTGTCATATGATTGAAAGCAAGGCCATGTTGCAAAGCTTCCAAAGTTTCTCTTTGGTCATGACAGTTTTGGGATTGCTCTTGAATCAGTTTGCCATTTTCATTTAGGATGCTATCCCATCTCTTTTTCCAATAACACCGCATTTATTATTTTTATTTACCTGTATTGTCAATACTATATTTACATGCATTATTTCTTGTTTTAATCTTTATTCATATTATTAGTTCTTCTTGTTTTATGTATATTGCTGTTTTATGTATATTGCTGTTTTATGTATAACTTGAAGAAAAAAGACGTATTGTTAAACACTGTATTTTTTATTCTTTTCTTGTAATTAAGCTCTTCTGGAATGTATAATAATAATAATAATAATAATAATAATAATAATAATAATTTCTTTTTGTTTCTAACCTGGAGATTTTGCGCTATGAGTGTTTCCACTGTTGTTACGACCTTAGACAAATAGTACTTTTCAAAGGCTATTTATTAAACATTACATTTTTTATTCTTTTCTTGGAATTATGCTCTTCTGACAGGGAATCGTTATTATGTTTATACTTCTGATATGAGACAGTATTTACATTGGTCGGACTGTTGTCTTCATCTTTATTGCCATGCTTACGACGTTTCAGCTGTTGTATACTTCGGCCTTTTTCAGGTGCAAGGAATTTTTAACCGAATCCTTTATTTCGATCAATGGGGCAAATAGTTCTAGTTCCATGTGCGAAGCGACTTCCGGAGGCTATGTAGTTATTTCCCTTGAACTTATTTATTCTTCACTGCGGTAACCAGGTATTAAACTCAGAATATAGAGAAACACCACTGGAAACTACGTAAACTTAAGGATTCAGCGCATATGCTAGACCATAAAAACCTCCTAAGTCAGTCAAACAAAGATATGAATACAATATGGGAACCAGTAATACGGAGTACTAGAGAAAATCATTAGTTTGAAGGCTTGCAGTATGAGCTCTGGTAAAATGGTTACTGAGACATTAGGTTTATAAGTCCCCCAAATCATCAAAGACACATGGTCCAGTGGATACAGACATTGGTTAGTTCCAGTGACTTGACCCAAAGAGTTGTGAGTTACGACTCTTTGTGGGAAATTAACTAGCATATTTATCTAGATTTGAATACATTTCCGTGATAATTGTTTAATTATCACATATTTACAATTTGGCATTATTTCTAATATAGGATTTAGGGTTTCTTTTTTTCTGCAATTTTCAATTTCAAGTTTATTTTATATCGTTTTGCTGAACGCATGGCAAAGGATAAAATTACTGAGTTTATTTCTTTGTCATAGTAACTCGACATCTGTTCGCTTAGATTAGCGCAGAGAACGATTAGTGTTAGCATCAAAATGGATTTTATAATTATTCTGTTGTAGTGAAGTTAGAAACCTGAACATTAGCAGAATAACGATATGTCTCTCTTCCAAAGAGTGACACAAACTAAAGTTTACTCAGTTGATTCTATAGATAGAAACCCATTTTTATTTTAGCCATTGATGCATTTGAATCCAGTAGATAGCGGCAAATTGTTAGGTATTCTTGTTGTAATCAATTGAATTTGTCGCCATTATAGAACTGCTTCGATTAGATCGCGTCATACTTCTTCTTTAACATGCTCTGTCCTTTCAGAACGTAGGTGATCATGACCTTCTACATCTCCCTATCTTTTGTGGCTTTTAGCACGTTTTATCGTGTTACAACACCCAAAACCCACTCCGCCAACCAATTTCTCAAACCCGTCAAGTATGATACACTCTGCTTTTCTCTATCTTTCTCACCTGTGAGCATCAGATTCTCCAAAACCTCCTTTCTCATTACATATCCCAGGAACTTCAGCTGTCTTTTCCTGATATTAAGTACTAGATTTCTTTTCGTTTCCATTTTCTCCAAAATCTCAACGTTGCTCACAAATTCGGTCCATAGTATCCTCAGCATTCTTCTGTAGAACCGTATTTCAGTTCCTTCAAATCTGTCCTTCATCTTTGGGTTAAAGATTTTTCAGCATTCGCTGCCATATTGAAGAACAGACATCACATAGCAATCCAGTACACGCTTCTTTGTTTCTAGTGAAATTTTCCTGCCTCTCAATACTCCGATCAGCTTCTGGAATGCCTCCTTGGCCATGCCAATTTGCCTTCGGATCTTAGTGTCGCACTTTCCGTACACTAAACAAAAAAGTCATTTTGCCGGGAAAATGTGATGATTAAGCATGAAACTTTGTCATATTTAACCTAAAATAGTTTTTAGCATATTTCAGCACGTTGTACTTTGAAAAACAAAAACAAAAAAAAAACAATAAATTCTAATATTTCAGTTGCAATTTGGTGACAGTGACGGGAAACCACTCCAATGACAATCCCAATAAGTCACTGTAAATCATAAAAAATAAAGAAAAAAAAACGAATTTGAGCCATTTTGGTCATTTATTTTCTGAAGAAACATGGTATTAAAATTGCTCAAATGTCTCATAATTAGTCCTATCTATCTATCTATCTATCTATCTATCTATCTATCTATCTATCTATCTATCTATCTATCTATCTATGCCAGTCTGTTCA
The DNA here is from genome assembly GCA_037127315.1 of Ascarosepion bandense. NCBI lineage: Eukaryota > Metazoa > Mollusca > Cephalopoda > Sepiida > Sepiidae > Ascarosepion > Ascarosepion bandense. Next base: position 2,316,085 of record JBBBDQ010000279.1, read on the forward strand.
TATCTATCTATCTATCTATCTATCTATCTATCTATCTATCTATCTATCTATCTATCTATCTATCACAGCTTCTTCATGATCTATCTATCTATCTATCTATCTATCTATCTATCTATCTATCTATTTTCTTGAGAATGTAGTGCTGCCATCGGACAAGACGTGACTGCTGGAAGACCCTGTGTGGCATGACACACAAGCAGAAGAACCCAGCCATGGCTGTCAGACAATTTCTGAGAGTACATCACTCATTATATTTGACCACGTAACTTCCCAGACTGCAATCCCCTTGATTATTATGTGTGAGGCTCAATTGAGCGAGAGAGCAACAAAACTTTTTGTAACATCAAACATGAAGTAAAGACAAGGATTATGGCAGCATTCATCCACTAAAACAAGGAGACCATCCAGAATAGTTGCAGGAGATTCCGAAGTCGTCTGCAGCCCGAGGTTTTATTGAGTAAATTTACTCTTCAGTATTTCAAGATACTTTTGTGCAATTTTGGTAAATATACATGTTAGAATGAGATATTAGTGTCATTTTCATTTCCTGTAATTTAGACGACAATTAATCCATCGCAGTCTCTCTCTCTCTCTCTCTCTCTCTCTCTCTCTCCACATATATATATATATATATATATATATATATATGCATATATTTGCATATATGTTATAAGTAAAATTGTGTATAAAATACTATATTTGGAACCCAAAAAAAAAGAAAAGGACAAAAAACAAAATAAAACAAAACAAAAAAAAAAAACGATAGAAAATTTTTTTAAGAAATAAGTAAATTTTATATTTCCCAACAAATGTATCAGGACCCTTGTTACTGAAAATATGCAATTTTTAATGAAAAATTCGAATTGCATGATGAGACATTTCAAATGCTATCCAAATTGTCTATTCAATTCAATTCTAAAATAATGAAATGTTTCGAGTGTTTTGCTTTAAATCACATTCTTAGTATATAATTAAAAAAAAAAACCCAAAAAAAAACCAAAAACGAAAAAAACAAAAACAAACTCCAGTTCATCAAATCAGTGGTCTCATTCTCTTGAACAATTTCCTGATTTTCTATTCAAAACCTCTCTTACCCCATGTGAGGAATGTCAAGGTGTACTGTTCTGCTGAAAGCCCTTCTTGAGTGTTACGTAAAAAACGAAACTGCCCAAAATATTAAAGTAGTTTTCGCTGGTAATGTTTCTATCAATCGATAACATTCCGTAAACTCTTGCTCATGACAACCCCTTCCAGATATTAACCAAAATTAGTTCCGTGCGTTGTTCATTTACCACAGAAATATATTTATTGTTTAAGCATTATTTTAGCTCATTTCTTCTTTTCTTTAGGAGAGTCATTTACGTCCGCTGCAAAAATGTTAGATGGTCAGCAATGTTCATTCGAGAAACACAAAAA
>JBBBDQ010000279.1:2322500-2414067 GCA_037127315.1 Ascarosepion bandense
TTGACATGTATATGTATAAGCTAAAGTTGCGCATTCGCACCATTATTATCTTGTGTAAGCAAACATTGGATGATATTTAGTATTCAGAATTTTATCTTTGTATTTTATACTTTTATCTTTATTCACAGATACTGTTGCAATGTTTGATTTTTAGTTTTTACACATGATCGTAAAGAGGTTGCTCATGAATCGAGCTGAAGCATTTCTTCTCATAATTACCAAGGTTTTCGCTTCAACAAAAAACATTACAATATCTATCTATCTATCTATCTATCTATCTATCTATCTATCTATCTATCTATCTATCTATCTATCACAGCTTCTTCATTATCTATCTATCTATCTATCTATCTATCTATCTATCTCAGTTTGTTCATATCTATCTATCTATCTATCTATCTATCTATCTATCTATCTATCTATCTATCTATCACAGCTTCTTCATTATCTATCTATCTATCTATCTATCTATCTATCTATCTATCTAGCTATCACAGCTTCTTCATTATCTTATCTATCTATCTATCTATCTATCTATCTATCTATCTATCTATCTATCTATCTCAGTCTGTTCCTATCTATCTATCTATCTATCTATCTATCTATCTATCTATCTATCTATCACAGCTTCTTCATTATCTATCTATCTATCTATCTATCTATCTATCTATCTATCTATCTATCACAGCTTCTTCATTATCTATCTATCTATCTATCTATCTATCTATCTATCTATCTTTACTTGCGAATACCCTTTAATCTATTAGGGTTCAGATACATATCTTTATACATAACGACTTATTTGTTGGTCTTGTGCGTAGGAAATTTATTGTTATTTTCAGAACAATTGTTTATACAATATTCACTCGCAAAAAAGAGATTTATTCTTCTAATCCAAAATATTTTGGACTTTACATAATAAACAAAATTGGTAAGTTGTAATAAACAAATAAAACAAGGGAATAACCTAAAAGTATCTATCTATTCAGCTTCCTTCCTATCTATCTAGCTAGTTCAGCTTCCTTCCTATCTATCTAGCTAGTGCAGTCAGTTAAATGTCATACTTTATACACGATTGAGTGATCATGTCTCTTTCTATCCATCGCTGACCAGGAAGATTTTTCCACAATAAGCGGACATTTCTTTCTGTGTTAATCTGCCAACTAAGGCTATACAGCTATTCAACCCATACCTGGAAGGAGAACAGATATGAGTAATACATTTTCCAAGGGTATTTCCGCTTGAGAGAATTTAACGATCTCGACTAGAATTATTACCCAGTTACTCGATTTCTAATTCAAAGCCGAAATCTATATCACAACGTACATTCTATTTCTTCTTCTTTTTCTATGTACCGTCCCTTCAGGACGTAGTCGATCATGGCTTTAAACGTCTCCTTATCCCTGGTGGCTCTTAGCACGCTTTCTCCTATTACCCCACCCAAGCCCCGCTCTGCCATCCACCTGCTCATGCCCTTCAAATATGTTATCTGCTACTTTCCCATGTCTCTATCTTCCTCTATCTGACTTGTGACTATCAGATTCTCTAAGCCTTCCTTCCTCATTACATGTCCCAAGAAATTCAGCTGTGTCTTCCTGATGCTCAGTATTAATTTCCTTTTCGTTTCTATCCTTTCTAAAACCTCATTATTGTTCACATGCTCGATCCATGATATTCGCAGCATCCTTCTGTAGAACCACATTTCAGTTGCTTCAAGTTTTTCCTTCATCTTTGATGATATATTCCAGCATTCACTGCCATATTGAAGAATAGACATCACATAGCAATCCAGTAATCTTTTCTTTGTTTCTAGCGAAATTTTCGTGTTTCTTAATACTTTGCTCAGCTTCTGGAATGCATCTTTGGCTATTTCAATTCGCCTTCGGATCTCAGTGTCACACTTTCGTTAGAACACTTTATCATAACTCAAAAGGGGATCTATGTGCTATTCTCCATTGTCTTCTTTTTAATTCATGACAGCATTCTACTATTCTTTCATACTATTTTCATAAGACTTTATCGAAATATCACTCCTGCATTCCTTAGTTGTTCAGTGATAATCGGTACCTTTTTCCAGGTATTTATTTTATCACCATCCACCCCCCCTCTCTCTATCTCTTGTCGTTGATTGGCCTTTGGGGTTTGAACCTGTTACTTCATTCTTGCAATTTATCTTCTTTAACCAGATGGAACCTACATACGACAAAGTACCAGAGTTCACATTGACTGCAAGATTAATGATAAAGAGAAAGACGACAGTCCGAAATAATCCTTAAATAATAACAAAATATCGTTTTGGGAATTTAGAGAGAATTTTGCACTTACGATATTTCGAATATGATGTGAATAAATATCGAAATACGAATAATCGTTTTCACTTCATGGTTTGTTAATAACATAATAATTAATTGTAAGTATGATGTCCGGTGTCACTTTCACCCATTAATGTTACCGATGTTGTTGTTAAAATAAAATTCAGCATTTCTTTGAATTGTACTTTAACTTTGTGGGTAAAATTCATAATTTCTTGGAGATTCAAAAGCGACTTGGTTGGTATTGCTTTTTCTAAGGGTGAAAAACAAAAGCAAAAGAATATTTTCAAAACAATCAAGAGAAATAAACACTGTTTCGGTTTCTTTAGCATACTACATAATAAAAGAGGAAATCTTTTGTTTACATTTCTAAAATAAAATAGTATCAGTGTGTATTTAAATGACTTGCAGTCGGACTAATGTTTTCATATTTGTTGTTGGTATCACAACGTTTCAGCTGTTGCGCCTCCCGGCATTCTTCAGGTATCTCTCGATCCATGTAACTTTCAAAGAATTTCGAAGTGAACAATTTATTTAATGTACGATTGTTTTCGTTCCGCTGTCTAGAGTTCGATATCTCGTCTGTTTTCTTTTTATTTGTTTTATTCTTACTTGTAATTGTTCACCCTGAATCTAAGTCTGTACTACTAATTAATAATGTGCCATATTCACGAACCAACGCGTAGATTAAATAGCTAGATCTGTTCGAAATTCCTTGAAGGGTACACGGATCGACAGACATCTGAAGAAAGCCAGAATGTACAACAACTGAAATATTGTAATAATAACAACAAAGATGAGGACACTAGATTGAAAATAATGATAACCTTTTAGAAATTCAGAGAGAATATATCATTATTTCATACATTTGACAGTTTTTTTATTTTTATCGTTATTATCTCAATTGCTACATTGATCGGTGGGTTCTCCGGCCTTCTTAAAACGTCTATTGCTTCTATTGTTCTTTTTGAAAATTCTTCTTCTATATCTCAATGAAAATTAATTCCTTTTTTCTCTCAGTGAAAATAAAATAAGCGATTCCAGCAGCAATGGTTGATTCTTCAATTTATCAAAAACTTAATATGAATGTTCTGACAACTTACAGCAGGCAAGTTCGTAATGTTTCTACGCATAATTCTTCTTTTATGTGCCGAGTCCCTTCAGGACGTAGGTGATCATGGCCCTCTACATCTTTCTATCCCTTGTAGCTCTTAATATGTTTTATCTTGTGATTTCTCCCATACCCTGCTCTGCCATCCACTTGCTCAAGTCCATAAAGTATGTCACGCGCTGTGTTCCTCTGTTCCTCTTTCCCTCCATCCAAGTCCTACTTCCTTGTTACGTGTCACAGAAATTTCAACTGACTCTTCTTGATATTAAGTATAAGTTTCCTTCTTACTTCCATTCTCTCCAAAACGACGTCATTGTTCACATGTTTCTCAGCATCCTTCTGTAGAACCACATTTTGGTTGTTTCGAGTCTCTTATTCGTCTTTAAGACGATTGTCAAGGAGAGCGGAATACAGAAGGACAAATATCACGTAACAGTTTGATATATCCCGAAAAGGAATACAGTATAAAATGATCAGTTGAAGAATGGAACTCCACACCAGGAATAAGAAATACAGATTTATTGTACTAAGGTACAATTAACAATAATACACATATAGGCAAGCCACGGGTTGGAGCGGAATCGACTATCGAATCGTGAATGCCTTCACCTTAGACCTTTTCTGTATTTACTAGCCTTCCCACGCAAGGCCAGATGTGACACATGGTCATTTTATAGTGGGTATTCCCGGCCATATAGCCGGGCCAAAAAATCTCTGTCTATTTTTCCCCAGTCGTGGTTCTACCCTTCGGCGGAACCACGACTGGGTTTGTGCTCTCTGCTCGGAAGCAGAGAGCTGACAGTGTCATAGAAAAGTCAGGCGAATGCCGAAGACCTTTTTGTATTTACTAGCCTTCCCACGCAAGGCCAGATGTGACACATGGTCATTTTATAGTGGGTATTCCCGGCCATATAGCCGGGCCAAAAAATCTCTGTCTATTTTTCCCCAGTCGTGGTTCTACCCTTCGGCGGAACCACGACTGGGTTTGTGCTCTCTGCTCGGAAGCAGAGAGCTGACAGTGTCATAGAAAAGTCAGGCGAATGCCGAAGACCTTTTTTCTCGTCGTACCGCTCGTTACCGTCTTTTATAAAGTAGAGCATTCTATTCTCGGGGATGGCAGGATGTTCCACTATAACACTGTTCAATACACTTTCAATAATTTTTTTCTGCCACTTAGTTTTTAGAATGCGTCTTTAGTAGCACTGTGTCTGTTCTGTCTTTTTCATCTTACTCACTTTTCAGTGTGATTCTCTGTTTAGTATGCTTTATCCTAGTTGAAAATAAGCAACGTTGAGCTTGGTCAGTACTTAGATGGGTGACCGCTTGGGAATACCAAGTGCTGTAAGCGTTTAGTGACGGATGTGCGTTGTGGTGCAGTGGATATCGGCTCAGAAAGAGAAATCAGTGAGCCGAGTTCAAATTCCAGTTGAATGCCCTACATTCACTTAATCACTGGTACCCTTGGGAAAGGTATTAATCCGTCCTTTCCTTCCAGTTAAGGGTTAAATAACAGGGTAGGACTTGGGGATCCTGCCCTTAAAAACAAATCCCAATGAATCTTTATACTCGAAAAGAAAAAAGTATTACTAGACACAAAACTTAAAAACAATATAAAAACAACAATAAATTGTTGAAAGAAAAATGGTATTACCAGCAATGAATAAATAAAATTTAGTTGGCAATAAACGACCTGCCGAGGTTGATATGCCACAAAAACAAAACAACCAAAACAACCAAAACAACCAACCAACATAGTTGAAAAGATAAAGGTGTGCCCTCTTTTCCTTGCATGTAGTTTACCCCTCTCTTTTCTACAAATATTTTCATGGAAATTATTCTGATGTGCTGTTCTCTTTAGAGCATCGACTGCATGAATTTAACCCGAGAACACTAACCATGGGTATATAGTACCCAGCGCAAATGACACCATTTTAATTAAAGTTTAATTAAATTTTCAGTACCTGATTTTCTTACGTAAATAATATGTTTTTCAGTTCATATTAATGTTAACTTAAAGTACACATTTTGAAGTGCCTGCATGTAAAATATTTTAAATAAAGATTTATATTTAATACTTTTTGGATATTTTCAAAATCGGGTATGATATACCCATGGTTAGTAGTGGTGTAACATTAATTTATGGTTAGTGTTCCAGGGTTAATCATGCTAGTTCAACGATAAAACGGTGAAAGCTAGTTGCTAGCTCGATGCACCCGTCAGTTCTAATTCAATAGTTTCTTTCTCGCCAAACTTCTCGGCTGTGGGGCTCCATTCAGATTTCTTGCTTCCTTGCCAACTACAATCTTCTAAACTATAAACGCAACGTCAGTCGCTATACTCTATCTTCCTGAATCCTATTCTTTTATTGTCTTTTTCCTTATGTCTCCTTGTAAACTCATGCCTCCTTGTGATATTATTATCTTGCTTGTGGTGAAATGAATAAAACGAATGGGATTTGGTATCGTTTATTACAATTGATCATTACATTCTTCACGGATAATCTTCTAATTTTTTCATGTTTAAAGCCTGGCATAACGATAGAGAAAGAGAGAGAGAGAGAGAGAGAGAGAAAGAGAGAGTGAAGGATAGATAGATAGATAGATAGATAGATAGATAGATATAGAGCGTGTGTGCGTGTTTGTGTGAGAAAGATAAATATACAGATAAATATATAGATAGATATATGGTTTGTGTGTGCGTGTGAGAGAGAGAGTGAGAAAGATAGATATACAGATAAATATATAGATAGATATAGAGTGTGTGTGTGCGTGTGTGTGTGTGTGTGTGTGTGTGTGTGAGAGAGAGAGAGAGAGAGAGAGAGAGAGACAGAGAGATAGTGTTAAATTATGGTCTAAGCAATCACACAACTTCAATTTGTCCTTACCTGACTGAAAAGTTCATAAACTTACACACTCACGTATGAATACACGTATATAAGTACAAACATACATATACACCAAGCGTTTCTCATTCTCTTATTTCCCTTCCTTTGCTCATGCACACATACATACATAGATGTACATGTAACCAGAAAATACGTATTTATGTATAATTAAAGCTTACTCCAGATAATAAACAAATGATTTTTGTGCAATGTAAAAAGAAAAAGAAAGCAAACGCAAAAGCAAATGCAAAAGAAATCATGTACTTCAACTTAGATGTGTTCAACAGGTTGAGAACAATAGGCCAGTAATTGGCTTGAACGTTATGAGAAATTGAATTTTGTTCGGTACTTTTTGCGTTGGTTTGGCTAAGAAAATACGCAGTAGTTAGTTTCTCTTGGACTGAAAAAATGGACTAAAAAACGATAAAAATAACATCTAGGAACATTCAGTATAGTAAGCAAAAAAAAAAAAAAGAAAAAAAAATAGAAAATAACAGAAAAAGAAAAACTGATATATATATATATAAAGAAAGAAAGAGGCATATATATATATATATATATATATATATATATATATATATATATGCCTCTTTCTTTCTTTCTTTCTTTCTTTCTTTCCCCCGCAATGTTACTTTTAACGATTATGCATTAAACCCCTTTTAGTATTTTGTTCCTTTCATTTTTAATTTTTAATTCTAAATTTTACCTCTAAATTTTTCTTTTCATTTATATTTTATTTTATTATGTTTTTATTTATATTCAGAATTTTAATTTTTCCTACAATTTTATGTACATATAATATTTCAATACTGAAATTTTTAAGACTCATGATTTACGCCCCTTTGATTTTTCTCCCTCCATTTTATTATTTTTTATTCTAATTTTAATTTTATTGTAATTTTAAAATTTTTATCCACTTGTAACCGTAAAATATTTAAATTTTTAATCTTGTTATTAAAAAAGCAGCAACATAAATTTATAAGACTTAATTCCCATGAACATCGAGTGAGCTTAAATTCAAATCTATTAAACTGTCAGTTTGAAATATGCACCTGCTGATTGCATTACTTTTAGTCGTGCCATAGACGTAGGATAATATACATATTTACGAATATATGTATAATAAATCTCTGTTCATACATTGAGCACTATTTTATTAACACCTTAATAATAATACTATACAAATGTACGCCCTCCTCATATGCATATTTATTAATTTACGTCACTATATATATAATTTAAGGTATGGATTGAATAAAATTCCGTATCTAAATAAACACTACTCTTAAAAAAGTGCTCAATGCAAAGTAGAGCGAATAATATTTATTCAGAATTTGTAACATATATACGTTTTAATATCACTCCAAAAGTAGCTATTTTGTTTTAACACTACCTGTTTTATCAAATATTTACAAATCTATAATATTAGATAGATGTAAGAGCGAATTTTTAAGATGGAATAGGACTTGTATAAACGAAATCAAGACAAACAGTCATATTTCAGTGCATGAACAAATAAACATAATTAAATATTTACGCACGCAAACACACAAGCAAGGAACAAAAACGTACACAACTAAAAACTCTACCGAGCATCATATAGAAAATACAAAATGAAACCATATACATGAAACTACTTATATACAGCTTCAAGCACACATATTCGCAAATAAGCGCAGGAATATTCACACAAAAGTATACGAACATATATAAACGTGCATAGACAAGAATATATATATACATATATATATATATATATATATATGTATATTCTTGTTAAAAGCAATCGGATTCTAACCGTACTGGTGAGCTGTGATACAGCGAAACAGATCTGTCTGCGGATGACTATATATATATATATATATATATAAAGAGAGAGAGAGAGAGAGAGAGAGAGAGAGAGAGAGAGAGAGAGAGAGAGAGCATAGTACTAGTTTTAGACAGCAATTCATTTCAGTTTAACAAGCGAAATTATATTCAAACAACAGGTGCCGCGATGGGGACAAAAATGGCACCGATATATGCAACACTCACACTAGCACATCTAGAAGAAAATTTATGCAACCAAATAGGTGACAAATATGGGGAAGACATAAAAACAGAATTCATTAAATCATGGAAATTATTAGATTAATGTTTTATCTTTTGGATATCAACATCCGGAGACATAAATAAACTACACAATCTACTCCAAAATTTTCACCCCAAAATTAAGTTCACACTAGAATGTAGCTATACTGAATTGCCATTCCAAGACATACTCATAAAAACAAAAAAAAAAAATACATCATGACAGATATTTACCATAAACCCACAGACACCCATAAAATATCTCTATTTCAACAGTCACCACCCTAAGAGTTGTCAAAAACCCATCCCCTACTTGCTAACTCGACGAATTTGCACAATAGTAGCTGACGAAACCCATAGTAAAATACGCCTAGAGGAACTAAGCTACTACCAAAAACACTACAAATAAAAGAAAAACCCACTCCATTAATAAATAAGGTTTTCCAGCTGGAAGATGAAATATCATGATAATCTCTCCGGAATAAGAAAAAAAACAAAAAAACAAAAAAACAAAAAACAAACAAACAAAAAAACAAAACAAGAAAGAACAAAACAAAACAAAACAAAAAAGAAAAAGAAACACGAAAAAAACAACAAAAGAAAATATTCTCGCATACGTCTCCACACAACACAAACAACCCAGAAATATTTACAAAGATAAATAAACACATAAAATTACTCAACAAAAATGATAAAATATAAGAAGTCTTAAAGACAACTAAAATAATTAAAAGCAAACGCCAACTCCAAAATTCAAAAACATACTAACCTCATCAAATTTCCAGCAGTACAAAACACAGTGGGGTCACAAAATGTAACTAAAAAGATGTGGGTTATGCAACATACTAAAAAAAGGAAACTACTTCAAATTCAAAAACACATCTACATTCGAAATAAAAACAAATCTGCAACTCTAATTTATGCTCTAAAATGCGATGAATGCGCAAAAATATATGTAAGGGTGACACAAGGCATGAATAAAAAGAGTAGCCCTGCACAGAAGTAACATTAAACTAGCCAATAACAGGAAATTGTACGTCTTCCAACATTTACATGAATGCAGCGGAGTTAAATTCATAGTAATGCCAATCTATCAAAATGCAGATTATGACACGCATCATGCAGGAAGAAATATTGATAAAAGAATACAAGACTTCCCTCAACCAAACAACACGAAAAATCTAAGACAAACACACAGACACACTAAATTCAATCGCGCTAAAAATATAAAAAAATAAAAACAGCGCGAGCCGTTGAAACAAATAGTATTTCAAAAACAACAAAAAGAACCAGATGACCCGTAGAATTGAATCAAAATCGCTGAAAACAATTTTGAAGTACAAAAACAAAATCAAATTTCGCAAGTGTAAAAAATAGTTTCATGGTCAGCGAAAGTTGAATGATCCCCAAAAGTGATTTAACGAGCAAGCGTGAAAAAACAACCCCCCCCAAAAAACAACAAAAAAACAAAACAAAACAAAAAACAAACAAACAAAAAACAACAACAAATAAATAAACGCGCATGCATATGAACTTTATGATCTGCTCACACATTACTTATTTATATATACATACGGTATTTTAGGGTTTCAAAAAGACAAACAGATCTCGATATGTAAAGTCACAAGTTTATTCGCCTATAGAGAGTCAAATTCGGACTTGAAACACGTGTAGCGACACAAATATATTTATGGATACTTAATATATTATGCAAAAAAAAATAGCAATATTAATAATAATAACAACAATAAATCTACTCTTTAAACAAAACGTTCACGGCTTCTCGCACGTTTTTGTTCTGTATATATATATATAGACACGCAAACATGGATATCCGAACATAAATTCACACAAATACGCATACGTATGGAAATAAAAAAATATATATCAAAGCACACACACAAACACACACACACACACACACACACACACACACACACACACACACACACACACACACACACATATATATATATATATACACTTTTTGTATTTGTATACTTATTGAGAGCTTTGTTATTGTGTTTTAATTATTTTTCTAGATTATCTGTTTAATATCTGAATAACTTTATAATCATCTAAATCTATTGCTTTGTTAAATTTAGAATTTAAAATTCGTAATATAATAAAGTAAAGTGAAGCTACTAGTCGATTAAGAATACTGATCTCTATTTTAATCAAATATTAATATTAATGCCCCAATAAATTGTTTTTAGAGTTTGTTTTCATATTCTTTAAATTATAAATTACTTTATTTTAATTGTTCCTCACTGTCTATGTAACAATGCCTCCCTGATTAAGGGTGTTTGGCTAGTTTAGAACCTTTTAAAACACTTCAACTTGAAATAAACATTATCACTTGATAAGACACATGTAGTGTCGAAACAAAATAGCTACTTTTGTAGTGATATAAGATATATATATATATATATATATATATATATATATATATATATATATATATATATATCGAGCTTGGGTTGTGTAGCAATCGGAGTCTAACCGTACTGATGAGTTGTGATACAGCGAAACAGATCTGTCTGCGGATGACAATGACATATATATATATATATATATATATATATATATATATATATATATATATATATATATATGCAAACTTGTCACTATACTCGTTTCGAAAAACCCTCCGCGTATATATGCGGAAGGAAAATATGGTTGTAAAAAAAAGAGCTAAGCACATGAACATCAGCCAAAGAGATTTAGACCGAGCCAGTACGTAGCCCAAAGAAAAAACCCGAGACGAGTAATAAATAACAAAAAAGCGCTAAATACGTAAGCAGAGCTTAATAAGTAAATTAACCTAGTGAGTCAACAAAACTACCAAGGTGTCACCTAAACGGATCTTCAGGGAAGGTTGGCTCTCCAACCTTCCCTGAAGATCCGTTTAGGTGACACCTTGGTAAGTTTGTTGGTTCACTATGTTAATTTACTTATATATATATATATATATATATATATATATATATATATATATATATATTTGAATGTAATGAATTCTCGTGCTAATAAGACAGTGCTCGATATAAAATAATAGAGCTAAAATATATACTAAATGTATATATAAAGATATCTACAGTTATAGATATCTCACTCTTATAATTTCGCATCAATAATTGTGTCTGAATTAGCAAGTGCATTAAAGTTGTATGACAGCTACAATATATCCGCGGTGATATGCTGATACATGCGGTATGGCATTAGAGAATGCAATGTAGTTTATTTGTTTTTACTCTTATTTTTCATTTGTTTCTCCATTATTTCTTCTGTTTATACGACTGTTTGTTCAAGTCAACTTGTTTTTAGTTGTGAAAGCAATACACCTAAAAATTTTCAACAGAAAGAGAAAAATAAACCTTTCTAAAAATTATGCTTTTTTGTGTCTGTTTCTTTTCTTTATTTGCTTTAAAAAATATACCCAAGAAAAAATAAATGACAAACAAAAATGAAGAAACACAACAAATGAGATAAAAAGCGCACAGTTTGATTGAATAATGTATGAAAAGGTGGAAATAAACAAATACTCAATTAACACAAGAAGGAAAGCGTTAAAAAATATATATTAAAACAGTTTCAGCGAAAAGAAAAAAACACGGAAAATGTTAGGAAAACCTGGAGAATTGCAAATGAATTTATTCAGTTACGGACATAACAAGAGTGGCAAAAAGAAAACTTGCGCATGCGCATAGTAAGTAAATGATTGTTCTGTCTGTCACAAAGAAACTGAATATTGGTATATAAAAATGATAAGAGATTCGTTATTTTTCTCGCATCATTTTCGGGCTTTGGGGAATTTGAAGTAAAATAGAGAATAAAAGACATGAAAAGTTTAAAAAGAGGAAAAGAAAGATATATACATTGTAAATAAGTAACGTAAAACTAAAAATGGAAGACATTAGTTATGAATCGGATATGATAAAAGAAATGAAGCAAGATAGAAAGAAAAAGAAGAATGAAAGAAAGAAAAAAGAATGAAATAGAATAAGTAAATTTTATAATGGTGACCGGAAAAAATCTAAAAAGATGAAAAAGAATAAAGCATGTATTTTAAAAGTTCCCTCACACACACACACACACACACACACACACACACACACACACACAGAGTTAAAAGAAAGTGAAATGAATAAGAGAATACGTAAAAATGACTATTGAATGAGACGATTTGAAGCGGAGAGAGAGAGAAAATAAATATGAAGTGATGAAGAGACGAGTAGAGAAATAGAAGAGTGTAAGACCAAGAACAAGAGATTGAAAAGTAGATCGAAGAATCTTGACAAAGACTCGAAATAGACGAAACTTTTTTAAAACATCTGATGAAAAAAACATGACGGATTAAAAACAAAACAGGAAGAGAAGTCGGAAAGAAGAAGAGCGAAGCATGAATATTACGGAAGGAAGAAATACAATCATGGAAAAGAATAGGAAAGTTATTGTAGAAATGATAAAAACAAGTGAGAGAAAAAAAAGAAGTAAAAGAGTGAATGAGAGAGCAAGACAAAGAAATAGAATCGAAAAGGAAAATTAAAAATATGTAGAGGAAAGTTATTTTCTTTTTGGAATGAATTCGAAAATCTAAACATTATGTTCGAAAATGAATGACGGGCAGAGATAAACTAAAAATAAAAAGACGAAGTGAGGCGACAATCGATAAGGAAATGATATGATGAAGCTTGAAGGTGATGTGAACTTAGCGCAAACAAAATGAAGAAAGAAGAAGAAAGTCAAGAAGAGAGACAGGCGAAATGATATAAGACGGTAAATTAAAGAACAGTGCAGAAATGATGGAAGGAAAGTAAGGAAAGCAAACAATGAAAAAGTGACAGAAATCAAAAACAGAAAATATAAAAAGAAAAAAGAGCGAAGGAAGGCGAGAAATAAGCGGCTGACATAGAGACATTTAGAAAGCAAAGGTATTCGCTTAAGTAGATTGATAAATCGGTATGAAAAAAGAAATTAATCAAATAAAAAAACAAAATGAGGCTAAAAGAAAAGAAACATTGGAAATATGTAAATAAATTTCTTGCTCTACTTTGAAGCGTTTTAAGAAGGATTCTTTAGAAAACAAACAGGTTTAATTAAAAGTACACAAGGGAGATAACTCTTTAAAAAGAATTACAACACAATGAAAAACAAATTCATGTGAATGAAAATGTTTATTGCAAATTGTCATTTAAGTTTAAAAATCTAACAAACCTTCGGAGTATTTGATATTTAGTACAACGAAATTAAATTATAAGGGAGAGAGAGAAAAGCAGCCAAGCTTATGTAAATGGTTGGCAGAACAGGGATTAGACGATATAACAAAGACAAACCTTACTAACGACTATAAATGACAGGAAGTTGTAGAAAGCCATGTTCCTCCACGTAGTGGTGGTCGTGTGAAGTATTAGTAGTATTAGTAGGTTTATTCTGTAACAACAAAAAGATGCTGATGATTTTCAAACATATAAAATGTTTCAAGCTTGTCATTTGGACGCCTAATAAAAAATTCCATTATTGAGTTAAAAGGTTTTTTGTGAAGAAAATCCTGATAGTAAGCAAAAAAATATGAATTCTTGCAAGAAGATTGGAGCCTAAATGGTTAGATGACAAATAGATTCTACTATAGAAGCACGATTTCGGATAACTGCTTGTATGGATCTCTCATTTAGACACAGTTAAGAAAAACAGCATATGTATTGCCGGAGCTTCTCGGTTTGTTGATAATTATTTTTGATTCTAAAAATGTTGCTTGATTCTAGTATAATCACCCGACAAAGTTTAACACGATATACTAGAACTTGCAACATAAATTACGCATATATATATATATATATATATATATATATATATATATATATATATATAAATGCAAAGTTATCACCAATATATATATATATATATATATATATATATATATAATAAATTTAGATGTTCAAATCAGTTGTATGGCCATTTCTACATGAAATCTCTAAGAGAAATTTCACGCATCATCGTCTACATGAAATCCCTATATATATATATATATATATATATGGTAGCATAAAGAAAGAATATAGAGGAACCGTATCTCAAGTTAACATGTTTCATTTTGAGAATGAAAGAAAAAAGACAAAACACACAAACACAGAATACTGGAATGTTATGAATTGTGGATAGTTCTTATTGGTAACATATGCTGCATGTTCATAAAAGCAATAAATACTTTTAAATATATGCGCAAAAAATATTTTGGATGCTAAAATGTATAATAGTGTATGTTTTTGTTTCTGTAGAAAGCTTGTGTGTGAGAAAAAGTCTGTAGACGTCATTTCCGTATAGGCCGGAGAAATATAATAATGAAATGTAGCGAAATGTTGTGATGACTTTGTATTTGTCTGGATATATATTTACGCGCGCGCGCGAGTGTGTGTGTGTGTGTGTGTGTGTGTGTGTGTGTGTGAGTGTGTGTACGAGGAATGTCTGCTGTTGACATTTCTGTGTGGGTTAGTGAAACGCAGATAAATGTGATAAACTTGTTTTAATTAGAATTTTTCATTAAAGTATTCCTTAAGCATTTTGGAAATGGAATTGGTATTATTTCATTTATTTTTAATTATTAGGTAGATATAAGTTATATTAATGAAGAGTGGATCTATAGAAAGATGGTGAAATAATGTAAAGCAAGTGTTTTTCAGTTAGCAGTAATTCTACTTTCAAAATATTTTTCCTAAAGAGTTATGTTTTTTTTTAATTAGTCTGGAATTAGTGAAATCAAAATTGCGTTCGACGTCATTTCGATGTAAAACGAGAGGGTTAAAATGTCTGTTTAAACGTAAGTCTCTCTTGTTTTCGTAGATGCTAGTTTTTAGATCACGAGATGTCTCCCCTACGTACACATTTTGCACTGTAGATATTTTAGGATAAATTTCGGTATTTAAAATATTGTTTGGTATATTTTTCTTCCTGATAATATCCCCAATAGTCTTAGGGGTAGTTCTAACGATCTTAGTGTTAAGAATGACTAATTTGCATGTGAGTTTAATTGAAAGATTGTTGGAGGTAAGGATTATGTAATTTGAGTAATTTTTGTTGAAAGTATCCACCTTTTGGCTTTGGATTTTGTAAGCTCGTTTTTTAGCTTTGAGGATGAAATGATGTGGGTAGTGGAGAAGTTTGAATATTTTCTCAATATATATTTCACCTTTATTTAGATATTCAGGGCTACATATTCTATGAGTTCTAACGTGAAATTCCACCATTAGTCCGGAGTTTATTCTTTGTGGTGGAAATAGATATTGATTAAGTCATTTTTGCTTGTGGATTTTCGGCAAATTTTACAATTTAATTTATCATTGTTGATATGAATAAGAAATCTAGGAAATATAAAGTTGTTTGTTTCAAATTTGTGCGTGAATTCGATGTTGGGTTCAAACATTGAGTTTCATTATTATTTTTACTAGTTTGGTATCACAGGGAAAAATGGGAGAGCTTTATCTATGTATTTTAGGTAACTAGAGCTGTTAGGTATGATGTGATTGAATGGGTCGGATTATAAAAATTCTAAAAAGAGGTATACGTGAACACACATGGGTAAGCCGAATTTTTGTTTGTAGAAAGTGTTATTGAAAGAAAGGAAACACTGGTTTGTAATTAATTGGCATCTAAACATCGAATGCAATAAGGTACTCTCACACATGCTCGCAACTAAATGAATTAAATTTTTTTATATACATAAAAGAAAACAAAGTTGCAGTCTATCAATGTGCATGTGCTGAACATGCACACAAAGACACAGCAATTCGTCTTATTATTATATATAGCTTGATATTTTAATGCACACTATATTCTTAATATATGCATTTTTTGAATATAATTTTAGAAACATTTTTACGCATATAAAATGATAAAAATAATGCTACATTTAGAGACGATAAGAAAAAATATGTACCTATACATGCCTGAAGTCAAATTTATGAGGCATGTCAATATTCTTGAATAAAATTGGATTTAATTGATATCGGTAACATCTGGAGTGTATAGTTTAATTTATATTATAAATATGCAATATGAATTTTAACTTATAATATGAGTTTCGATGAGAAATATCTAAACTTATTTATAAATGGAACTTTGTCTGTGTGTGTGTGTGTCCGTTACCTATAGAATCCGAAACGGCTGAACCGATTTACTTGAAAATTTACACAGTTGTGTCTGTCAGTGTTCTTAGCTAGGTTTTGTGTCGAGGTACTCCCGATATATATCGAAAATCGATAATCGAAAAAATCGGGTTATAGAAGGAGTGATCCGATTTTAATCAAATTTGATATACTCATAGACAAAGACATAAGAAACGATATTCAGAAGTTTTAAGGTTGCAGTTCTTACAATAGTGCAGAAAAATCGATAATATATATATATATATATATATATATATTTTTTAAATTTTTTTTATAAGCGTTTCACCCCGAGCAAGGCATGTCACTGCCACTACTGTGCAGGGGGCTACGTAGAGTGGAGAAAGGCTGATTAAATATAGGAAATAACAGAGGGTGGGTGATAGGCGGGTGAGGATACCGAGAATGAGGGTTGGGTAGATGAGAGTGTTGTGAGAATAGTTGGGAGTTAGTGTGATAGGAGGTGTCTATTGACCCTACATTTAAACACCTGGAGATTGTAACTGTCGGGAAAGCAGACTTGTGGAAGGGAGTTCTACAGGCGGGAAGCGCGAGAAAAGAAGCTGTTGGAGTAGAATTTACGGTTACATCTTATTTGTTTAACTGTAAAAGGGTGGGACCTAGTTGCTAATCTAGTATCTCGTGTAAATTCGTACTTAGGCGGCACCAGTGATCTAAGCTCATCGGAGCAGAAGCCATGAAAGTACTTGTAGAAGAGGCACAGGGAAGCTACATCACGCCGGTGTGAGAGCGGCTGCAGCCGGTCTGCCAAGTCAGTATCAACCACGTTACAGATCCTCCTTTGTATTTTGTCAAGAAGCCCAAGGAGAGCAGCAGGGGCACCCGACCAGATATGGCAGCAATATTCAATACACGGGCGGATGGTAGATTTGTATATGTGCAGAATAGTTTCAGGTGGGAAAAATTTCCGGGCCCTGCACAGGGAGCCCACTTTCATAGCAGCAGATTTGGCAATGGATTAAATATAGTCATTCCATTTGAGGTCCGCCGAGAGTGTAAGGCCAAGGAGGCGTAGTATTTTACTCTCTGGGAGGCTAGCCTGTCCCATGCTAATGGGAGGTAGATGCGATTGTCTATGGTGGTTAGTTGATAACAGCTTTGTTTTGGAGGCATTGAAATTTACCAACCATTTCCTACCCCAGGTCACTACGGATTGGAGGTCCCTTTCAAGTGCGGCAGCGAGGTTCACTTTGTCGTCCAGACCTGGTTTCTGATCGATGCGGGAGTAGATTGTTGTGTCGTCGGCATACATGCCAACTTTGGATCTAATGGTGTCGGGGAGATCATTAATGTAGATCAGAAAGAGCGTGGGACCTAGGATAGAACCTTGAGGGACGCCCGCGTTCGTCTGGTAGTTTTGGGAGGCATGCCCATTTAATACCACCTTTAATGTGCGGTTAGAGAGGAAGGACTGGATGAGGTCAAACAGATGTCCAGTTATCCCATAGCTCCGCAGTTTGCACAAGAGGCCAGCATGCCAGACCCTGTCGAATGCTTTGGAGATATCCAAGGCAACGGTTCGGGCTTCACCATTCTTGTCGAGTGCCTGGTATATGTACTCGGTAATGGTCGTTAGTATAAAAAGGCAAGATGTTTGTGTGCGTGTCTGTTTATCTGTCAGTATGTCCTTTATTCAAATCTACAATCCGATTCTCACCAAACTTCACACAAATATTCTTTAGGCTGAGTCTGAGCTTCAGGACAACTATGGATTAGTTTTAAAGCTTTCATTACACCCGAGCAACGCCGGGCTATACTGCTAGTATCTTTATAATTTTGTGAACAGGTTGAGGAAGCTTTCCTTGGACTTCATGAGGTGATTTCTTAGTATGATAAATCATTTTGTGATGGGTACATTTGTGTGTACTGATACACCCCCCCCCCCCACATATATATATATATATATATATATATATATATATAAGAAAAGAGTGCGAGAAGCCGTGAACCTTTTATTTAAAGTGTTTATTTATTGTTGTTGTTATTATTAATATTACTTGCTTTTTGTTTGATATATTAACTGTCTATAATGTTATTTGTGTTGCTACAGGTGTTTTGAGTCTAAAGTTGAATAAAATTGTGATTTAAATATCGAGATTCGTCTGTTTTTCTGATGGCCAATGTATCGTGTTTATGTGGTGAGCAGCTCAGAAAGTTATGCGTGCGTGTTTGCTGTTGTTTTTTTTTACACTCGCACATTAAATCTCTTCTGTCACCTTCGTTGGTTATAATTTTTTTACCATGACTTGCGAAATTAGATTTTGTCTTTATATTTCTAAATTGTTTTCAGCGATTTTGATTCAATTTTACTCTTCGCGTTATGTAGTTCTTTTTGTTGTTTTTGGAATACTATTTTTTGGAATGTTTTTTTATTTCGAATTTAGTGTATCTGTGTGTGTGTGTGTTTTAGGTTTTTCATGTTTTTTGTTGAGGAAAGGTTTGTATTTTTTTCTAAATATTTCTTCCTGCATCATAGGTGACCCCATGGGTAAACCAAATTTTTGTTTGTAGAAAGTGTTATTGAAAGAGGAGAAACACTGGTTAGTAACTAGTTTGCATATCTTTATAAATTTGTGAACCAGTAAAAGAAGCTTTTCCTTGGACTTCACGAGGTGATTTCTCAATATGACAATTAATTTTGTGATGGCTATATATATATATATATATATATATATATATATATATGTATGTATGTATGTATGTAAGAAAAAGTGCGAGAAGCCGTGAACGTTTTGTTTAAAGTGTAAATTTATTGTTGTTATTAGTAATATTACTTGCTTTTTGTATGATATATAAAGTGTCTATAATGGTATTTGTGTCCCTACACGTGTTTCGAGTTGAATAAACTTGTGACTTTACATATCGAGACCCGTTTGTTTTTCTGATGGCCAAACATACATGCTTGTATATTTATTAAATAATATATTTATATTTATTAATTCGCTTACCGGCTTAAATATTCGAGAAATCTCATTTAAGAAAAACATGCACTCTCTGGCAGAATTCGAACCTGCGCCCCCCTGGTTAGAGGGAACCATCGTTAGATCTGACGTACTTTAACTGTCTCGAACCCAAAGAACCTTTATCGATCAGATTAGTTTGAATAGGGCCTTTAAGCAAACTCCTTCTCGTCATAGACTCAAGAAATTTTCATACCTATTCAGTTTCGTAGCCAAACATAAAGAAAGCAATTTTCTAAAGAAGTAATGTATTTTTTATATATTAATCCGACATATTTTATTATTTACTGTATCTCGGGAGGGGATAAACAGAGAAAGAATAGTGCAAGAAATAACTCTTAACACTGAGGATATATAAATAGAGATTTATTATACCTCAGTACAATAAACCAAATACACCAACGAACAGTTAACACGACTAACAAGTAAGAAGGCAACGTCTCTGTATAGGACGTATGCGTCCGTCTTGAGAAGAAGGCTTTCGTCTAGTGACGTCTAACTCTCGTCTAAGGCCGATGGCTCTCGACTTCTCTTGTATAATGACGAATAATCTCGATCACTCCCGTGTAATGACGAAGACTCTCGTATAGTCACGAACACTCTCGATTACTCTCGAGCACTCTCTGTAGTTCGTTCCCGTCCAGTTCTTTTATAACGCGGGCCATATCCATTCCTGGGTAGGACAAGATATTCCACTACATTACCCACCTAAACACAAAAGAACTAATTTCTTTTTAGAAGTCCTGGATCTTGATTTAATTTTAGGTTATCGTAACAAATCTATTTTTCACCTCCAGTGATTACCTTGCACCAAAATAACTTTTTTAGGTATAGAATTGAAATAAAAGTATTTTTATAGCTCCAGACTTTTTCATCAGATTTTTAAGATAACGTATTCCATTTGGATGATCGAATTAGGAACAAAAAAAGATTAAAAATTATGGGACTCGTAAGGATTCCTTACGGACTCGTAAGGATTCCTTAAGGACTCGTAAGGATTCCTTAACACCATATAAAAAGAGTTCGTTGGTAACTTCTTGCTGCTCTCTAAATCGTAATCATGATCCGTTTAATAGCGAACAAATTCTATTTCAATTTGACTGATTTTAAATAATCAAAACCTCTTCTCCTAAAAAAAAAGGCATTTGAGGGAGACAGGCATTTTACATTTTCTGAGAATGAGTAAGTTTTTAACTTAGTAAATGATACCATAATAACTTACGATATATATACACCTTAAGAAAATTAAACATTCCTTTCTGTATATATTAGGTACCAGCACTTGCAAGGGATTGGTATATGATGAAAATAAGATTCCAGACACAATGACACGGTGTATATTTATATATATTTATACATATCGCATAATTACAAGATTGCAAGTAAGTCAACATAAGTGACAGAAAAGAAATATCAGTTGACTGGTATTTCCGCAACACGATAATATTCGTGTTGTTTTATTTCTATGGGATGGTTAGTTGGTTGAATTTTCAACATCTCTCTCTGATAGTTTTCCTCTTATTTCTAGTAGTAGGCGAGTTTTCAGGCCAACCATATTTCAAGTCTCTTTTTCGACCTCTTCACTCAAGACACGGGAGCCAACTCACTAAATTCATCTTTGCATTCTGATTTTGATAAAAAGTAGCCCAACCGGTGTGAGAAAGAGGTGGATAAGTTTCCATATTCCTCCCTGTATAACTTTTACCAGCTCGAAATGAAAACAATTACATTTAACTGTCTCGACTTTTAAGAGTAAACACACTCTTTCTATTTGTCTGCAATCTCTTATTAACTGTCCTGGTTACCCAGCACACAGGAAATTGTTAAGGCCTCATTTCGACCTAGGGTCACCCATCATCAAAACTCATTGACAGATATTTTGTCTCCGATCACTTTGATGAATTCTTTTAAAATAATTCTGTACTTAGTAAACTTCGCATTTGGGTTTTCACTTGATAACATTTCGGCTACTTTTCCTGGCAAAAATAATTGTATTCTTTAATTTTAGGGAAATCATTTCTCATCTTCAAAATCACTTACAATTAATACCAGCCATCTGAAAATTGGGTTACATCTGTAGTGTAGTATTATTAATAGCAATGCCATGATTGTTGGATATATTTATATTAGATACCTTTACTAATTCGCTGAAAAACAGCACACTATGAAGAAAAAAGGTCACAAACTTAATAATAACGAACTTTTTCCATGAAAATATGGAACGATCAAGCTATTTTTAATTGTTCTTTAATCTTTCTATCAGGTTCGGAATTTTGGTAAAAAATTATTTAAAAAAATCTTGGTAAAATTTTTTTTACAGCTTTTTACTTCCCTCCACGTAAATTCATGAAGTTTCGAGAAATTAAAATTTGTAGGCAAAATTGTTTTTATTAGTTAAACGCAAGAATCATTCGGGAATAAAAATCATCTATTTTAATTTTCAACCATTTATCCCTTTTTGTGAAAATCTGTAGTAAAATGCAATACAACTATGACATTATTTCATTAAGCTTTTATTTGCTTGCATAGATAATATTAATTAAGGACGTTATAGTCTAGAAAAAATTTCCATAAATAATAAAATTTGAAAAGAATTATTTTCATTTATTAATTATAATAATTTATAAAGTTTAAAAAATATTTAACAAATATTTCAAAGACTTGTGGACGTAAGGTTATAAATTATTAAGTGAAAACTATATTTCCTAATCGAAAATTGAAAAATTTAATAGAAATCATCGAGCCGTCGTATTTTTAAAATAATTTTTAATTTTGGGGGTATTTTAAGTTGTCTTTTACGGTAATTTCTGTGTGTACATTAAAATGACATGTGTTTCACGGTTTCTTCTCTTTACAGGTAAACAATTTAGACAATTTTGTCAATTCTGGTAGCCATACACATATCTTATGCAGCATCTATCTGGTTGTCATCATATGTCAAAACAGGGAAGAGTCAGAAAGATCAACACTGTGTTCAAGAAATAGTTTTATTCTAAATGTCATGCTATAAATAGATAATACATGTGTAAATCAGATTAATTTAACATTAAATTTGCAAATTAAAAAAATAACGTGTCACAGATGCCGAAAATTGAAAAAAACAATGGCCGAAAATTGAAAAAAACAATGGCTGAAAATTGAAAAAACTTTAAAAATTATCAAAATTTTAGATACCAGTCAATACAATTTCTGTTTGAAATACACCAGAATATTTTGCTTTCTGGAAATAGCGAATTTAATCATTTAACTTTTATTTAAAAGTAAAATAAAAGTTTTAAGAAAACATCTTCATTTCATTTGCAATTACAAATTTAATAATATAACCATCCATTGTACTAAATACTAAATGTTTAAGATATATACTTCCAGGTAAATAATCCATTCAGCAAAAATGAAACGTAAACTGCACAATGGTGAATGTGTAAAACGTGAGTGGCTATTTCATTCACCACCCTAAGGTCGTTTGTAATGCTTTTTATGTCCCCTATTGTCCAAGAAAGAACCTTTTTTGCTAAATCAGGGTTCAATGACTGGAAGTTCAGCAATGTTATTTAGAACAAAACATGTAGAAATACATCGAAATTGCATGACAACATATTTGATAAGGAATAACGAAAATGGAAATATAGATTCTTTATTACTTGAGCAACAACGCTCAAAGCAGGAATATTGGTACAAAATGTTGACACATGTGGTTACTGTAATTCTAATTTCTGCCTCCAGAGATTTGCCATTTCGTGAAGAAAATCAGATTATTGCGTCAGCAAAACATGGCTACTATTTAGGTATAATAGAGCTGCTGAGTGAACTTGACAATTTCTTGAAAGAAAATCTCAAAATGTATGGAAATCATGGAAAAGGGAATCCGTTATATTTACCTGCAAATATTTGTGAGAAATTTATTGAATTAATGGGGCAACAGGTTCTTTGTACTACTTCTGAAGAGGTTAAATAGTCAAAGTATTATTCAATAAGTGTAGATCCCACTCTTGACATCTCACAGATCAACTGTCTAATGCATTGAAGGCTGTGAGCCTGTGAAATATTTCTTGATGTTCACCCTCATTTTTTTCTCATGGAACAAAGGATCTAACAGAAACTGCTGTGGATTTTCTTAATAAAAAATAAAGTTCACTATCAAATTGACGATACTTTCTTTAATATGTCTGGACAATATACTGGATTGCATTCACAGAATAGTCAGCTCAATGAGTTTTTCCATCTATGTCCCTTATGCTGAACACAACTCGAACTTGGTGGGAGTGTTGTCTGCAGACCGTAAAATTCTTTGACTGTGTTCAGCAACTGTATTTATTTTTTGTTGACTCTAATCATCGCTGGAATTTATTGACATCATCTCTAGGAAATGATTTTGTGGTTAAGCTTCACTATGGTTAGCACCTTTTGATGCTTTTTATGCTGTGTATGGAAGTTTCGAGAAAATAAAACATGCACTGGATTCTTCATCAGCTGACAATGAACAGCAGATGCATACAAGGTGAGAGGCTTAAGTATTGCGCAAAAAAAAAAAAAAAGGAAAATAGAAAATCTGTTAACAATCTTTCAAACAATTCTTTGGAAAGTCACGTGATATGGAAAAAGGCTAGGAAAATCTGACACTCAAAGGACATATTGAAGGCAGAAGAGACAAAGGAATTCAGATAGTAACATAATTAAAAAGCTTCTGCAAACAGATGGCTGAAGAGGGATTGGGAAATATAACGCAAAGACAAAACTCACTAAAATGCTACAGAGGATGAGAATATTCAGTGAGCCACGATCTTTCACGTCCTGAAGGGACACAGTGCACAGAAGAAGAATGGGGACCTTTTGAGATTTAGTCATCCGTAAATAATTAATTCAAGCTGAACTTCTGAAGTCACAGAAGTTGCTTGCAGAATTTAGTAAGTGTAAGTAAATGAAACATATGTCATACTGCTCAAAACTATTTGGTATGTTTTAAGTTGGTTAATTGTCTTTTGAACTTAGGCTAAACAGTTGAACCCTATTAGCTGTTGAATATGATGTTTTAACAAGACAGAGGAGAAACGACACACTATAACATGCGCAAATGACACAATGATGATGATAGATGTAGAAAAAAAACTGAAATGCCAATTGGACATTTTAGTAGTAGAAAACAAGAAGAAAGGACTAATCATCAGCTATAAAAGGAAAGGATACCTGGATGGGAGCTACCTATTCAAAATCAAGCAGTTGTATAAATTTAACTATCTGGGTAGTATAGGAAGAGATACGAGAAAAACTGACTCGGAAATCTGAAAGCGCGGAGGAAATGTGAAAGATGCCTTTTAGAAATTATACAAAGAATTAAGAGATAGAAAATATCCTTAGAAACAAAAAAAAAAGGCCTGCTGAATTGTAATGTATAATGTTAGGGTTTTCTGAACAATCTCCTCACAGACGGAGAAAATTCTTAAATCAAGAGGTGTGCTTCTAGCAACAAATATTGAAAATAACATCGACAAAACATGGGATAGACGATGAAGTTTTAAAGAAAGTAAAAAAATAAAAACAAAAAATACGCACATAATTTGAAAGAGAGCGGAAATTTCTCGGATACATAAAAGAATGGGGAATCTAACACACACAAAGCACCATTAAGGTAAGATAAACAGAGAAAAACAATGAGTAATCTTGAATCTTTTTTAACGGGTTTGTGTAAATCGATGACAAAAAAGGGCAAAGAATTATGGTAAAGGGACAATATTGACTTAGAACAACAAAAGTAGTGCATTATATAAAATTACAAAACGTAAAAAAGGTCTTTGGAGACACTGAGACATTCCATCAAATCGTTCAGTTTGGTACAATAATTGTGAGGATCCAACTCAATACTCTTCAGTTGTTCTCGCTCTTTAATAATGTTTATATTTATTATTATTCTTTCACGCTCATTAACTCTTTCTGTCTTAGTGTCTTCAATGATTTGCATGGGGTGATATGATAAAAATAGCATTATTCTATGAGTCACAAGTCTTTAGTCGTTTAGTGACCAACAAGAAACTATATTATATTACGCGTTTCGTTATGTGGTCATGGATATCCAGTTAGTCTAGCAGAGCATTACGTCTGTGGTGGCAATCCGAGTTTCGTTGGATGCTCTAGACTTGTAGCCTTATGCCAGACTAAACTAAGTTTATTAAATGCTCAAATTGTATGAAGGATTCACTTAAGAGTGTAGTCTGTCATGATGCAGAAGAAGATTCTGGAGATTTGATGATAATTACAAATGGCTCCAGGCTCCTTACAAATAGGAAAGGAGACCGGAACTCAATAAAAAAAAAAGAAAGAAAAAAAAAAGAAAGAAAAAGAAAACATCTTCGACGAGGGAAGACATCATAACAGGGTTCTCACGAAGTTTCGAAGTCGGCATGAACCTGCAAAGTTAAAGTGACAAATTCTTTGCATTATATATATATATATATATATATATATATGTTTCGCTACAAACGACCGACAAGCAAGGAAAATTTTATTCATTTTTTATTTAATTTTTTCTAGTATTCTTACATGTTTTCTTTTTGCTGGTGATAAGGAATGTAAAAATATTCCATAATTTTACATTAATTAACAGTGGAAATGGAGTTTTGAATTTTTAAAAAAATAGACAGACGCTCACATGTTGCCTGTCGTGCGAATCACGTGACAGATTTAAAGAAATCTCCTTCCTCTCCAAAAAACAAATACACACACACACACACACACACACACACACACACACACACACACACACACACACAAAGAAATAAAAAACAACAACACTAAAACGAAAAATTATAGTACAGTCAAACATGAAGACATAACAACACCAGAAAAATAACATCCCTAAAATGGCCTGTGAAGAGCTTGAAAGCGCTTGGAAATTAAAAAATTATGGAACATTTTTATATTCCTGATCTACAGCAAAAAAGAAACATGTAAGAATACTAGAAAAATCAAATAAAAAATTCATTAATTATTCCTTGTCGGTCGTTTTTAACGAAACATGTTTAAATGAGAGCCAGCTGCCCAAATATACATTAATATATGCATATCAACAAATGTAGTCCTGGGTATGACGATAAACTACATCCAGCAGCAAGAGCTCTGATCCTGAGATTAAAGGTTTTGAAGCGCGTGACACTACCGCTTTATTGCTGCTGTTCCTAGGATCACCCTGACCCAAAGTGGTATAACCTGTTAACGTTGCAGAAATGGACAAAAAGTAGTCCCGCAAACAAAAGTAAAACAAAGCATAAAATATATTTTTTAAGAAAAATACTAGCAATTCATTTTTATATTTAAAAATGACCGACAATCTATATTTATAATAAAATGACCAACAATGCATTTTATCTGTAGCTGAAGGTAGACGGTTGCGTTGAATATATATTTTGTTGAAGCCATAAAGTAAAAATATGTAGATAAATAACCCATAAAGCTTCGTATGCCGCTAACCAAAATAAATAACTCAATCAACAGATTATTTAATGCATATATTTTAATAAAAAAATAAGCCAAAATTTACAGGATATATTTATCAATTTTGGATGATTAATTTGATTTCGAAAACAATGCCTTGCTTAATAAAATCTGACACTATCTATCTATCTATCTATCTATCTATCTATCTATCTATCTATCTATCTATCTATCTATCTAAGAGATTAGAAAATAGACTCATCATCCCAACTGTATATGACTATTCAACTCTTTGTCCTCTGGATAAAAGCCAGAAGATTTTTCGATATCTCTCATCAAATTATAATTTGGGTGCCTGGCTTCGTTGCCATAGCCTCGAGGGACGCTCGCTTCAGACGCTTAAGCTCCAAATTAGGAACAGAAATATAACTGACAACATAAGAAACTTATGAATAAAAAAGAAAAAATATTATTGAATTTTTATTGATGGTTTCAAAATAATAAAGATGAAAAATTATTCTTTTTATTTCTTCTAAATTCTATTTTTGCTAACTCCGAATCTATCACTCTACTTAACAGTATTTTCTTTTCTTTCAACTAATTGCTGTCCCAGCTCTCTATAAAGAAAAAGGAAAAAATCGCAGGTGAAAATAAAAGCAAATTTCTAGGGAAGTTGTCTTTAATGTAAGTTTAACTACCGGTTAAAATCTAAAATACGGCACAACTTTCTCGGAATGAAGTGATTGATTTTTCACGCAGTTTGCACATTTAACAGGAAGTAAAATTCTCAGTACCCACAAAGAGAAAATATTTTTCTCCCCCCCCCCCCCCACACAGAGTAATATATAATAAACTATTAAAAAAGTACTGAAAAAAAGCATTCACAATACATTTTCCTATTATCAATATTTGATTGAATATCAGTACAGAAGATTGAATTTTAAAAATATTTGTATTTTAATTTAGACAGATGTTGCCGAAAATTTCTTGACTTCGACAAAATAGAACCCGACAGCAAATTATAATGTTTACTTATTCGGTCAGAAATGGATTTGTTCAGAAAACTTCAAGTTAACCACATATCATTCAGAGTTGTATCTTTATCTATGTATTTATTGTATTTATGTGTGTTTTTATACGTACCCATATATATATATATATATATATATATATATGGGTACGTATAAAAAACACACATAAATTGGTGTATATATATATAACATAGATGGCCAGCGCCAATTGTTGTGATATGTGCAAACGGTAGACAAAGGCCAAATTTGAAAGAAGCATTGTAATATAGATAGGCTAAGTATTTTCTTCATGCTTAAATTCGCCGAAAATAGGGTATTAAGTTATACGTATTGGTATATATATATATATATATAATGGTCGAAAAGTTACACAAAAATCTTTCCACTTTGTTATTAATTCTACTAATATATTTATATATATAGAAGAAAAACGTTTTTCTTTCTGATGTCCCAAATATCATGTATATATAGACAAGTAGTCGGTGAGCTGGTTAGATTTTTCATATACGTGCGTGTTCGTTTGTTGTTTTTTTTCGCACTCGCTCGTTAAAACTCTTCAATTTTGGGAATCAGTCACCTTTTGTTTGCCAGAAAATGTTTTTTACACTGATTCGAGACAATTTGATTTCGTCTTTATACTTCAAAATTGCTTTCAGCGACTTTGATTCAATTCCACTCTACGGGTCATCTAGTTCATTTTGTTGTTTTTGTAATACTTTTTTTGCAATAGTTTTCGAAATTTGTTTTTTTTAGCGCGTTTGAATTTAGTGTATCTGTGTGTGTATAGATATAACCGCGTATAAGTATAGAGTAGATATAGCTGGAATAAAATTCCGTATCCAAAGAAACACTATTCTTAAAAAAGTGCTCAATACAAGGTAGAGCGAATAATATTTATTCAGAATTTATAAAATAAATATGTTATAATATTACTACAAAAGTAGCTATTTTGTTTCGATACTATCTGTGTCTTATCAATTGATGATGTTTATTTTAAGTTGAAGAGATTTAAAAGGTTCAAAATTAACCAAACTTTCTTAACCAGGAAAACATTGTTACCTAGACAGTGTGAGCCAATCAAAATAAAATAATTTCTAATTTAGAGAATATGAGAACAAACTCTAAAAACAGTTTATTGGGCATTAATATTAATATTTGATTAAAATAGAAATCAGCATTATCAATCGACTATTAGTTTCACTTTATTACGAATCTTAAATTCTAATTTTAAGAAATCACTAGATTTAGATTATTATAAATTTATTCAGATATTAAACGAGGAAAAGATATGGACGCACACATATACAAATCTATAGACATCCAAATATAGACAAATAGATAAGTATATACACATACAAGCATATATTGATATACAGACACATGTACAGAGGAATATACGCACATATATATATATACATACACAAAATTTTTACTTTTGTTTTTATCAATGTGTCAATTTATCCGTAAAATTTTAAAGCCAGGTTTGGAAAAAGTCTGTAAAGGCTACAATATTGGATACATGTAAGAGCGAATTCGTAAGATAGCATGAGCCTTGAATAAACGAGGTCAAAATAGACACAGTCATATTTCAGTGCATGAATAAATAAACATAATTAAATATGTACGCACGCAAACACATAAGCAAAGAATAAAAACGTACGCGACTAAAAACTCCACCGAGCATCATATCCAAAATCTATATATATAAAAGGCAATCAGTGAGTCTATTGACTGTTCCCTATGCTCGTCTACATTTTTTAAGCTACGCCATTCAAAATTTATAGGGACACATATCTACAGGGAAGCCAGCTCGACACAGTTTTTGAATTTAAGTTCAGCAATTTTGGCCAATTAGATTGTTTACATTTGCTCCGTAAAACATCTAAGATCTAAGATGGTCGCAAAATTACGCCACAGAAATCAAATCACATGTGTCAAACGCGACCAAAATATTTTTTTATTAAAAAAAAATGACCCTTTACATTTAATTTTAATTCAGACGTTTTAAAAATTGATTTAGTCAACAAGAAAATGTGAATATGTTTCTACGTAATTATGAAACAATTTTTCAGATTTAATATCACGGAATAATTATTTTCGGTTGGAAGAAGTGTCCTGGATGAGTGTTCAATATGTCTAATCGATTTGTCTTCGAGTTTATGTATAATGCAGGCTTCTATTCCGTGTAAACTAGCGTTGCTTGTTGAGTTTATTTCTTTTCTATTTCTTTTCTTGGATCGTAATGCGTGGATGTGCGTTGTGGTGCAGTGCATATCGGCTCGGAGCGAGAAATCGGGGAGCCGAGTTCGAATTCCAGTTAAATTCATTGCATTCACTTACGCGCAAATACCCTTGGGAAAGGTATTAATCCGTCTCTTCCTTCCAGTTATGGGTTAAATAACAAGACAGATTGGGTTCTATAGTCTTGGCTGGCAACCAGTCTACCCCAGAAAGCAATGGCAACCGACTGCGGGATAATCTTCTGCCCAGTCAGTCATGTCTCTTTCGAGACATGATCGCCCAAGCGTATTTCACGTATGGCACTGAACTGACTGAACACGTGAAAAACAAGTCTAACCCTAGCAGTCCTTTAATTCCTTTTCAAATGCTTCCTGGAATTCTGTCGTCCGCACCCATTGGAACCTTTTTTTTAATAATTCGTTTAATGGATCTCGCAAACAATGCATGTTTGGCACAAATACATTGTCATAACTTGCCAAAACCAAGGAACTTTGTAGGGAGCGGACATTTTCTGGAATAGGTATGTCTTTTACAGCACTGATTCGGGCTGGATATGGTTCCCTGCGGTTTTTATCAAATATTTGGGGCAAATATTTGATATTATTAATAAAAAATTCGCGGGTTTCGTCTTTTAGTTTCAGTCTTGAATTCTCCTGAAAACTTCGAAAACATTTGTGCTCTTCTGGGATTTCACTTTTCAGCTTTAAATTTTACAAATAAGCGCCTGAAAGTCAAGTCCACTCCGCTTCCTATCCATTACTTGCTGAAAAATAGCTGGGACGACCTTTTTTTATAAAATGTGTGTTTATCGTAACTAATTTGAAATATTCGTCGTCCACTACAATCTGCAGATACGCGTCGCTTACGTCAATTTTCCCAAAAATCCGACCCCGTAAACTTTCAAAAAAACCTTTTCCGGCCCCAGAAGTGGGTAATGATGACTTTTGAGGGAATCGTTCAGGCCCGTGGAGAATTCCACTATGACACGTAGCTCTTTAAACTTTTCGTTGCGTATACCGTTAGTGCAGCCTAATTACTATAGTTGACATTACATAAAACACCCATTTTTCAAGTCTGTCAAGCTCGTCATTGATCTGTTTTAACAAAGCAACTGGTGTATTACTTTTCTTTTTAAAATCCGGCTGTGCATTTTCTTTTAGCTCGAATTTAGCTTTCATTTAGATCACCAGAAAATACCTCTGGGTGTTTAATTTTCAATTCTTTCTTTAAACTTTCTGCTTCGTTAATAAAACTTTTAACTCTTTGGCAAAACGAATTGATCGAACTGTTCGTAACTTAAACTGCTACATCCAATCCGTCCCCAAAAGGTGATTTGTATTGTTCATTACAAACAGTCTTAATTTCAACGTTTTTTTTTCGTTTAACGTCACATTTGTAATAAAGTCCACTTCTAATTTTATTTTATGTCCTGTAACACTACGAGAATTTTTCTTGGTAACCACTAACGTTGGTTTTCCAATTTTCTTCCGTGTGCATTTATTATTCTCAAGTCGATTCAGCTATTCAATTATAATTTAATATTTTTTAAGGATTTTTACCTACACAAATTTTCTTATATTTCGACCGGCAGATTCATATGCGTTAGTAACTTTAAAGTAATTATTCATTCACTTTTTTTTTAATTTTTGTCTTACAGAGTTTTTTTATGTCCTTTTCTTTTGCAACGAAAGCATTCTTTCTTTTTGTATGAACACTCACTATAAAAATGTAGTTCTCAACATGCGCAACAGAGGCTAGGAGTAATGTTTTTTCTTCTTCAGTTTAATTTTTGGGCAACATTTTTAATGTGCGATACACTGCTTACTTCGATATCCTCAGCGTCTTGTCGAACATTTATAAACCTCTGACAATCTTCTGCTTGGTTTTGTGAAGTTGATTGGGCATATTTTCAAGTTTATTTAAAACTCTTCTGATTTCAGCGTCTTTTGTCGCTACCGAACCCTGAACAAATATCAGGCATTTAAAATTGTCAGGTCTTTATTGTGCCAGTTTGAATCCCCCACACTGATCGTTCACAATGCTAACGAACGTTGTGAAATCATCTTACATTTTTTTTCTAATTTCATGCATTTCCATCTTTTATGGAAAAATGACGTCTTTGGGCTGAAAACTTCAAAAAGCAAAGTAACCGTTTATTTTAAACGTTAGATCACTAGTTTTCTTTGGTAATAGGAAATTTACGAACTTTGTGGGTTCGACAGCACCAAGTTTTCTTAACACAAATCTGATCTTTTTGTGGTCAGATCAATTTGCACAGTCCGTTTTGTAAACGTCTTCGTATATACGGAAATACGACTAAAATGTTACCTCTTCTTTTGGCATATATTTAAATTCCGCAATCTCACGATTGTGTTCTGTGAAAAAGCACTTGAAGCTTTATTCATGTTAATCGTTAACATTTTCTGTTGTCGTCCTATAAACGATTCTTCGAATTTTTCATGTCTTTGTTCGGAACGTTTTTGCTGTTCCGGTTGTTGTTTTAATATCTCCAGTAAAGCTGTTTTATGAAGTATAGTAAAAATGTTCTTTCTTGATTATCTGTCATGTTTAATGTTATTTAAGTTAATTTTGGTACTTCAGTAGTACTCAGCCATCGTTCGTTTGTCCCACCATCCCTGCTAATTCTCTTCCATTGTTTTGATATCTCGATGAAATTGTTTCCTTGCCCATCACTCATATCACCGCAATTATAGGAGAATTTATGTAGATGGCTATGTAAAATTGAATCTTAATACTCATATTAGCGTTTATGTCCTGTAGACATTTCAACACTAACTCTTTGTAGTTTTCGCCCCAGCGATTGCCTAAGAAGTTTTACACCACGTCAACAAACAATGTCTAAGCGCGTAATGCCAAGTCATTCATTTTCTGAAATAGTCACGTGATTTCCTGTTAATCACACCAAAAAATACAAAAAGTAATAAGGGAAGCATATACGATATAATATCATTAACATATGCATCAATAGCAAAACACTCACTGTTTTCGTTGCCAGCATCGGTCTGCAGAGCAGCAAGGTCTTATCACCGTGAAGGCAAAATTTGCACACATGTCCACATACATATTTGCTCCATCAAAAGTCAAACTGGGAAACCCACCACATTCGAACGAGTTCAAAAAGCAGCTTCAAAACAAGGAAAATTTTAAAACAAAGGAATGATTTCAAGACAGCTGAAGATTTCAAATTAACAATACAAATGGCGCTTTGGTGATTTCAAATCAGGATGTGATTAGATATTCCTAATTCTACGCGGAAAGTAGATGTTATGGTGAAACCATTATTAGAATTTTCATCATGTACAATAGAATAGGGGCATTCAATGTGAAAACAAAAAGCTCTCAATGTGTTAGGTTTCCTTCCGTAGTGAAGGGATAAAAATGATGGGATAAATTTATGAATATAAAACAGAAGATTTTAGGATTTCAGTTTTCCTTAACTACCAGGTTTAAAAGTGTATTACTGATAAAGTTTATTACTTAATTTGGATTTTGTCGATACACTGGAAAAAGTCGGTATTTCTATTAAAAAAATATTTGACTCAAAAACACTTTTTTCTTAAAAATAGTTTATTTCAGGTGACTGACATAAATTGCTCAGCCTATCTGAAAATGGATTAGTTTCTATGACATTTATTAAATAATGTTGCGATCAGATAAAATCGTAAATGGTGCTTTTTCTCTAAAAAGAAGAAGTTTCAGTACAATAAAAACGGTAGATAACCATGAAAATCTAAGATCCTTTTCGGAATCAGCACCAAAAATTAGCTAAAAAAAGTGTTTTGTTTCTGTGATGGGGAAACACACCTATTCCTCAGATAATGGACTCTCCCTCCTATATTAATAAGAGTTAACAGGAAGTTCTTGAGAAGATCTTGAAAAGTTCATAGGAGCTCTTTAGACTTCTAATAGATGTTCAGTAAAAATAGTAAGCAGTTCATATTAGTCGGCAGTTAGCCGAATACTAAGGAGTTAGCTTTCAGTGGAAGATTACCAAGTTTCTAACATTTTGGGTACGTTAAGTCGATTAGCAACCGACAGAGCACGATTATAAGCTTCAGTGCAAAAACTACTCCACAACAGTTTCTTGACACCAAATCTAGCGTTGACTAGTGTAATTCATATTGTTACATTATCAACCTAGCACAAGTATATATATATATATATATATATATATATATTAGTCATCCACATGCAAGCCTGTTTCGCTGTATCAGAGCTCATCAGTGTGGATAGACATATCCACTTGCTTCTGGCCGGGATCGAAAACTCGACCGATTTGGTGTCAGTCGGAGTCTCTACTATCGGCGCATGGGGTCAGAGAAGGGAAATTTTAACGTCTTGTATGTAAGCAGTGTATACAGACGCCAGTCACCGTGAGAACTCAATTCATTTCTGAAGAGTCACGCATTATAGCCGAAGTGGAAACTGTTTTTAAAATTTTCTTCTCCAGAGAGCTCAATCGTAATGAGAGCATAATATATATATATATATATATATATATATATATATATATTAGGACATCAACGTCAACACCTAGCGGTGACAATTTGTTCAATCTTAAATGCAATTTTCAGGCGAGGTAGTCGAGCCAAAACGCAACACACATGGCCTGAAGATTGATATATATATAAAAGCCAAGATGTTTGTGTGTGTGTCTGTTTATCTGTCTGTATGTCCTTTATACAAATCCACAATTTTTATCCGATTCTCACCAAACTTTACATAAATATTCTTTAGGCTGTATCTGAGCTCCAGAACCATGGATTAGTTTTAAAGCTTTCATTACACCCGAGCAACGCCGGGCTATACTGTTAGTATTTGTATAATTTTTTATATTATAATTGATCAATTTAATTATTATATGTCATTTTACTTAATAGGATATATCATATATGCACTTATTTATTTTAGATAATAGAAGCTTTAGCAGTTTTCATTTAATTTAAAATAAGTACATTTTCATGTATGTTGGCTTGGAAAACAATTGTACATGTGATGACTAACTGTTCACTCCGACATCCAGTGTAATATATATATATATATATATATATATATATATATATATGTATAGCCAGATGGGATTCTGGATAGAGGTAGTTACCTTTGGTGACTGTCATGCTGCACCTTCGAGTGGACAGGTATCACTGGTCCTCAACAATTTCCTAAATATCTCTTGTGATATCGGTAGGCTTCTTAAGATGAACTACAACGGACAGGTAGTTGGAAGACATAACTGAGGAATGGGCTCCGTCACGTTAAAACACGCCTTATGATGAGCACGCCAAGTTCACACAATCGCGAGAGATGGAGTAGTAAGTCAGTTCTCCAACGACTTCTTTCAGTGTTAAGGGCGAAAGAACAATATCCATTATATATTTTGATGTTGAAATAATTTTGATGTTAGGATTTGATAACTTACTTTGGATAGAAAATGTTAAGGATTTGGTAGGTAATATATTTTTATAATATGCTTGTTTTTATCTCGTTTATTGCCATGGTTTTAGTTGTTAATGTCATCATCTTTTCGGAGTTGTAGATTTTGTCTGCCTTTGTATTAGCGTTGTGAATGCAATAATAGGAATATCGGAAGCTCTTAATGTAGTTTTCTACTTAAATTTCTTTTTTAGGTAAATATTGATGGCTTCAGATTCTTAGTGCTCTTAAATAAATTCTTATAACTGTACCAGATTTTATTCTGCTGCAGTGGTGAAAATAATAGTTCATGAAGTCATTCTTGATGAGAGATTTTCTGTAAACTTTAAATGAAGATCCTTTTTAAATGAAGGTCCTTATAAAGTCCATCACAGGACGAAACGCGTTGATAAATAAAAGTTTTTTCTTTTGTTTTCTTTCATATTGTCATTTTGCATATATATATGAAGCATCTGAAGTTTCACACACACACACACACACACACACACACACACACACACACACACACACACACACACACACACACACACACACATATATATATAGGTTGTGACCATAGATTATAAATATAGTGAAATATGTCCAAGTGCCAAATGATTAGTAGGCAGATATCCTAATGTCTTCAGAGCAGTGAAGAGCAAACTTGTTAGATTGCCGTATAAATTTACTGACCATTATATCGTAAAAAGGCAGCGATTAATAATATGTGCGTGTATGTGGATGGGGGAGCGTTATCTGCCGTAATTAAAATAATATCGACGAGAGACATATTACAATTATAGATGATGCTGTTTATATTTACATCACCCAGATGTCGGTAGGAAAAACATAAATCCACTTCTATTTCACATCAACCGATGTACTTATAAACTTTTTCATTACTGACATGCCAGCATATCTGAGGGCGGTTGGGATAGTCGAGAACATTTCTGTGTAAATAAAACTATCAAGATAATGGCAAAATTGTTCTGTCCATGACAAAGGCTATTATTAAAAATTGAGGCGTTTAAATGACTTTATGTATGCATGTACATTACGATGAATTTATATGGAAATACATTACAACAAAATATGCATTTGGTTATATGTATTCTAAAAAAAAAATCTATGTCGGTATCGGTCCAGACCTGTCATCACTGCCTCATTCAGTACTAAAGAGGCAGCTAGATCTAATCATTTTACTGTTGGAAAATTGCATGATTTAACCGTAAGTTCTATGTTGATAGTTTCTTCCTTTGTAATTCTCGCTTGTGGACTTTTTTACAGCTTTTAGCTTTATTGTCAAATGAGGTAACACCCTTTTTTAGCTAGATCAATCAAATGCAGGCGACAATTCTACTCCATTAGCTTCTTTTCTCGCGCTTCCCGCCTGTGGAACTCCTTTCCATGTATTTGCTTCCCTGACGGCTACAACTTCCAGGAATTTAAATGCAAAGTCAATTCTCATCTCTTATCCACTTAACGCCAGCCCTTTCTACATAACCTTGTGTATTTTGCTTTTTTACTTTCTCTCTATCATCACAACTGTCTTCACTCCTGTGTTCACATCCTTTTCTTGCCTTTTCTCTTTCACGCCCTGTAGCTAGTTCGTCTCCGTTTTCACCCTCCTTCTATCTAAAACATTAACTCTCTTATGTAGCCCCCTGCACACCGGTGGCGGTACCGCCTTGCTTGGGATGAAATGATAAAAAAAATTAAAGGTAACATCTGCGTAGTCAGTCTTCTTAAACTTGTTATTTTATTGTTCCTCTCCATTAATAACGTTTTCTCAGGTTGTTTCATTCTCACTAATTTCTTGCGTTTTAGTAGCTTTATCGACCTCCTTGGGTTAAAATGATTAAAAAAGAAAAACGTTAATCTTCTACTATGTGAAGTGTCCGTTCAGGATGTTAGCATTTATGACGTCCCACAACATTCCACTATTTGTAACTTTTAGTAAGGTTTGACTATTCACTACCGTTTACACTCTAAATCAGTTTAATAAAAATTTACCTAGTGCCCGAATCGTTTCTAAACAACACCACCCAAGTTCAACTGGACGATTTGCAATGAAATGATGACAAAAACATTGGAGCAAAAGACAGCCTTGTTTATCAATGTATATCTTGTGAGTTTTGATGAATTTTTAAAAAATGTTTCTGTTAGTTTTCAAGTCAAAGAGAAACCTTCTAAAACATAACGGTCATGTGATCCAATTGTTGTCAAAGCAAAAATGCAAATATTCAATTCGTAAAGTCTGAGTCGTGACGATCTTTCGGAAAAGAAAATACATAATGGTTAGAAAACAACAAAACACCAATACCTTTTGCATAGATACTTGCATTCATAACATCTCTTAAAAAATCCTGTATTAAGAAAAAAAGAAAGAAAAATTACTGCAAAAGGAGTCTTTCTACAAAAATGAACGTTTAAAAGTTTTAATTTTATACTGCGTATAGTAAAAAAACAAAAACATAACATGAACAACATTATCGAAATTGGTCAAGTTATGGGTATAGACGATGGCAAGAGAATGATTTCTAAAATGAACTCTCTATTATGAATACTTAGAATCTAGCCGGCTTTTTTTTTTTTACTTTTCTTGTGGAAATGCAATTGTTTAAGAAGCTTGAGAAGTAGAGTTACACTTTCTATGATAGCGACAAGAGAAATTCTCAATGAAAGGAAGCCGAGAAGAACAAGAAATCAAAAATAGATATGGACTCATGAAAAATTACCGAACCAAA
The DNA here is from genome assembly GCA_037127315.1 of Ascarosepion bandense. Taxonomy (NCBI): domain Eukaryota; kingdom Metazoa; phylum Mollusca; class Cephalopoda; order Sepiida; family Sepiidae; genus Ascarosepion; species Ascarosepion bandense. Next base: position 2,360,895 of record JBBBDQ010000279.1, read on the forward strand.
AAACAAACTCAGTTTGTGACAGAAGGTGTGTTGCTCGGCAGAGTGAGCACAAACACGCATTGCAAAACCTACTCACTCACTCACTCACTCACTCACTCACTCACTCACTCACTCACTATCTATCTATCTATCTATCTATCTATCTATCTATCTATCTAGATATCTATCTATCTATCTATCCTATTTAAAATAGCTCCTGCAAAATCTACGTATGTTTTGTTTAGTTCAGTGAAAAAAACTGTCTAGCGATATATTATTAGCTTTTTGTACGTAAAATAATTATTGCAATGCAAAAGCTCTATAAAACAATTAGAAAATTAATAAAGAGTTCAAAATGTGAACAAATTTTATCAGAGGACCTACTACATTTAGGATTGCCTGAACTCCCCTAAATTAGCGAAAACTATAAAAAATTGTCTCCTTCTTCCTGGAACAATTCATCCCTCACATCTTTAACATTTTTGTGAACTTTTAAACAAACTAAAAATAATTAATATGAAAAAATAAATCAACATATAGTTCAGATATTAATTTGTATGCATTAAATTATGACTTAAAATGCTCAATTTTTCTAAATAAATCTTTAATAAAGTAAAAAAAACTAACCTCTCTTTATCAATAGACAAAACTATGTGGATTTGACGACTTATTACAAACCGTTTTTATTTCATTTTCAAACGTTATTTTTAGTAGATACCTGTATCTAAGTAAACGTCCGTATATACATATATACTTGATAAGTCTGGGAAAGCTATTTTATTTAGCAATGAATCAGAGAGAACTTTGGAGCGCATGTAAGAACGGGTATTTCCCACGATGTAAGTTGGCTTTGAGAATTTAATCAGCTTGCATACTAATTATATAATAAATACCACTGTATTTATAAAAAGTAATTAAAGTATATTCTTTATGGTTCCTGTTGATCTTCTGAGAAATATTGCGTCTCTCAAGCTAATCCATGAGCCTGCATTTCAGATTTAGACTCCTATACGATTTCGGTATTTTTGAAAAGCTAAAATTTCCGTGGAAAGACTGCGATTGAGAAAAAAGTAAAATTACGAGATAACAAAGAATGATTCTGACAATCTAGCTGGAATAAATATGGTTTCTATTTGTGAAATGAACTAAGGCGTTATTGCAATGGGTAAGTTTGTTACATATTTGGAAAAGACGTTAGGATAATAAAGAATAAATATTGGCAGCAAACCGCTTGCGTACAGATAGGAAGTGGATTCAGTAGATATATAAAAATAGAAAAGTGGCTTGAGACAAGGGTGTGTATTTTCACTTGATCTATTCAACTTATAGAGCGAAACAATTCTGAGAGAAATCAAGTTCTTGCCAGGATTCGTCATTGGTGACTACAATCTCAACAAGGTAGGATACACAGATGACACAGTGTAGATAGCAGACACGGAAAGGAAACTGCGAGATCTCCTACAGAAGTTAGCAAGAGAAAGCGAGAAGAAAGGACAAAAATAAACTTAAAGAAAACTGAATGCATGCTAATCGGCAAAAAGAAGACCCCAAAATGCTAACTACATGTCGGAGAAACTAAAATAAAACAAGTAAAAAGAAAATTAAATACCTGGGAAGAGTACTGACAGAGGAAGGAAAGTACGATTTCGAGATCCAAAGACGCATTGGCATCGCCAAAAGCTAAGCAGAGTACTGAAAGAGCACTGAAAGAGTACGCATTTCAAAAGCTAAGCAGAGTACTGAAAGACATAAAAATATCATTGGAAACTAGGAGGAGAGTGCTGGATTGCTACATATTGTCTGTTCCTTTGTATGGCAGTGAATGTTAGACGATCTCCTCAAGGATGAAGAAGAGACTTGAGGCTGTAGAAATGTGCTGTTACAGAAGGATGCTGAGGATACCATGGACTGAGCACGTGACAAACCATAAGGTGCTATAAAGGATGAAAACGAAGAGAAAGACTATAATTTATATGTATATGATTACATGAAACATATTGAATGACCAAGAAATAAATAAAAAAAAAATTAAAGAAAGGAACAAAAAAAAAAAAAATGGGAACGTCTTTGCCAGGTTTCGGACGGTAAGAAATACACACAAGTAGACACGCAGATACACATATATATACGTACGTGTATATATAAAGTAAATGTCGATCTTTTATATATATATATATATATATATATATATATATATATATATATATATATAAACGCTAAAATCAACATATATTTTTGATAAAAGCCCAAAATTTGACTCTCCAGCCCCAGGCCTTTCTTTTCAAAAGAGAGTCTGTTCTGACTTTACACATCCTCACCTTCTACCTCTTCCTGTGACTGGTCACTCGGCTTTTGCTTGGACCTTAGATAGTGCGTGAGACAAAACTCTGTCCGCCGTTTACAATTATTCTGTCCAGGAATGGTCAGTTAATTGCATTAGCCGTAAAGGTCATATGCAAAATAATATCAAGGGAAATTTGTTCGTTGGTAGATTTCCTGTTAAAATTTTTTTATTCGATTAGACTCAGCTAATGTAGAAGTCGGCACTGTTATGTATCGATCTGAAAAGTGCATGAGGGAGGCGAAAGGTATGTGTATTGAGACGGTAGGGGTCTTTTTTTGTTTCTGGCGATTCACCAACTGGCTAAGACATTCAATGCCAGACCGGGTGGGCGGGTTAGATCGAGACATTATTCAGATTGGCCCAAAGTTTAACTCTTAATACGAAACGTATACAAAATATTATTTAGTGGGAAAACGACGACATATTGGGATGGCGTAGCTTATATTTCCTATGGCTGATCTACTCTATGTCAGCTGTATTCACGCACACGAGCCCCCAATAGCAAAAGGCGTGGCTTAGCTTATCTAAAGACTTTCCTTTATTCAACATAAGATCATTGTTTTCTGCTTGGGGTATTTTAAAATTAGGGTAAAGATTCTCGAGCGTAGTTCTGCACAATTAAAAATAAGTAAAGGATCATTTTGATTGTAGAAAATTAGTCATCAGCTGCAAAAATAAAATTTTTTAGTGTAACTTAAATTACTGAGTATGAGTGAAGTAGAAGCACTCACACACACGCGCACCTATATATATATATATATATATATATATATATATATATATATAAGAAGAAGAGTTTATTTAGATAAAAACAGTAGCACATTTTTTGAATAAAACCAGGCTTCCACAAGAAATTGTTTCGAAGGCGATCAGTCACCGAATTTCACGCCTGGTAATCTTATGGATCATATACGACCCCGCCGGTCGAATTTTGTATAGGCCTTGTTCGAGAAGGCGCTAATATATTGAGGAGACTTACAGTTTCTTAATTTCCAATGAATGTCATCAGGCATGATTGATTTAAATCCTCCACCTGTACGTAATATTAATTACTATATCTTTTCTTTTGTTAACTTAACAACAAATATGGTGTATTTTGGTACAATAGCGTCAAAACATTTTAACTTAAAAGTTAAAAAAGAATTAAGAGTACGGTAAACGTAGCACCAGCGAATAAACTACGTAGACAAGCGTCAAAAAATGAAAAAAATTATAACCGTAAAAATAAATAGTAGACATATGTTTCAGTTTGGTACAGTGTCAGATTTGACTATTATAAACAAAGAAATGTGGGATAAAATCGCTAAACCAATATTAACATTAACCAAAAATATTGCTCGGGGCGGTATTGTGCTGAAATAGAAATGTAAAAGTGATTTCACATGAGATGTATTGTTTTATGGCAAAACGATGAATTTTTCATGAATGAAATTCAATATGTTTGGGCCAAATCGGCAGAGAACCAGACCTAACCAGTCTAAGTGCGATTAAAACATGCCCTCCCTAAAAATGTGTCATTTTTGCAACCGATAAAATGTAACCGCAATTTCTACTCCAACAGCTTCTTTTCTCGCGCTTCCCGCCTGTGGAATTTCCTTCCACATACATGCTTCCCCGACAGATACAATCTCCAGGAGTTTAAATGTAAGGTCAATAGACACCTCTTAACACACTAACACACATCCATTCTCTCAAACACTCTTCCCATCTATATCCTTACTCGTCTATCACCCTCCTTCTGACATTTCCTATATCTATCCACTCTTTCTCACTACCTTCCCCTATGTAACCCCCTGCGCAATAGTGGCAGTGGAATGCCTTGCTTGGGGTGAAATGATTAAAGAAATGTATTTTCACGTTTCCCAAATTATTTTAATGTTTTTAATACGAATATTTTTTTTGCAAGCACTATTAAACAATTTAGTGAAAATAGGCACGAAGTTGAATTGGACGGCTGAATGCCAAAAAGCACTAGAAAAAATTGAAAAGATTCTAATGTCGAAGTTCTTTCTCTCGCATTTTCATCCAAAATAAGAAATAATCGTGGCGAGCTACAATATTCACTACTGTATTGGTGCCGTAATTTTGCATAAGTTCAAAGATGATTCTGTAAAAACGATAGCACCTGCGTTGAGAACATTTTTATTGGCTGTGACATATTATAGTCAGATAAAGAAAGAAGCGTTGAGAATAATTTTTGCTGTAAAAAATATTATTAAAGTCATTCACAGTTCACCCTACAGACGGATTGTTATATATTTTTGAGTCGAAAAACATTATCTCGACACATACAGCAAATCAAATAGAGCGATGGGGACAATTCTGTTGAATTACAATTTTAAAATGGAATTCCTGCCATCAAAAATCTAAGTTACGCAGATGGTTTATAGAGGCTCATACTTAAATCATGTGAATATTTAGAAAATACGGTAACTGCAGTGTTGAAATTATGAAGTTTCTCTGTAAGACCGTACGTGAACTACCATTGACGTTGGAAAAAATGAAAATAAAAGCTCAAGTGGATACTTTTATTAAAAAAATAATAAAACGAAGCAAGTAAGGAGAAAATTAAGGAGTAAAATAAAATGAAATCGAAAACTGACAGTGCCAATATTCTCTTAATCAGCGATGAGGTCATAATATATTTCATGCAAGTCATTCAGGTATCTCTAGAATTAAATCATTCTTGCATAGCTATGTCTACTAGCCCAATATGGACAAAGACATAGATGGATTGATAAACACTTGCAGAGGTTGTGCCATGGCAACAAAAACACCACTCCGTATACCATTGTTTCGGACAACGCCACACAATTCACTGCTAAAGGGTTTGAAATCTTTTTGAAACCTTTCCTATAGAACAATTCGAAGTCCCCTCTACCGTCGTTACATTCAAAAGGGCATTAAAAAATCAATGGCGGTGAAATCAAGGATATGTTATTGCAACAGTTTTTACGTGTATACCGAGTGACACCTAACAATAACACGGTATCAGCAGAACTAATGTTTGCAAGGAAAATTAGATTAGTGTTTCACAAACTGCTGCAAAATAAAATAACAAAAAACAAAAACAAACTAAAATCTGATACCCAGGAATGCTTCAAACCTGGTGAAAATGTGTTCTTCAAATTTACAAAAGTGGAAAAGAATGTTGGGAAGATGCTATAGTCGAGAGACGTATCGGAAAGTTATTGTACATGTTAAAAAAGTGTACATGGGTGCATAAAATAAATCTAAATCAAATAAGAGAAAGGGACTCGCATGAAGGGAACATCCAAGAGAAGGAACCGAATGGAATATTTATTTTTGTATAAAAATGTAAAAAATATGGCACAAGGCTGAAAAGGGGGTGGGTAGGAGGTTGTCTTTTTTTAACTATCCTTTACCTAATTAATCACATTCACGACCAAATCGCTCATTATAATTTCTTCATTTACCACAAGAACACGTTCATCGTCTTACGATCCTACATACACCACAATACCATATACTCACAGGGGAGCCTAAAAAAGTGGGTAACAAATCCATGAGACAAGAAGGAGCCGAATGGTGGTTTTGTATGATGTTTTTGATGTACTTATGGTCTAGATAGCTCCGGAAACCACACGCTTCGGTAAAAGAAAGAGAAATTCTACAGAAAAATGTATAACATTCATACGAAGTATGTCTCAAAAGGAGATATTTTGTGGTAAGTGTCAGTTACACTCCTTAGTATCATGAAAGAACTGATCCATTCATGATAAGTAGTCCTGGGTGATTGTCTAAAAGGAAGAAGATAATCTTATTGAAGTAATTTGTCTAGCTGACTATTGAATACTACTATCACGAGTAAATCTCTCGAGTTAAGTGTTATATTGTCCGTCCTCACACAACAATGTTTTCTTAGCATGTATGAATGTTAGAGTTTTAACAGTCCTTGTTTGTAGTTGTTTGTTAAGATCAAAAGAAATGTGATTTCTTCGCATGTATGTGTGAGAAAAAGAATGCAAAGGAGAATGTGAAGTAGAAAGTGTAAGTGTCACGTAGCTTGGCAAGGAATATGGGTGCAGGAGTAAAGAAATTCCTTTTAAGATGTGCGCATCGTAAACTGTTGCTGTATATTGCCGTTCCTTCTCCTTCCGTACTGCCTTGTCTAGTCCAGAAACTTTGCTTTTAAGTACTCTTTAAAGGGATTACAAAGCATGTTTTTTATTGTTAGAAGGAACGCGAGCCGTTGGTTGAAGAATAATTAATTTTTATTTTGAAAGTATTAATTTATTATCCGGAAGGATGCGCGATTCCTCAGACTCAGAAACCATTTTTTGTCATTTTGTCTTTGATAGTCTTGGTGTTTATTACCGTTTTAGCTCCACAAAGTATTTTGAGCAAATATTTCTATCATCTTTCTTTTTTTTTACAAGTAAAAACGATTCCACTGTACATTAAATCACGTGTTTTCGAATTAGAAAATTCTGCTATCTTTTGAGTATACTTCATAGATTTCTAATGTCTTACTATTTACAATTCTTTGATTATGTTTGGTTAAATTTAAAGTTGAGATTCTTTACATAAAAAGTAACTGGATGAAGAAACTAACAATGAATGCTTTTTGAGTGTTTATCTTTGCACGAATACTCTAGAGCAGAAAACCGTTTCTTTTCACAAAGAGGCGCTTCAAAAAGTTTCATTAAATTATCTTTAACGTGACGCCACGTTGATAATATTACATCTCCTGACTGAGTTTAACGCCTTCTTTTTACGTCACACAGTTTTGCTTCTTTGTAGATGAACAAATATAAATTTGCACAATAGACTAAAGAAGGTAACGATACAATGTTTCCTTTCGAGAAGCAAATTGTTACGTGAGCATTTCAAATATTTTTGCAGGTTTTTAAATGAATAAATTACTCGAATAAGTTATACATTGATATTAACTGCACTGTCATAATTTACATATACTGATTAACGTTTGTACGAGAAGCACAATTTTTTAAAAGCCTGCTTCGAAATTAGTAGCATATTTAAACCCATATATTTGATTTAATGGTTTTGGAAAAAATGCAGTCAAAACTCCTTCCAGTAAAGATTATTGTGGAGATACAGTAAGGACGGAAATTACATGTTAGGTTAGAAACAAAAAAAAAAAAAACAAAAACAAAAAAACAATAAAAAAAATAAAAAAACAAACAAACACAAACAAAAAACACAAAACAAAAGTTCGATCACCATCTTTAAAATTTCATGTAGTTATAATAATTTCCTGTTTTTCTTACTTGTTTAGAATTATTATTTTGTCATTCAAACCCAATAAGAAAACTTTCTTTTACATTTTATAACAATAATAATATTAAGGATTTACTCACAAATGAAGAAGAGACTTGTGTGAACAGAAATACGGTTCTGCAGAAGAATTCTGAGAATACCAAGAACATATGAGTAGTGGAAATTTGAAAGAAAATGGAAACAAAAAGAACATTTATGCCTAGAAGCAGAAAGAGATTGTCAAAATTTTTAGGATTGCTAAGACACATAATGGGAAAAAGAGATTGGAGAATTTGACACTCACAGGGAATACTCACAGGCAGAAGAAAACAGCGTGTAACATACCTAACCTGGTTGTTTGAATGGATGACAGAATAGGGAGTTTGAGGGATGATGGAAAGACAAAACTTATTGAGTTATAAAAGAGAGAAATTTGGAGAGCCATGACCACTCAAGTCCAGAAGAGACACTGCAGATATAATAATATTAATAATAAGAGGCTAGAGAAAATTGAAAACTGGGGGGTAATTCAGTTTCTCTAGTCGAGAGAAAAACTAAAAATAAAGAGTGTCAATAAGTACCATCGTGTTTCATTGAGAGGAAGGTAATTTTTTATCTTTGGTAGGAGTTCTTCCTAACGAAGGTGTACAAAAAAAATGTTTCGAGAGCATTTCGCGTTTTATGAAAATGAATTATTCAGAAAATAGTGATGTGAACGGCTACAAGAGTCAACATCTTAGAAGAACCCGAATGAGAAACGTTCACGCAGAGCAGATATTTCGCAGAGTTTACTCCAACGGACACGGGCTTCTGAAGGTTATTATTTTGCTACTGTATGCTAAAACATTTCAGAATCTTATCACCGCAGAAAGCAAATAAACGTCATAAAACTCAGACGATGATAGAGCAAAGACAACACAACGGCAATCAGATTTCATGTTTTCTTTTGAATTTAGGGACAGTTTCTGAATGATTTCAATTGGTTAAAATAATTTAACGGGGCAAATAGGAAAGAAGTTTAAATGTAGCAGTTAGTTTACCAAAGTAGAGCTGGAAGATATAGAGTCTAAATTATAATGCTGAAAGCCTTGATGCCAGTTCAAGTGAGACAAATGCAGCAAGCGAGGCGGAAATGGAAAGTGCAGATATAGAAATGGCTGAAAGGGAATTGCATGTCGGGTCTGATGATGATGCAGACATTGATGAATAGCTAAATGAAATTAAAGAAGATGCGAAACTAAGTAGATTATTGTAATCATTAGAGATACAATACAATCAGTGAATTTAAAACTTTGCTGAATCTTCGGCATGCAAACTGCATACAGGCGACAATTGAGGCAGCGAAATTAAATGCTGAAACGAAATATATGGAAATGGATGATATCACATTTATGAGAAAGTTGATAAATGCCGTTGGGCTTTGGGTTTGGGGGTGACATGGTGCCAACTGCAGTAATGGAAAGAAATCGAAAGAATCCTGGTGGAAGTGAAGGTTGGAAAGAGACATACGATAGGTTATAGAAGACTTGCAGACAATGAATACATTGCATAGATGAAAATAGACGAAAAAGAAGAAAAGGCCCCTTGACATGACACAAGATTAAGCTAAAAGAACTGAAAGTAGTCAGGAAAGAGGTGAAACAACGAATTGAACCAAAGTTAATCGACTCAAGTCTTACTCAAACAGACAAAATGTGTTTGAACAGAATAAACTGTTTACAGTCAATCAAATGCAGTTCTTCAAGAATCTAGTTGGGTTGGATGGGTCAGATGTTAAACTAAGGAATCCTTACAATTTCGGTTAAACTTATGTCGAGTCTCATTGGAACCAAAATGGGAAAAGTATTGGAAAGCAAATTGTCATGAACTTCAATGCAAAGATGTTAAAAAAGCAGATGCAGAAATAACTAACTGGAAATCACCAACGCCAGATAATAGCTAAGGATTCTGTCTGAAACCATTAAACTATCCATGAGAGGAGAGGGCGTTCTGATCTGGATGGTTGAAGATAAGACAACGTTGGTCTTGAAGATAGATCGAAGGTACAACAGGTTGGGAACTACAGCCTCATAGCCTGTCTCAATCTATGTTGGATGTATTCGACTGGGATTTTCGCTGATAAGATTTATGATCAAATGCTCTTCAATTCGCTTTTGTCAGTAGAAGAAAAAGAATTGTAGGAAAGACACTCAAGGAATTAAGAATCATTTCACTATTGACAAGAAGATTTGCGCAATTTTCAAAAGCGATTGACTCGCCTTTGAATGTTTTGGATTGATTTTCAAAAGGCCCACGATATGTTTCTTTATTCGTGGGTTCTCAAATGTCTTCAGATGTTTCGGGTAGCGAATGAAATAATTGCTATAATGGGATAAAATATACACAGCGGAAAACAAATTGCTACACTGCCCATATTGTCAATTTGAATCGGAACATACCCGAGTGACGCCTTTCCACTACCGCACATTTTGAAAAGCATAATCGGATCCATGTCAATTTAACTATAATTTTACAGTTTTCACTCTTTTGCAATAATAATTAGTTGTCTGTTAAACATGTACCAACAATATTTTTTTACGATAAACAGATCTAATTTGTGGCACGGGATATTTTATTAGTTCTATAGAATGCAAAGCTTTACTTTTTCTCCGACCTCTAGGATGCGTATATATCCTTGACTAACTGGTTCAATAATTTCAAGCGGAATCTTTGGCTCTTTTGGTGTCCGTTGGATGATTTTAATTCTTATCTTTGGTTTACGATTACTATGATTAATTCATAAATAATATCGTATTAGCTTTGGTGTATTATATTACTCAACTTAGAAATAACTATAATAATCCCCCTGAAAGAATTATATATATATATATATATATATATATTGTCATCCACAGAAAGATCTGTTTCGCTGTATCACAGCTCATCAGTACGGTTAGACTCCGATTGCTTTTTAAGTCAGGATTGAAACCCGACCGAATTGGCGTCAGTCAGCGATTTTAGCTCTGGGCTATGGGCGTTCGGTGGAAGAAGGCAGACATTTTAGCGCATATATTATAATTATACGCGCCCAATATATATATATATTTATATATATTATTCATTTGTAAACACGTTATTACACAACCTAAGTTTCTACCAGGCAAATGGTAAAATCAGTCATTGTAAATCGTCTGAAGACACCACGCATGGTAGAAACCTGGGTCGCGTAATAACTTGTTTACAAATAAAGAATAATCAGAAGTTTGACAATATAATTGTATTGAACAATTTTTAATACAAATGTTTACTGGTTTAATTTTATTGTGGATAAAAAGTAAGTAATTAAACAATCAATCAATCAATCAATCAATCAATCAATCTATCTATCTATCTATCTATCTATCTATCTATCTATATATATATATATATATATATATATCAATCAATCAGTATATATATATATATATGCGTGTGTGTGTGTTTTTATGCGTATTTTCTTCTCTCTCACTTTTTCTGTCTCTCTCTGCATATATATTTTCTCCCATTCTCTCTCTCTCTCTCTCTCTCTCTCTCTCTATATATATATATATATATATATATATATGTATATATATATATATGTATATAATCGGCAAATTGCCGATCTAAAGATTTGGCGAGATTATCCGCTCAAATTTATATGAATGTACCGCGGAAGTAAATAGAAACTTCTGACGAAGGTTTCTCAACCTTATAGCGCACCCTCACCCAATCAATACGTTTATTTCATTATGTCATGTTTTTATCAACAAAACAAAAATTTCTTTTGAGGAATATGTCCAAGTTTGACGGTGATCTATTTTCGACGGGGTTATTCGGTTGGTGATCTGAAACAGACGTGGAGTATTTCCAGAAAAAGGTCGCTAGAGGTCGAAGCTCGAAGCTACGACCCTTTGGAAATGATCTCTTTCCAGTCCAACCTGAAGACCAGTATTGCATGAATATTTAATTTCAAAGATGGTGTGAGGACACTAACTGCTATTGCATTTATTCCCGTGGAAACCGTTCGATTATTTTGAAATGATTCAGCTTTTCCTACGTTTTTTCTAAGACTAGAAGAAACTTTTTATTCGTCAATTTATTTTACGAGAAGTAAAAAAAAGTGATGAAAAGCTTGTAGTATGGGAGCATCATCCATTATATTTTCCCAACACGTTAAAAAACACTATGGAATATCTAAACAAAAGTTCATAGAAAAAATTTTGTAAGATAATTTATTTTCCGTTTCCATTTCTTTTAATAGATTCTCGTAGAATATTATTCTTTATAACCCTCTGGGATTTACGAATTTGGCATTCAGTTGTACAAACATGCGACATTTATGTTTAGATGAAAAGTGCTATTCTATTTGTTAATTGGTTTACCGTTTGAACCGCTTCATATTAATCTCGTTTGGCAAGCATATGCTTACAAACATGAATTATCTTTGTCAGACATTATACAAATCAATGTTTTCACAATGAAATTAATATTAGTAAAATGTTCTATATATACTTATTTACATATGTCTATATTTCTGTGATGAGGTATTGTAACTATTTACACTATTTACATTGTTTGAACTGTCTTCCTCATTTTTACTATCACATTCACAATGATTCGGCTGTTGTACGCCCTGCCGTTCTCCAGGTGATATTTGTTGAATTTTTTCAAACAAATACTACTTCTAGAAGAGCGAAGCGTACAACGGCCGAAACATTTTGAACATAGCAGTAAAAATTAGGACAACAATTCAAAGAATGCGAATAGTATAAATAGTTATATTATTTTATCTTAAAATCTAGAAATATGCTGAAGGGTCGGTACGAATTCGATGTACAAAAAATATGGAAACCAGAAGCTGACACGAATATCGAATCACTTGATATTCCTACACCGATGAAAAAAAAATCCACAATTTCATCACCAAACCAACTGTTACTTTCAAGAGAAGTTTGAATTCTAAGTAAATATCATCTGAAGAAATTCAGAGCATAAAACGGTCGAAACGTAGTGAATATAGCAACAAAAATGAGGACAACAGTCCAAACAATGTAAATAGTGTAAAATGGTGTCGTGTAAACTTCAGCTTATAATCTTTTTCAAAATCAGATTCCCACAGAACATAGACGTTCAAATCTTTCTACAGATCCCATTTCTTTGTTATCTGTAAACTGCTATGACTTCCTGGGAAACATATTGATGTAGTTCACTGTTGGCTTCTCCATGGTTTTGAATTCAGTGTTGTTTCTCTCTTAGACTAGCAGGCAACCAAATAGAATTTTGATTTATGGTTTTGAATTCAGTGTTGTTTCTCTCTTAGACTAGCAGGCAACCAAATAGAATTTTGATTTCAATACTACTTTGGTTGGCAGAGAAATAGACTGATACATTTCCTAAGCCTAATAGTGTGTAAGCCTACACAGCATGCTTAATACAAAACTCTAACTTCCTGATTGCACATTGCCGATTATCATTACACTACCTACATTCGAATTTATTTATTGATAGTTATTGTATTTAGTCGATGAAGTGTCTACACAACTGTAACAACTTTTATGGACAGTATATTTCAGGTATAAAAAAATTGCCGTAGTTTGGGATTACAGTAATTACAAACATATTTCGAAGAAGGAAATATGTCACTTAAAAAGATACAAAATAAAATAATTATTTCCTATACACTGATCACATTATTTATTAAAGGCCAAGAACAGTGATAAAGTATTTTCTCACAAGAAAACAATCTGGAGATCGCAAAATAGATTTTTTCAATGTTAATGATTGTTTTAAGGTTATATATATATATATATATATATATATATATATATATATATATATATGTATATATATATACCACATGCCTCTTACTACCAAAAGGGAATTTACCAATACGATTCCTCTCGGCTCAGCCCTATAGTAACCAATATTCTCCACCTCTTCCATTACTAGCCCCTGCTTCAGGAATAAGAATTTTCCTCTATTCTTTGATTGAACAGAGTTGACATTGCATGCCTCGAACTGACATGTTGAAATAGCTATTGCCCCAAAATATTATCTGAATTTACTGATATATATATATATATATATATATATATATATATATAGTATTTTAAAAAATTGATTTTTAAGATGTAAACTACACACTCTAAGCGAATAAAACTAAACATCTTTGTTGTGCAAAACTAGTTTTAATTATCAATATTTGAATGATAGCTTTAAAATACGTGGATTTCATGAACGATTTTACCAGTTTTCAATATGCACGCCGCGTGTGACATGACACACATTAAGTCGCTCGTCAAATGTGGCAAGGGGATTTTCTTCACTCTAAATGCGAATATTACGCTTGTTGACTTTGCCATTCGTATGAAATGAAGCTTCATGACTGAAAACAAAACGTTTTTCAAATTCTTCTTCTCCGTTTCTCTTACATATCAACGTAAGGTTGCTTGCAATTTGATTGAACGAACTGAGGGTGTCATTTACAGGCGTTTCCTAGTGACACGCTAAACTGTCGTTGAAAGAATTTGGGTTTCCAGACTTTCTCTTTTTATATGGTCTTCCTGGGGCTTTGCAAAAATGTTTTCCAGGCTTCATCGACCATTTTTTCCAATTCTGGTGCTTGTCCAGATACTATTTACCCTGCACACGCAGCCTTCTGCCTTTGAACATTTTGTACCAAATTTGCGTTGCAGTTGGTGTATTTTAACGGACTCTTTCAAGGTAGATGTAAGGATTTTATTTTGCGACGTGTACTTATAAACAGAAATAAAAATATCGTTGTCAAAATTTTTAAAATTTAAGACATTCTTAAGAATAACTCTGAATGTCAAGATAAACTAAGTGATGTAATTTAATGTCTAAACACATTGTCTTTTTACAGATATATTTTATTTATAACTGATCTTTAAACAAACACACACACATATATATTGGGTGTGGATTTTGGAAACAATCTTCTAGATTTTAGATATCATTCTTGATTTACTGTACATATATAGATATAAATTGTCTAATATCTGACTATTTTGTGTTATCGTTAGCCATTATTAAAATGATCTTTGGTTGTTTGATAACGATATAGTAATAATAATAATATATAAACATTTGATATTCATTGACGAAGCAGCCAATACGAATTTCGATTGAAATTAACATGATTTTACTCTTAAAACACTAAAATAGTTTTTCAAATCCAGTAGTTGTTATTACCTTCCTTTTTTGTAAAATGGGGTTTTCTTCCTAACCTTTGATTTCAAGTGGTTTAGAATGTCAACATCTTGATTATGTCATTATTTCCTTTACGATTTACATATGCCATCAATTTTAGTTGTTTCTACTGTTGAACGTCTTTAAGTGATTTGGTTTTTGTTATTTGGTACAATTCGCCAGTACAAAATGTTCAAAGAAGAATGACTTTTGCCAAGAGCCACAGAATTCACTAGTTCCAATTTTTTTGTAATATATGTTCAGATATTTCTGAACAGGTTTGGCGCCATACCTGAAATCTGGATCAAATTCCCGATCTGATTAGGCTATTTATAAAGCTGACTTAAGTGTTTAGGTTGATATTTTGGTTTTGTTGCTATTTACGGCCCTGGACAAAATTACATGTGATTCAATTTCCTTTTTTCCTATGCTAAATTACTTATAGGCTGATCTATACGATGAGATATCTGAAGTGTTTCGTATTTATTATTTTCCACATTTTGTATGATGGATTCACTGTAGATGCCATCACTGTTTTCATTCAAATTGCAGATCATAATTTCTGTTTTAGAAAGGTTGAGTCTTATATCTTAGTACACTTGATAAAGGATGTTGATTTGCTGTTCAAGATAGTTCTTATACAACTACCAATGCTTTCTTCATCAGCATATTCCCGCTCATCATCAGTACATTGGCTTCAAAAGAAAAACAGGGTCGTTGTCTTCTACTGCTAGATTCATTTTGGATGTGGTATTGAATGCTTAAATGATCAGTGCCCATCCAATAACATCTGTGTTTGGATATCGTCTACAAAGGATTAAACAGATTAAAGATCTCATTTCTCCTATTGTTCTACTCATGTTGAGGTGTGAAATGTTTCATTGTTGGAATACTCACTCGACATGTATGATTTTCGGACATATATATTTCTTCTATCAATTAAGACATTCAGTGGAGTCGTAGCTTGGAAGGCCCTTTCTAATGGATGAGATGAAGCTTTATCTGTTGATGTGATATTTTTTATAAAGTAAATCGTAAGTTACTTTAAAAATATTTTAGAATTTTGATTCACTTAATTAAAAAATAAATGACATTAGGATTTACTTTATTAAAAACAATTAAAAACATCTGCTTCGTTTTGTTTTGCATTTTCGATTTACTTTATGAAAAATAATTAAAACAAGTGTTTTTTATTTAATTATTTTTCATATCTCAATTTACTTTATTAAAAAATAGATTTCTTTACGATTGGCTTAATTAAAAACAATTAAAAACAAAAAACAAAAAAAATTATTTTTTACATAATGCTTTTCTAAATGCCATTTAAAAAAATATTAATTACGGTTTTAATCCAGAATAAATTACTTTTATTCGGTTATAAAAAAAAAACTTGTTTTTCTGGTGTTGTGTTGAGTTAGCTGTCCTGGCGCAAGTCGGCGGTTTTGAATTGTCGATGTTGAGTTGTCCGGCACCATTGATGTTCATTGCAATATCTGTAGATTTGCGTATTGCAATTATAACTCTATTTTGCATTTTTCCGTTGTTGTCAGTCCAAAATAAATTGAATCCCAAATGCAAAATAAAGTCATTAACATGTCGATGTAGACAGCATCAATGGTGGATTATTTCTTCTTCTCTTATGTGCCATGTTCTTTCAGGACGTAGGCGATCATGGCTTTCCACCTCCCCCTGTCCCTGGTGGCTCTTAGCACGCTTTCTCCTGTTGCACTATGCAAACCTCGTTCCGTCTTCCACCTGATCAGGTCCTTCAAATATGTTATCCGCTGCTTTCTTCTGCCTCCTTTCCCCTCTATCTGGCCTGTTAGTATCAGGTTCTCCAAGCCCTCCTTCCTCATTGCATGTCCCAGGAACTTTAGTTGTCTCTTCCTGATGCTCAGTATGAATGTCCTTTTCGTCTCCATTTACATTCCTGTAAAAGTAAGTGCAATTTGAAACTATTTGATCCTGTGTTGACGTTGATTTTTTTCTATTTTTCATTTCAAGAACTATTTAAGTTTGGATTTTTTAGTCAGTTTTTGTTGTTGCTCTTTACGCAAATTACGTTACATGTGGTGGCTGTTATAGTGCGTGTGAAACTGGCAGTCATGCCTGGTCATATGAACACCAGATTTTATTGATCAATTTTTTTCAAAAAAATTCCTTTCTTGTCAGTGCACTTAATAACGTTTTTTTATAACCCCCCGCAGATGGTATATAATAAATAATTTAATATTCCAGATTGGAATTTAACTCATAATCGTATCAGATCGCAGATATTGACACACCTTCGTAGTAGCGCCGAAGGATGCAGAAAAAGTTGAAATGCTGAAGTTATTATAAAAATGTATTAGTTGTTTCTTTTCGGAAGTTTTTCATATGGAAAATATTCACCTGAAAGTCGGGTTTCAGAAGTGTGAAATTGTATTCATGTATCGTCGGAAACGGCTTCTTTCGTTTCCAATTTTTAGTGCTGTTTATTCTCACGTTCAACGAGTGTGACAAAACAGAAATAAACTTAAGATCAAGGAAAACACAGAAACAGCATGGATTGTTAGTTTTATGTTCTTAACCCCAAAATATATTTTTTAAAATTTCAATGTTTTTTTATTCGTTTCACATGAAAGAAAGGCGGTACCGCTACTGATGCACGTGGGGCGTCTACATTAGACAATAAAAGTTTATACAGAAGGAGAGTGAAGAGAAAGACGAACCAGTTACAGGGGGTGTCACAGAAAGGGTAAAAGAAGGATGGGAACACAGGTGTAAAGACAGTTGAGAAGGTAGAGAGAAAGAAAAAAAAAGGCATACACGGATGATGTAGAAAGAACTGGAGTCAAGTGGATAACAGATGGTAATTGACATTGCATTTAAATTCCTGGAGGTTGTAGCCGTCAGAAATGCAATTACATGAAAGAGAGTTCCACAGGCGGAAAATGCAAGAAAAGAAGCTGATGGAGTAGAATTGTCGGCTGCATTTAGTTGATTTAACTGTAAAAGAGTGGAACCTTGTTGCCAGTCTGGTTGCACGAGTAAATTCTTGTGGAGGGGCACCAGTGACTTAAGTTCATCGGAACAGAAGCCACGAAAATATTTGTAGAAGAGACAGAGGGAAGCCACATGTCGCCGGTGAGAAAGTGGCTGGAGTCGACCTGCCAAGTCGGGATCAATCACATTAAAGATTCTCCTTTGGAGCCTGTCGAGAACCCTGTCTATTGAAATCCCGATGATTTAAAATACAGTATAAAACATAAGTAATAGCAAAGTAATTAATAATAAACAATGCAAAATATTTTAATAACAGTCAAATATATTTTGTTATTCCAATTTCAGACAAGTTCTCAGACTCATCAAAGACAAAGTAGACGCTTTTTTTTTTCGTTGAATTTATACAAATGGTCAGCATTTTTAACCAAACACTAATGGATCTTATGTAATTAAATTTCTTTTTTTTCGTTATATATATATATATATATATATATATATATATATATATGTGTGTGTGTGTGTGTGTGTGTGTGTGTGTATGTGTGTGCGCGTGCGCGTGCGTGCGTGCGCGTGCGTGCGTTGTGGTTCAGTGAATATCGGCTCGGAAAGAGAAATCAGAGAACCGAGGTCGAATTCTGGTTGCATTCACTTACTCGCAAATACACTTGGAAAATGTTTTAATTCGTCTTTTCCCTCTATATAAGGGTAAAATAACCGCAAATACGTAATGGTAATCTACTGTGGGGAAAATCCTTTGCCTTGTCAGTCATGTATCTTCCGAGACATAGTGAGTCATGTCTCTTTTGAGATATAATCCCCCTAAGCGTGTATCACGCATGACACTTAGGTTCTGTTGGCTCTGTCGACCCAAAGGGTCTCAGACTCACCACACTAGGTATTGCTGCTGTGGTTCGTATAACAAGTAGGCTTTTACGAGAGGAATCTTTCTAACACCACGCACAACTAATTTTGGATTCAGTGTTATTCTTCTAGACAGGTTAGCAATCAAAACCAGAAAAGAGCAGTCTGTTCTGCTATCAACTCTTAGAATTTATAATAAAAAAAAGAAGAAATATCAGATCGTTTAAAAAACATGTCTGCATACAGCTGATAAGGCTTCATCACCTTTCAGTTTGGTCTTGTGCCTAAGCTAAATTATTAAATATTTAGCACGATGCTTTTCTTTTAAGTCTTATTGTCTAAAAACTTGATACTCATTTCAGAATCACAGAGTAAAATCCTTGTCGTCGAGGTTCTTTTTTGTCTATCACGTCTTTTTGCAACTTGCGATTTTTTTCTGTGAAAGAGAGATCATATGTTCAGTCTCTCTCCATTATTCAACATATATTTATATCGCTTTCTTTTCTCCTGTCAATAGTCGAATGGCATACACTGATAAGGCACTTCTATTCCCCAATGAAGAAAATATGAACAAGTGAGAAAGATAGAATAGAAGATTTAGTCTTTTCTTGTTTTTACTTTTTTTTCATTGCATTCACTTTAGTTTTTACTTTTCTTTTTTGGTATAAGCTTTCATTTTATTCCCTTTCTGGGAACACGCCAAACCTTTATGTCTGTATTTACCTTTATTTCTTTCGTAGTCAAAAAATTCAAGTCTATTTTTTTGTAGTTTTCTTGGTTTTTCAATTTTTACGCCATGCAACAGTCGACCTCCATTTATCGCTAAGTTTTCTAGCTTTTTAAGTTAATCGAGTTTCCACATCATTTCATTTGAATTACTAACAGATTTTCTCAAAAATAAATCGTTTTCAAATATTTCAATAAAAACAGGATGTTTCAGAATACAAAAGAAAATAATATATATATATATATATTAGAATACAAGTTTTATGAATAGCACACAGCGTAAACACAGCTATGTGTGTGTCTACAATTTGTAACGCAAACATATTTACCTCCTCTTAGAATTTTCTGTATAAGTTCCTATAGACGAATGTAAACAGGTCAAAACTAATACAAGTATATAAATATAGAAACAAAGATATTATTAATGTAGTAAAGCCGGCTTGTTAAACGCGTATGACCCTCGCTGATAAGTTTTGTTGATGTTTTTAGTGTTAGTGTGTGAAGGACTATGGCTCCAAAAGTAACTTGAAATGCTCATTGCAGATCGAGATACATTATTCTGTACAGAAACTGAACCGTTTTTAAATTCTGCTCAGATTTTTTGTGGGGTTTCATTGGACTGGTGGAAGTGGGGCGGTTTCTTTTTTTTTTTTTTTTTTTTACACAACCTGCATGTTAAGTTGTTTCCAGGGTAGCACTGATCGTAATTTGGTTATGCTTTACCAATCCGACGATTTTTTGTCGCTAACAAGGTCTGTATTGGAGAGATATACTATGCCTCATTCCGCACATGTAAATTGACGAATTGATTGATCAATTTCCTTTTTCTACGTGCACGTTTGAAATTTTCTTAATTGATCTTTTATTTATTTCGATCAAAAGCAGCATTTTATGTTGTCAGTCAGTCAGTTGAGTGTCATAGGTAACACACGCTTGGGTGATCATGTCTCAAAAGGAACATGACTGACTGGGCAGTATTATCCCGCAGTAGGTTGCCATTGCTTCATGCAGTAGACTGGTTACCAACCAAGGCTATAGAACCCAGTCTGTCCTGTTATTTAACCCGTGACTGGATAGAAGAGACGGATTAATACCTGCCCCAACGGTATTTGCGCGTAAGTAAATGCAAGGAATTCAACTGGAATTCGAACTCAGTTCCCCGATTTCTTGTTCCAAACCGATATCTACTGCACCACAACGCGCATCATTTTATGTTGTAGAGTAAATAAAACACCCATCGGTGACATAATGAACGAGTGCAGACGCTTAAATAAAGAAATCCAGTGAGTCTTAGTGAATAACTGCTCGGAACGAAAAATCAGGGAGCCGAGTTCGAATTAAAGTTGAATTCTTTGCATTTACTTACGCGCAAATACCGTTGAGACAGGTATTAATGCGTCTCTTCCCTCTAGTTATGAGTTAAATAACAGGACAGAATAGGTTCTATAGCCTTGTCTGGCAACTAGTCTACCGCAGAAAGCAATAGCAACTTACTGCGGGATAATCTTCTGCCCAGTCATCGTTTTGCCGACAATATATGTGATTTTGTAACAACCCTTGCAGATCATCATCTGGACTGAGTAGGCACATGGTGGTACACAAGAGAGTTTTTCTTATCCAATCGACTCAATCAAGAATAAAGAATTTATCTGTCATGCCTATGAAATTAAATGCTGGTCTCAAGAGACATCTTAGGTGAAAACAGATATCGAAACGAGACGTAAGCCTTCTTTCGAGACATGATCACCCAATGTATCACGTATGGCACTTAACTGACTTAGTGAGTCTTAAAAACCGTTGGTGTCAATCTGTATATTATTAGTTACAGACGTCACAGCACGTGCTTAAACTTTATATTATAGCCGATAGAAAACGTTATAACGGTTTCAAACTCAATATTTGGGAAATAACAGGCCACACGAGACTCTTCAAAACAACCATTGAAACGTTTCATAGGTTTATGTTGGGACCATTTGTCATAAAGCAACACAACCTTGAGTTAATCTGTTATTGTGAAGGCGAATGAAATAGTCTGGCGTATGAAGCATATGCCGATGAATGTGCAATTCGATTCCAGTTGCATCAACTTTTTCGAGGACTACATACGTGGGAGATAAGGACATAGATGGTGATTTCTTTATACAGATAAGAACCACCCCATCCTTTGTGAAGGCTTACGTCTCGTTTCGATATCTGTTTTCACCTAAGATGTCTCTTGAGATCAGCATTTAATTTCATAGGCATGACAGATAAATTCTTTATTCTTGATTGAGTCGATTGGATAAAAAACCTCTCTTGTGTACCACCATGTGCCTACTCAGTCCAGATGATGATCTGCAAGGGTTGTTACAAAATCACATATATTGTCGGCAAAACGATGAGGTAAATTGGCATGGTTGGCATAATTCACATACTTTTGAGTGTTATGACCTTTCAGGTAGTTTACAAAATATGTCCTAGACAAAAGCATGCTCTCATCCCTCTTCACATTTTTAAGATTGCACATCAGTTGGCAAATAACAGTAAGAGCCGCTTATGTTGATGACACAGTCATGGAGAATTTGTTACAAAATGAGTTACTTCATCAAATGAGCATCGTGCCCACTAAACAAATCAATATCCGTAAGGCACCTAAATTTGATGTAATCCTAGTAAAATTATTGCGTTTTTTTTTGGGGGGGGGATCTGTGTTGCTTCAAATGTCTTGGACTTGATCTGAGAATGTCTGAGGCATTAACCTTCAAAGGCGTTGCACTCCAATAAAGTACAGTCACTCTTTACGATCTAAAGTCAGTTCTAATCAATTCTGTACATCTATGTGAAATGCATTTATATTATCCTACAGATTATCGTTAAGCATTTTCCTAAGCTTGTGTTGTATAACTTTCTGCTATTCAGTTCTTTGTAGAAATGTTATTTGGGGACTCTATTATCTCCATCGTTACAACGTGACCAGTTGGCCGCATTGCTATTGCTTTAATAAGGTTTGATTCAGATTTTTGGAAGACAACGGTGTCTAGAAGTAAAGACTGCCACTTGACGTTCAGGCATTTTTCGTAGAATCGTTCTAGCCAGTTGATATATCTCCGGTATGTTGTCCATATGCCTGAAGAGCACAGCAGGTTTTTTAAAATACATGCTGTATATACACATACTTTAGTCTTAATGCTAATTCCTCTATTTGAACAAACTATATTTTCCAATTTATCAAATGCAAAACATGCTTTCTGAATGCTTGAAAAATAAATCTCAGCATCTCGCAAACCATCTTTTGATGTCGTACTGCCAAGTTATAGGAAAGTGTCAGATAAACTTCCATTCTGGTATTTTTCACAAGCATTGTTAGTTCTTTATAGGGATCACCGCGTGGAGGGATGAACATGCCCTTTGTCTTCCCCAGGTTAATCCTTGGTCCAAAGGATTCACAGGCAGCAGAGAAGCGATCCATTGAAAGTTGTAAATCTTCCTCAGAGTGCGCTACAAAGTTTGCATCAACAGCATATAGCAAGTCTGGGATTAATCACTCAGTGTTCTTGGATTTGATGTTATACCTTCTGGGATTTAACACTCTTCCTGATATTCTACATCTCAAGGAAACTCCTGTCCCACAGTCCTTAAATTCATGTGATGAAAGCACAGCAGATTAGATTGAGAAAAGTCTTGAAGCACTAATGCCATTTCTGCTTTTACCCATTGTTCACTGCAAACTTATCTGAAAGTGAGCCGTTCAATGTGAGACGGACCTTCATATCGCTGTTTCACTAAGTTGACAAAAGTGGGAGGAGAAGAAATCTTACCAACAATCCTCCACGAATCATCGCGATTTATGGTAAAATCCACGAAAACCCGGTACAATGGCGTTCACTGTTCAATGAATTTCTACAGCAGATGTCTTATCCAGAAGTTTATATCAATAGTAAACCTGTCCACTCTAAAATCACTCTGGAGGGCATATAATATTTATTAGCCTGTTCAACAAGACCCCCGCGAAGAACTTAATAACTGATCCAAGAAAGATGATTTCAAACACAGATTTTGAATCCTCATCTTTAAAGATTGAAACCAGAGTTTCATCAATCAAGTCCTGAGATGCAGAAATTCTTTCTCAGATCAGATTCGAAGACAGATGAAGCAACACAGTTGAAACATCCACTGGAATAACATCAAGTTCTGGTACCTTGCCGATGTTGATTTGCTTGATGGCGAGCTTTACCTCTTGGAGAGTTGACATGATGCTTATTTGATGAAGGAATTAATTCTGTGGCAAATTTTCTATAACTGTGTCATCAACAATAGATGGATTAAAGAACAAGTCCATAAATCTTCCGTTCATCGTCTTCGTTTGTATTATCAATAGCAATTTCTTCTGATACCTGACCATTAAAATTCACGCAGGCCTTCATAGAATGATTTAATTGTCTGGACTTATCAACAAATAGCGGTGTGCAACCATACTTGTCTAGCACCTTCCAGACTGCTTCACGATTGATGGTATCAAAACGTTGGTCAAGTCTACAAATACCTGACAAAAAGGTAGACATTGCTCTTTGCATTTTTCAATGAGCTACCTGGCTGAGAAAATCATGTCAACAGTTCCACGCCCAGCACAAAAGCTAGACTATCTCTCAGGAATAACTTCCTTGCAAATATATTTCTCTAAACGATTCAAGAGCAATCTCGCAAACACTTTTCCAACAAATTCAAGCAGTGAGATCCCATGATAACTACCACAAAGCGTCTTCTTGTCTTTCTCTTTGTACGATGTGATCAAAGTGGCATCAATCGAGTTCTGAGTAATTGGATTATTGTTCCAGACAGACATAATCAGAGAGTGTACTGCCCTGTAAACGTTCACACCACCATGAACCAGCAATTCAACTGGAAAACCATCAAGGCCAGGTGCTTCGTCTGAGTTGATCTATTTGATGCATCCAATAACCTCTATGAGAGATGGCTCAGTATCCAGCTCGGGGTGCAAATCTTGCCGAGGAACACTATCCACAGCAGTATTATCTACAACAGAAGGGTTAAAAAGAGATCCTTGAAATACTCTTTTATAACATACATACATACATACATACATACATACATACATACATACATACATACAAATAATTTATTAACACAAGGTTATTTATAAACAATAATAACCTCCCAAATAAAAGTCTCGCTAATTTAAACAGGAAAAAATTAGCAATATTCTACAAAATAATTCCTTATAGTTTACTAAAAATTAAGATCTTAAATTATAAAGTCATTTCTAGTACAAGGTTTGGGTGATTATATACCTGTTTATATTATATTCTTTTATAACACTGCGGAACTTATAGTCTTATATATTACTCTTCAGTAATGAATTAAGTTTTTCGGTGGCTGGCTTGTGTATACACCGCATATATATAACATGCTAAAATTTTCTTCTCTTTCATACCATTCACCGGTAGCTTAGGGTGTAGCCACTCCGTCGCACACCAAAGTAGTTGCGTTTCGATCCCGGCTGGAAGCAGGTGGATGTATAGCTACATTGATGAGACGCAAAACAGGCTTCTAAGTGGATGACTTGCATATATGTATTAATTAGTTATTTTTGGTCATAATTCAATTAGACTAATACACAGTTGTGTTCAATACAATTATATTGTAGAACTTTTGAATAATTTTCATTTGGGAACGAGTCATTTCGCGATCTCGATTTCTACCTTTAATATTCTTTAGGTTTCTAGAGTTATTGTAAATCACCTGAAGACACCAAAAGTTACAAACAGAGGTCGCAAAATAACTCGTTTCTAAATTATATATATATATATATATATATATATATCCAAGTGAATAAGGAAAGGAAAAAAAATATTTTTACAACGTCCAAAACATTCATTTAAAACAGTGCTCGATATATAATATATAGAGCTGTGAATATATATATATATATATATATATATATATATATATATATATATATTATTTGTCGGAACATTATTTCTAATCAGCACACGTATTTGAGTAGATATCATGTTTTTAATCAAACAGTATATTTATATATGTCTTTCTTCCGGCCTGATTATTTAAGATTAATTTTGTTACGTAAATAATCATGCTGAGTAAAAAAAAAAAAAATACTTAAATATACTGTATCGATTAAAAACAGATTATCTATTCAAATACGAGTATCGATTAAATATAATGTTTAAACAAATAATTTAAATATGTCGGTTGCTAAAACCATTTAGTTAATCTTCGGGATTTTCCGTAACATTGTATGTTCATATCTAAACTTATTTATAAATGGAACTTTTTCTCTGTGTTTGTGTGTGTGTGTGTGTGTGTCCGTTACCTATAGACTCCGTTACCTATAGACTCAATTGTACTATATGCATCTGCAAGTGTTTTTAGCTAGGTTTTGTGTCGAGGTACCCCCAATAAATATCAAAAATCGATAATCGAAAAAATCGGGTTATAGAAAGAGTGGTCCGATTTTAATCAAATTTGATAGACTCATAGACAAAAACATAAGAAACGATTTTCGGAAGTTTCAAGGTTGCAGTTCTTACAATAGTGCAGAAAATCGATAATATATACATATAAAAGGCAAGATGTTTGTGTGTGTGTCTATTTATCAGCCTGTATGTCTGTATTTTTTCAGCCCTTTTATTTTAGTTTTTTGTTTCGGGTTTGGCTCTAAGTAGGTATAATTGTAGTTCTTAGTCTCAGCCATGATACCATTTACTCAGGGGACTTATTTAGCCTTCAAAATTCAGTTTACGACGAAAAAAACCAGAATCGATATCGATACCAGAAAATCAAAATTTTACTTACATCCATTCATTTTTCTTTCAGTCTACGGTTTCGCTTTAACTGGAAACAACTATTGCTTTTTAGTCTTTCGTGCCAACGTCTAAAAAGTCTGAGCTCCAGGACCATGCATTAGCTTTAAAGCTTTCATTATACCCGAGCAACGCCCGGTTATACTGTTAGTATATATATATATATATATACGTGTACGCGTGTGTTTTTGCGTGTGTGTGTTTGTGCGTGTGTTTATGAGTGTGTGCTTGTTTTTTCATGTGTGTAAATATTCAGCTATAAATAAGTAAACTATATCTGTTAAAAACAGAAGCAAAATATTTTGAAGTTTTCAAAATTCTTAAATTCAAGTACGTGCTAAAATATTCTAAAATCTGTGTAAGTATTAGATTTATTATTTATTATTAGATTTATTATTTATTATTAGATTTATTATTTATTATTAGATTTATTATTATTAGATTTATTATTTATTATTATATTTATTATTTATTATTATATTTATTATTATTATTATATTTATTATTTATTATTATATTTATTATTTATTATTAGATTTATTATTTATTATTAGATTTATTATTATTATTATATTTATTATTTATTATTAGATTTATTATTTATTATTAGATTTATTATTATTATTATATTTATTATTTATTAGTATATTTATTATAATTATTATATTTATTATTTATTTTTAGATTTATTATTTATTATTATATTTATTATTATTATTATATTTATTATTTATTATTATATTTATTATTTATTATTATATTTATTATTTATTATTAGATTTATTATCATTATTATATTTATTATTTATTATTATATTTATTATTATTATTATATTTATTATTTATTATTAGATTTATTATTTATTATTATATTTATTATTATTATTATATTTATTATTTATTATTATATTTATTATTTATTATTATATTTATTATTATTATTATATTTATTATTTATTATTATATTTATTATTTATTATTATATTTATTATTATTATTATATTTATTATTTATTATTATATTTATTATTTTATCTTAATTTTATAGATTATTTATTTATTTATATATTTTAAATAATATACAGTCTCTTTTTAAATTTCGACTTTTTATGGTTTTGTAAGTTGAATTGTAGAGATATTCATTTGAAATGAATATCAGCTCGGAATTGAAATCCAGTTGAATTCGTTGCATTCACTTTTGCGCCAATACTCCTGGGAAAGTTAATAATTCATCTCTTCTCCATCCAGCTATGGGTTGAATAACGGGATAGATTGTGTTCTATAGACTTGGTTGCAACCAGTCTACTGTAGAAATAAATGGCAACCTACTGCGGAAAAATCTTCTGCATAGTCATCATGGATCGAAAGAGACATGATCGCCCAAGCGTGTATCACGTAGAGCACTTAATGTGTGGTGTTGACTTGGGAAAGGAGTATTTCTTTTAACAAAAGAGATATTGGAAAAAATGCTAACATTTAGACGAGAATCGAGAATCGATAACTGCAAACTCAAGAACTTTCTGGAAGAATCGATAACTATAATCTCAAAAACTTTCTGGCTCAATGTGTCATTTTTGAGATCAAAGTTATTTCTGTCCATAATAAATTATCAAGAGAGAATTTTGAATGAGATCCTTTTTTGTGTTCATAAGTACTTTCTTTTTTATTCATGTAAGTTTCTCTCATATATTGTAAGCAACGGTGGTGATAGTTTATTTTATATATTTTATTTTATATATCTTATTTTATACCTGCTACAGAATTATCTAAACTTCGAGGACTAAAAATCATAAATGACCCACAGAACATCAAGCAGTATTGCTGTTAGCAGAACCTCAATCTTACACTAGGAAAAAGTGGTTGCTTCCTCACAACCTTTAGCAATGATGCAAGATTTCTTCCGCACACGACAAATATACAACTGTATTAGATGTAATAACTACAATGATAAAAACTGATAGAAATAGAGCCATAAACACAATTATTCGCGCCGTTTGACATGATTTCTTAATAGATATTCGCAAGAAACCTAAATCAGCTTAAACGTTCTTCATTTTCGGTGGTGTTCATTCACTTAAATGACTCTGACTGTAAAACATCGTCTAAATGCTAATTTCTCTAAACTGCACTTTTAGAAAAAATCAATTATCTACCTAAGAAAACGCGTAGATGACAACATATTTGGAAGGAAGATAACAAAAATATGCACGTCATTTTTACATTATTTCCTTTTTCTTTGATTTTATTTCCAATTTCAGTAAAAGGGACTTGTCGGTATTTTCACTATTAACTGACAGTTTAATCAGTTTAAAACTTGCTTCTTTCAAATAGGAACCCAGAAGAAGAAAACGAATAGACTTCGATAACCACGAAGTTGTCCATTTATCTCATACGAGCGAACGTCTCTCATCCTTGTGACTTTTCCTTCTCATTTTCTTCCTTATTCATTCCAGTCTTCATTGTTAGGTTCTTTATCGAAATGACACAAATATAAATTGGTTTCATGTACAAAAACTTATACGAAAACTCCCCTCTCTCTCTTTTATCTTTTTAATGTATTACAATTTGACGCCTTTCCATTTCAACGTGTATTTCAATTTTTCATTCACTGTCTCTTAATATCTAGTTAGAACGCATCTCTCCTCTTCTTTCTTTGTTTCTTTCTTTGTTTGTTTCTTTCTTTCTTTCTTCATATATTCTCACTGTCTTTCAGTGCATTTATGTTTAATTTTTCTTTCATCCACCGTTTTTGTAGTATGGTTCGTCCTGTACAAAGTCCAGGGCCACTTGAAGTATGAGGATTTCGTTAAGAGCTATTTTATATGGATAAGGGGAAGATAATGACTGATTCTAAAACTTTAACATGTTAAGATTGTAGTGATCCATAGGGCCGTAGTTTATGGGAATAGGCTGTTTAAGTGGAACTTACTAACACGCCGATGGAATACTGGGGGAGTGTAGATGGTTTGCTTGTATATAAGTAATTTTGTGGGTTCTAGCCGTTAATGTCAGACCTGATAATATCAGGTGATGTAGTTCGCCCGAGCACTTTCCATACTATTAGCGATTGGGAAGCTAGAAACTCACCACATTCCGCGTATGAGAGAGAGGTTTGAGGGTGGAAAATAGTTCTCAAACAAGGCCTCAGAGACACTTTTGAAATTTATTAAAAAAGGAAAGCAAAGCTCCTGCTCAGATATGTCAATGAAACTGTATTTTCGGTCTGACCTGGCTCTTATAAAAGTAGAGAATAGTCTGATAAGTTTAGTACCTACTAGAGCGGTATAGAGAGCCGATCATTTTACCGGCATCTTTTGCGATAGATCGTATATACGGGTTCCACTTGAGGTCGAGTGTGAATTCGAGGACCAATATACTATTTTTCCAGAATTCGCGAGATCTAATTTGTTTCCTCTCAATTTTGGTCCAGTGAGCTAGCACTTTTTGTTTTCCAGAATTCTCTTACAGTAATTGCAGAGGGATCTGAAAGAATTAATGACCAGAATATACGGTTCCTTGCCATAAATTTTGAAGTAGTGGTTCCGGTGAACTATCGCTGCAGCGCATTCAAGGGGTGAACCAGGGCTGACTGTTTCTTGCTGAAATTTTTTTCGGTATATAACACTCCATTTCAGAAAGAATCCACTCGGAGAATAGTGCAGCAGCTTTTGGGGATAGGTTTGAAGGAGGTTGGGATAGGAGCTCCCGTCATATAGTTAACAAAACACACAAGAAAAGGATAAGTGAAAACATATAATAAGCAACAGACAATGAAGGTGAAAACGAAGAAAAGAAATTCAATTAAAAAAAAGCAAACATTTAAAATATTTACTATAAAAGGCTGGCATAAGGCATTGTATTTCACTTACACCCGATTTTCTTATCGGTTTTATAGAGTTTCCTTTCTCCCCACCCTTCCTCATTTCCTCACTCTTCACTTTTTCTATCTCTTTCCTGTTGAATACATAAAATTTATGATCTAAGATCATTAACCTGAAGGATTAAATAGTTCCATTTCTAAAAGCCCCGGACTGCACTGATGCTACATATTGATCAGAGTATTTATCAACCTACCTCAGAAAGCAAATGCAGTTCAGAGTTCTTTTAATATGGGATCCCCGTCTGTCTGTTTCTAATGCGCCTATAGCTTAGAGCGTAGCGACTCCAACTAACACCAAATCGGTCGAGTTTCGGATCTCGGCCAGATGCAAGTGGTTGTCTAGCCACACTGATGTT
This sequence comes from Ascarosepion bandense, assembly GCA_037127315.1. Taxonomy (NCBI): domain Eukaryota; kingdom Metazoa; phylum Mollusca; class Cephalopoda; order Sepiida; family Sepiidae; genus Ascarosepion; species Ascarosepion bandense. The sequence continues at coordinate 2,391,296 of JBBBDQ010000279.1, forward strand.
CTGCGAAACAGGCTTCTATGTAGATAACTAATATATATATAGTAATGTTTTTATTATTGGAGTTCATAATAAATATTAGAGTTTATAATAGAAATGTTTTTGTTATAAACTACAATAATTAAAATATTACTACAAATGTTGCAGTGCTATGTATCGAGCACTGATAAAAGGTAAATGCTATGAATAGTGGAGTGTTATTCTATTAGTTCTTATTGCTACTACTACTACTAATGTAGATATGTATATATATTTCGCACATATAGTGTTGGTGTTAAAACGGTGATCGTGTAATACAACAGAGCTATTCAGCATATATTAACAAATATACATATTATCCTTCACCGATAGCACAACTCAGAGTTTTATGCACAACACAATCTTCAGACCGTTCAGTCAGTTAAGTGCCATACGTGATACACGCTTGGGCGAACATGTCCCGAAAGACTGGACAGAAGGTTATCCCGCAGTAGGTTGCCATTGCTTTCTGCGGTAGACTGGTTGCCGACCAAGGCTACAGAACCCAATCTGTCCTATTATTTAACCCATAACTGGAAGGAAGAGACGGATTAATACCCTTTCCCAAGGGTATTTGCGCGTAAGTGAATGTAATGAATTCAGCTAGAATTCGAACTCGGCTCCCCGATATCTTGTTCCGAACCGATATCCAATGCACCACAACGCCATTCAGACCGTTATATAAATTTAATTTTAATAAAAATATTTAGGTATTCGAATGATGGCGTAGTTATTCATTGTATAAGGATTACAGTTTCTAATTAAAAAAATAAATATTTATATATTATATAATATAATTATGTAATATATTTAAAATTAAAAACTGTAAATCTAGTATAACATATATATATATATATATATATATATATATATATATATATATATTATATGCAAGTAAAAAACATGTAGATTAAAACCTAAAACCCACTGTTCAAGAGCATATACTTTTATAAAGAGTGCTGGATACAGAGTAGAACTTAATATTATAATTTTGTTACTACAATGATTTATAAAAGCGTTACATCACTACACAAAAATTTCCATGTTTCAGATCAATACTGTTCTTCAAGAGATGTATTAAAATAAATGGTGAAAATTTATTTGAAAATATCACCTGAAGAAGAATAGTATTGTTCTGAAACATGGAAATTTTTGTGTAGTGATATAATGCTTTTATAAACCATTGTTATAACAAAACTACAATATATATATATATTGTAGTTTTGTTATAACAATGGTTTATATATATATATATATATATATATATATATAGGTATAGATGTTCAGTCCGTAAACAGTGAGGATATTCCAACAAGATTAACTTAATATAAAATATTAAGTGTTATATCTTTGAAAATATAGGCGTAATTTGGGAGTATGTGTGAGAATTACTAGTATAATTATATATATATATATATATATATATATATATATATATATATATGTGTATATATCCCGTCTTTATGAAATCTATATGTGCGAGTATACGAACGCAAGATCCGTATGTAGACACAAAAAATTGTAGGTCGGTAAATAAAGCATAAACAAAGTCACATTTGTAAGTATATGTGGAAATGTACGCATATGTATATATGGATATAAGTTAGTGTAAATGGTGAGTAAGTTTATGGGATCACACAAACACACGTATCCATGGAATTAGAAGTTTCTTCAGAGGTCAACGTCTTCACGACTGGTCTGAACACTCCCAGCAGATCTGACGTCAATGCTTAAGTCCTGACTCTCTTTTACTTTATCTCTGTTCTTTCTTCTTACTTTTATTTTTATATTTTTTATCCTTCTCTTCAGTTAAAGAAAATGCTTATTCCGGCAAAATTTTTTGTACCAAATTGAAGGAATATTGTGTGGTCTGATGAAATGACTAATTAAGCTCATTGAAATGAATTATAATTTATAACCAATTTAACTGACGTGTTGAGTTTTCCTTTTCCCTTCTCTGACTCCATGCGCCGATGGCTTAGGGAGTAGAGACTCCGACTGACACCAAATCGGTCGAGTTTTCGATCCCGGCCAGAAGCAAGTGGATATGTCTAGTCACACTGATGAGCTGTGATACAGCGAAACAGGCTTGTATGTGTATGACTAATATATATATATATATATATATATATATATATATATATATATATATATATATTTCTCGACAGTATGACTTGCCCAGTTTCTGGTGTGACTGTCAAGCTCTCATTGTCTCTTTGTCACTTTCTCGCTCGTTGCTATCAGACTAGATTACAGAATAGCAGACCACAAACCGCCAAAAGAGAGTAACACGGGACTGATGTCTCGCATTGGAGTATGGGAACAGAGAACGGATACTATACTTTCATTCTAGCACTGACTGGGTAGCGCGAATTTTGATTCTAAGTGACAAAGTATAATTGTCTTACAAGTAAAAGAAAAGCTTACCTAAAAGTTTGGCAGCTGGCCTAAAAGAGAAAAAAATACTGGTCGGAAGACAACGTAAGCTATTATTTTAACTTTGGACATAAGATTAAAGCGGAGAGAAAACTGATGATGGTCTTAATAGTTTTGAAAAGTCACGCGTTTTCCGCTCCCAGATTCTTTAGTGAGGCTACTCAGTAACCCCCCTCCCCCCCCCCGCACAATATGTGATGAAATATTAAGCATGCATTTCCCGAATTATGTATCGCCTGCTCCTTCCTAGAAACGATAACCTCTCTATCGTCCATTATGTAATAAAGCGAGGTATGAAAAAATTTTTCTTTTCCTTTGGCTATGGTGTAGCGTTGGTGTCTGAAGAACTTAAGTCAGAGACGACATGGAACGCAATAAGTGGCCAATGTATTCCGTCATCATATTTGTAAACGCTTTAGTTTTTACTTTTTATGTATCTCAATTCACCCGAAACAAGGCAATAATAACTCGCAAGGGGCTATTGAAAGTGAAAGAGAAGAAAAATTTAATAAAAACAACAAGAAACCTAATCCTAACCAGAAAAGAAAGGATACATCTCTGTATATGGCCAAAAGACCGGAAAGGCGTGTGAACCTATCTCCTCCTACTAAGAAAAAATGTCAAAGTTTAGGTTGAGACGTTAGAAGTATAGAGTTGCAGTAAACTGTAGAAAGAACCAGAAACCCAATTCTAAACATTAAACAAGGGATAATGCTCTACTCTTGTTCAAAAGATTCATTTATATAATATATATTTATTCCTTCACACATTAGATTACAAGACAATTTTTAACGAGAATACGCAATTATTCTTATTTCTTAGAATAAATATTAAATTATTTGTTTCCTATATTATTATTCGTGCAATGTACCTTTTTTGTGATAGCTTTATCAATTCAAATACATATAATTTAAAGAAACATATTAAGTTGAAAATTGTTTTGTGGAACGTATTACTCGCATCGCATCATTTATCCATCACACCCAGATGGTGCATAGGGCAGTAACTTTTTGTTGCTGTTTCTGTAACAAAGTGTTTTTACGGGGCAGGATTGTTAGCCTTGCACCCAACACCCAAAATTGGAGGACCAGTGGACCATTCTTGGTCCTTACGTTTACAGCACCTGGTATTCCCAAATGGTCACCCATTCTAAATACTGACCAGGCTCGATGTTGCTTAATTTCGGTGATCGGATGGGAACCGGTGTATTCATCACGACATAGCCGTAGACACACGACATAGCCGTAGACATTACTCGCATAATATATATTAATTCAAATATTTGAAATCATATATTTTTTGATACAATATTTTAACGCTATTATTTGATGATATCTGTTGTATAATATACGTTGCATTTATAATATTTAAATTTTAATACAGTATATTATAAGATTAAGAGCTTGTAATGTTAGCTTGTAATGTAAAATTCTCACATTATAGATGTTATTTGTCTATAGATATTTGATAAAATTATTTTTTGAAATACTCTTTAATATTATCTTTATTTTTTATTAATATATATTAGAATTTATAATATATTTTAGATAAATATTATTAATATTATTTTGGTACTTTCAAAAAGCAAGAACAAAAAGAAAGATTATAACTAAATATTTCTTTAAGCTTTTATTTTAGTTTTATTTTCAAGCTAATAGATTAAATTTAATAATTTCAATGAACAAATAACATTGCTCTATTTCAAACCAACTTAAATTTTTTTTTGTTTTAAAAAAGCTGATTATCACCTTTTTTGACGTCTTTTGGTGTAATTCTTTGTATTAAAATATATTCCAAAATAAAATATGCTTTTCTGAAACCTTAACATTTGAGAAATATTAGCTGATTTAAAGTATAATTAATTTGATTTGAAACAAATATTATTTAATTTAAGCTTAAAATCTCATTTCTTAACCCGGCAGTCGTTTATTTAAGGCGTTTGTGGGTTTCGACAGCTTGATGACATTTGATATTTATCTGTTGTCGTTTTATGATCTTTTTAAACGTTAAAATGTGATTGAATTAGCATGAGCGCTTTTTGTTATATAATTTTAAAGTACTCAATGATCTTAAAAATCTAACAAAATATTTTTCGTAATCAAAAGTTTTATCGAATTTTATATATTTTTGTCTGTAAATCTATTATAGTTATCGCTCTTATTTTTCGATAATGTCGTGTATGATCCACCGTATATAATTGACACGTTTATACATATACAAAAATTCTTTTAAAATATTGTTGTTTGATTTGAACTAAGCTTCTCAATTTAGGATTACTAAATATAGTTTTCACTTAATATCAGCTAAAAGGCTGAAATTAATTCAAAACTTTAAAAAATGTAAAACTTAATTTTTTCAGTTAAAATTAAAATAAATAATTCTTGTAAAAATTCATTATTCATCGAATTTTTTAAATTCAATAGTTTCCTTGAAATATCTTATTTATAAAAGTAATTTAAACATTGTCTAATTAAATAATCATGTCATAGTTTTATTACATTTTTTATGATTAAGAGCAGAATTTTAGTAAATGGTGTTTCATTTTACAAAAATAAATAGATGGTTTAAATTCTGCAAGGAGTTCTGCTTTCAACTAATTTAAATTTGAAGAGGTTGAAATTTTAATAAAATTACGTAAGTGGGGGCAACAGATGTAATATTTTCTAAAAAATATTCAAAAGTAATTTCATTCATTTGTGAATAATTCCTGAAAATTAAAATCCGATTATTATTTCATTTTTTTAAAGAATTTCCAGAACAATGTAAAATAACGCTAAAACCTCCATAGCAACCTTTGCCCACCCACTGACACAAGGAAAACAAGATTTTTAACGAAAATGTTGAATGTGCTAGAAGGAATTAAAAATAATAATAAAATAATAAAAAAATAAAATGGTCTTTCCTCTTAATAATAACATAAAGATTTTAACTTGAAACTTTGTTTTAATCAAGTTTGGAGGCTTTTTTCATCATCGTATGCTCTTTTTTTAAGAAAATGTTTGGAGGTACGAAGTATTTTAAGAATATCATTATTCTACTTTACTTATAAGCATGATATATATATATTATTTTTGATAAATATTAAAATATTATATTTCCAAACATTAATAAATACAAATATTATAATAAGTGTTAAAATATTATTTCTCTTAAATATATTTCAAATATTGTAATGCAAGAAATTTGCATAATTTAACACCCGTTTTTAAAGTACCTTATGAATACCTTTGCTATTTTGCTTTTATAAATTTTTGATATATCCTCCCTTCAAAACATGCATGTTAAAGTATTAACTAAATCCACTAGAGACTGAATTTTTATTGTTGATGTACGTTTTGTAAACAGGTAAATACCTACTTAAAATTTGACGGAAATTTTTACAAGAGATTAAAATGAGAATATAATTTCTTTCATTTTTAGTTCGTCTATAAATATAAATCTCCTAAAAATAAACACCAATAAAAAATAAGTAAATGTTTAAAAAAAATAATTTTAAAACGTTTGTATTTGAATAATAGTAGAAAAAAATTATTTCTGATAAATTCCTAGCGTGTATATATTTTTGTCGTATGAAGATTGTGGGAGCGTAATACAATTAGCAACTCTTGCCGTGCCTCGTTGAGAGTTGATGCGCGTGAGCCTTTTTTATTTTTTATTTTTTTTTAGCTCTGGTGTTAGATAGCCTAGGCACGGAAACTGTTATTTACATCTTAGGTAGATATTTGTCGTTTGGCATTTTCTTCTTTCTTTGCTTGGAAGTTTTTTCTCGTCTAAGGTTTTCTAAGACTTTAGAAGGAACCGGAAACCCATAGATAGATCTATCTATCGCTCGGTTCACACTCCATCCACGTCTATTGAACAGGTTAAGAGGCTCATACCTTGTTCCCTGTTTAGGATGTGGTTTCCGGCTTTATCTTTTCCAATCTTTTCACTACTACATAGCGCCCTGCACATCAGTGGTGTTACTGCCTTGATCGGGGTGATACGATTAAAAAAAGAAAAATCCTAAACAGGTGTGTGTGTGTGTATGTTAGCGTTTATTTCCGTGAATAATTGATACATATATAGAATAAAAAATAATAAAAATCTTAAAATAAATCTTGAAAATGTGTACTTCAATTTAAGAAAAATACTTTTTTTATAAATGTAATGGTACGCTTTTTAAAAAAACTGTTAGTATTTGGTTTTATGTAACCTTTAAATTATAAATTTAATGCAAATGACTAATTTGCAAGTTTTGGGATTGTTATTTTTATATAGATTTTAATCGTTATAGATGATTAACGCAACTGTAGGCAATTTATTAAAAATAATATATCTATTTAAATATGTATCAATCTAATTATCAATTCCTAATCTTCTTTTATCAAGTCAAGCATTTATGTTTTCTTATTTATTGTTTGAGATCAGCTGTTCTACTATAAAACAATTTGAATGGACATTTTTCTTAAACCCCTTTTTTGCTTCAACATTTATCGCACTTGTAATTTTGTACTTACATATATTTGGCCCCTAGGAACGACTTGATAGTCATTTATTACATGAAATACACGTACTAATAAGTGATTTTTTTAATCAAAAAATAAGAAAATTGTCAAATTCTCTGATTCTCTGTCTGTCTGTCTCTCTCATATATATATATATATATATATATATATATATATATATGTGTGTGTGTGTGTGTGTGTGTGTGTGTGCGTATGTGCGTGTGTATATATAAGAATGCAGCTATAAATAAAATATCTGTCAAAAGACAATATGAATAAATACAAAAAGAAAACTTCTGCTTATCGTAACGTTATCTTTTTGTAATTTTTGTCATTATTCATATATATCCTATTTATATAGAGTGATTGAAAAGTAATCCCCTATTTTATGTATGATGGACTCTCCGGTCTTGTAAAAATTATAGTTACACGGGAGAGTCTTCAAACATAAAATAGGGGGTTACTTTTCAATCACCCTATATATATGTGTGTGCATACATGTATGCGGGGTGTGCGTGTGTGAATAATTCGTCTTTGAGCATAGACACAAACAAGTTAACTAAAACACACTCACACACATGCCAAATATATAAGACAATTTGTAAATCCTCTATCCAAATACTGTGCATTGTTTTCTTATCAATATAAAAAAATATAAACAATATATTTATATTTAATATTCAAATAATATTAATAAATATAAAATAAATAAATATTCAAATATTGGTAATACATATAACTTAAGAACGAAATTCGATATATATATCTATATATATGAAAAATGAAACAAAAATGGAAAAAACAAAAACAAAAAAAAACAAAAATAAAAAAACAAAAACAAAAAGTGAGTATACCCGAAATCATGTTATGATTTTGGTTAACATTTTATTGGTTAGATATGTGTCACGTGTATTAAAGCAATAAATAATTTTTAAATGTATACGCATAGAATATTTTGGATGGTAAAATGTATAATCATATATGTGTCTGTTTGTGTAGAAAGATTGTCTGTTTAGTTGTATGTTGGACGGTAACGTAAATTTCGTGTTAATTTGTGCTAGTTAGGGGGATATTGTTATTAAGTAAAAGTATATTTATTTATCATAAATGTAAAAGTTTACTACAATTCAGCGACTTCCATATTTAAAAAAGAATTTAAAGTATTTTTGTGTGTATAAATGCGATGATTTTTGTAAATACGGATGTCCGAACAGTGTAATTTAAATCCTAAACATCTACAATTCATTAAACCATTAAATTACAGAGAATATTTTCCTATTTTTTAAAGATTACAAATTATATAAAAAATGCGTTCAATTTATATTCCTCAAGTGAGTTTTTACAGATATAATCCACAAAGAAAAATATTAGATAAGGTAGCGGCTGTCAATCAAGCTGTCGACACATTAAATAAATACCTACCACCGTGTTAAAAATGCATTTCTGCGATATTTTAAACTAAAAGTAAACAATATTTGTTTCGAATCAGATTAAACTTTAAGTCAAGTAATATTCATCAAATTAAGTTTAAAAAAATTATATTTTATTTTGTATGATTTTTTACTAAAGATAATTACAATGTGCTGACAGATATCTAAAAATGTCTCTAAAATCAACGATTTTTAGAGATTAAGCAATTCTTCCCAGTCAATTTAAATTAGTTTTAAAATACAGCAAATATTCTGATGATTGGAAATATTAAAGTTAATCTATTATCTTGAAATTAAAAGTAAAGACGTTTCACTTTTAGAAATGTATTTTAAACCTTAGGAAGCACACACACAATTTGGAGACACACACACACGCACACACACGCACGCACACACACATAAACACAAACGCACATACACACACGCGTATATATATATATATATATATATATATAACGTGGGCATGTGTGTGTGTGTGAATAATTTTTTTTCGGACGCAAACATTTTTACTAAAAATTAAAAATATTTTTGTGTCATCCTTCAAAATTGTATTAATAAAAACAATTGCATACGCACGCACACACACACACACACACACACACACACACACACACACACACACACACACACACACAAACTTGCGCACAGTAAATATGTAAGTGAATCTGAAAATTTTGTTTTAACTTTGATGTTTGACCGATAAACCGTTGCTATAAAAACTGTTCATTTTCATCATGTGAAAGAATGTTAAGAATTTTATTTTATATTATTTATTTTATCTTTATTAGTTTATGCCATATTATTTAACAAAATCTAAATTAACAGAAGAAAACGTGTTAGACGTTAAGCATATGAAGGCTTGATATTTACTTTAACTGCATCGTTAAAGAAATTAGATATTTTAACAAATTTCAACTCGTATTTTTTCAGCAATGTTTATTTACCTCACATTGTTTCAGTAATAATAGATTAAGAAAAGGATATTTGATCCATATATAATAACATACTATTTGACAAATGTTTACATTTTCTAAATAACTACTTTACCGAAACAAAAATAAGTCTCTTCCTACTGATCAACGAAATCATAAAGAATGTTGATTCTGTACAAATTAATGTTCTTTTTAATATTCATTAATAAACTTTACGGAAAAAAGTTCGGCCTACCTATGGTTTTTTGTAGTAACTTTTAGAATTTTTAGAAACTGGCACTTTTCAAAATAGTTTATTCCAAAATACTGTCTATCGTTAGATAGATATTTTTGATAATATAACCGCGCAATTGTAAATTACTAAATATCATAAACTAAAAAGTAAAACAAAGTAACAACAAAGACAACATAACATCTTAGTATTTCTTGTTATTTTGTTAATTCAAACTGATATCAGTTTAAAAATAAAAATCTGCCGTCAGTAAGTAAATAAAAACCTCTCAATGAATTTTTGTTCACACCACACAAATAAGATAAAATTCAGAATAATTATAGATTTTTATTTAAAAGCACCAAGTATTTACAACCTCAAATATCTGTTTAATTAATAAAAATGCATATTTATCCTAGTTTCCTGAAAAAACACACACACACAAAAAAAAACAACGAGTAAAATTTACAAAGCAAAAAAAAAAAAAGGAAAAGAAAGTATAAACGACAATAAAAAAATTAAAGCTCTGTTACATTAAAAATTACCATTGTGAATAAACTTAGCTAATCTCAAAATAGAATTTTCACAAATACTTCAAAAACAGTTAAAAATATAATCATGTAAAACAGAGATCTAACTTTTCATGAGAAGCAGGATGCAAACAAATAGAATGCGAACATTATACTTCAAAATATATCAGCGAAACATTCCTATATTTAAAGAAAATATATTAAAAAATAAAACTTAAAATTAACCAAGTCACTTATGTACTACCGTAACCTTCGTGATGAGAATTTTAATCTGAAGTGCTTCGTTTTAACAAAAAAAAAAGCAAAAAAAAACAACCCCAAAACAAAGGAAAAAAACAAACAAAACAAAAACAAACAAACAAACAAACAAAAACAAAAACAAAAAAAACATAACGAATATAACTTAGACGAAAATGCATTGGAAGTGCTATGCGATCTACGAATTCTCTTCCGATTATTCCACGCGACTGTGACATTTTAGCTTATCCTCTCTCCTGACGAAATTAAAACTTAAAATAATGAGATGCGTTAGAGTCGAAATCCAAAATTCAGATGCTGAACGTGAATCATGTATTTTCTTGCTAATGTAGATTTTTGTTATTTTGAAATAAAAATAAATTTCTTTATGACGCCGGTCATTAAAAAAAAAAAAAAAAAAAGAAGCAAACTCCTTTAACATGCAAAATCATTGAAATTATTTACTCTTTAGTGTTACATTCAGTGTTCCTGAGGATTTTAGGTAATTTTGCTACTACTCTCACATTTTCAATTTCTCTTTTTTCTCTCTTTCTCTCATATCTATCTATCTATCTATCTATCTATCTATGGTGTCCATAAAAACTCAGTACCATTACAAGTATTTATTTCTCAGAAACCATATGACACAATATTGCAATTTTTGTAAAAATTATGTATCTTTACGTTTTCTGTACATTTGCTGTAAGGATGTTAGAAGACTTCCGGATGCACATTTCTCTGGAAGATGGATTGTCCGTGATGGACCAATAGCATGGCCACCTCACTCTTCTGATCTTACCGACTTGGATTTTTTGTTTGGGAGTTACGTCAAGGATCGTGTCTACCAGACTCCTATTCATGATTTTGCCACACTTCGTTTGCGCATTGTTGATATGCTGCAGCGCGTATGGAGAGAGATTGAATATCGTCTTGACATTGTGAGGGCAACAAGAGGTGCACATGTGGAATGTAAACAATGAAAGCTGTGAATGTAAACTTGAGGAGATGTACAACATTTTACATGAAAATTTCAATATTTTGTCATATGACACTTGGGCAATAAATACTTGTAATGGTACTGAGACTTTATGGACACCCTGTATGTATGTGCGTATGTTGTTTATGCATAGAGTAAAAAATTCAAATTTGAATAATTCATTAGAGTTATGAAACTTACTGATTCTGTTGCGCGAATGCCTGAGTTTGGCCGAAAGATAAGACGATGGAACCATTTTTGATTTATTGACTTTTGCCGCTATCTTGAGCGCTTTCTTCACAGAAAGGCTTTGAAACACGTTAAATTCTAGTATAGCTACGCATAGAGGTTAATGATTCTGATGAGAGTGTTTTGATATGATTATGATTATGAGTATTATTTATATATAAATATATATTAAACAGTATTTATTTCGTCTACTGGTTTGCGTACCCGTGTAAACTTAATATAGAAGATGTGCTTTCGGACTTAAGTTATCTCAAGTACGAAGGCCATTTGAAGTAATAAAAATACGTCGAATTGAGTAATAAAGTTCATCATTTCTTTCTCCCCACCACTTTCTTTGCCTATATATATATATATGTATATATATATGCATCTACGCATCGATCATTCAGTAATGAATTAAAGCACTCTAACAACTGGCGCATGATACATCATACGCTAAAAGTCTGCCTCCTTCTATCGAGCGGTCATAACTCAGAGGTAGAATCGCCGACTGACATCAGTTCGGTCGGGTTTCAATCCTGGGTAAAAAAGCAATCGGATGTCTAACCGTACTGATGAGCTGTGATACAGCGAAACAGATCTGTCTACGAATGACTATATATATATATATATATATATATATATATATATATACTCGTCATCCACATACAAGCCTGTTTTGCTGTATCACAGCTCATCCACTTGCTTCTGGCCGGGATCGAAATTCGACCGATTTGGTGTCAGTCGAAGTCGCTAACCTCTACATATATACATATATATATAGGCAAAGAAAGTGGAGAGAAGAAAGAAATAATATATTATTGTTATAATAATATCATTATTAATATAACAATAATAATAACTATATATCTATAAATGCTCTACGTCTGCACTGAGCACTTTATAAAAAGTAAATACTAAATTATGGAATATTTATCAATTAATTTAAAACAGTTATATATATATATATATATGTGTGTGTGTGTGTGTGTGTGTGTGTGCGTGTGTGTGTGTGTGATTATGATAGAATAAAGGAAAAAGAACAAATTGTAGACGCATCTCAATCAAACATGTTTGATTTTTATTAAAGCTCTTTCAGAGATTGACAGTAAAAGTGAATCGCCCAGAATGTCCAGAGTTAATTGAAATAGAGGTAACACGTTAATCACACCCGTATACTAGAACGTCATCAAGGCACTTACATGAATGACGATGTTGAAATCTTGTTCGCGCTAAAATAAAGCTCGTTACCAGGTGGCGTTTAATTCTTTAACAAGATCGCTTTTGTTCCTTCGCTTGTCAATTGAATGACGTCACGAACTAAATTGTTATTGGAGAAGTTTTTAACTTTTTTATCGGGTTCCGAACTGAATTGTCTGTTTCAAAGGGGTTTTGATATCATCCCAATCACAGAAAAATGGCGTACTAAATTGCTTTCTAGTTTTTTCGGCAGCTGATTGGCTTTCATTTTTTATCATAAAGAAATAAGACGTTGCGAGAAAAATGGTTGAGTAATTTGCTTCAATTTCAATTCAGTTAACTTCATTATTGCCTTAAGTTTCTATTGTAGATAATAGAGGGAAAAATTACAAGAGAAAGAAACGTAGAGACTGATAACCGGAACAACTTTTAATGAAAACTAAAGGTAAATAATTATATAGATGAAAGTGTAAACAATTTCAGCTATACACACACAAATACAGGAATAGAGTGAAACTCATGCTTACACGGACATACATACAGGGTAACCATAATCAAGCTTTTTTACCCGCGAAATATTTATTGTTGCATCAATAAATGTAGAGGCAATTTTGACCAATAAATCACAGGTATAAAGATAATGCGCATAGAAAAACTTATGCTCATATATATATATATATATATATATTAGATTAAATATTGAATATATAAACGTTAAGTTGTAATTGTGTTTAGTGCAAAAATTTTTGCTTTTTTGATAGGATTTTACTTGTGAAAAATGCATTTTAGACGTATTTTTGTTAATCATTTCACCCCAAGCAAGTCGGTACCGCCACTGATGTGCAGGGGGCTACATAAAAGAGTTAAAGTTTTAGACAGGAGCAGAGTGAAGACAAAGACGAACTAGCTACAGGGGAAGAAAGAGAAAGGGCAAAAGAAGGATACGAACACAAGAGTGAAGACAGTTACGAAGATAGAGAGAAAGGAAAAGAACAAGATACACGGGGTGATGTGGAAAGAGCTGGGGTTAAGTGGATAAGAGTTGGGAATAGACTCTGCATTTAAATTCTTGGATATTATAGCTGTCAGAAAAGCAAGTATATGGAAGGGAGTTCGACAGGTGGGAAGTGCGAGAAAAGAAGCTGATGGAGTAGAATTGTCGCCTGCATTGGGTGATCTAACTGTAAAAGGGTGGGACCTTGATGCCAGTCTTGCCCGAGTAAATTCTTGTGGAGGGGACACCAGTGACCTAAGTTCTTTGGAGCAGAAGCCATGAATATATTTGTAGAAGAGACAGAGATAAGCCACATCCCGCCGATGAGAAAGGGGCTGGAGCCGAACTGCAAGGTCGGGACCATTCACATTACAGATTTTCCTTTGGAGCCTGTTGAAAACATTGAGATGAACAGCAGGAGCGTCTGACCAGATATGACAACAGCATTCCATGCACGGTCGATTGGTTGATATGTGCAAGATGGATTCAGGCGGAAAAAACTTCCTGGCCCGACACAGTGACCCAACCTTCCTAGCAGTGGATTTAGCTATTAAATCAGTGTAATGATTCCACTTGAGGTCGGAAGAAAGAGTAAGGCCGAGGAGGCGCAGTGTATTGCTTTCGAGGAGACTTGCATTGGCCATGCTTATGGGTGGCAGGAGAGATTGCTTGTGATGGCTGAGAGATAGGAGTTTTGTTTTAGAGATATTGAAATTTACGAGCCACATCTTACCCCAATCCACCACTGAGTGGAGATCGTTCTCGAGATTAGCAGCGAGGTCATGTTTGTCCGCATTGCCAGATGATATATATATATATATATATATATATATATATATATTTATATATATATATATATTTTTTTTTTTTGACGAGTGGCAGAGTTGATAATTGGTTTAAGAAGATTTTTTGTACCAGTATTTCATTGTATAAATTCTCAGTAGTTGCACTTGCTCATCAAGCACACACACACACACACACACACACACACTTTCTTTCTCTCTCTCGCTCTCTCTCCCTCTCTCTTGTTTTGCCTGACACATTACATGTTAAGATCATTTCGGGAAAAATACTATATATCTTCTTATTCTATGTTCCTTGACTCTTCAGAACGTAGGCGATCATGGTCTTTCACATCTCCCTGTTCTTTGCAGCGGTTAACAGCCTTTCTCTTTTTACTTCACTCAAACCCTGCCCTGACATTCATTTGCGTAAGCCCATCAAGTATCTCATGCGTTGTTTTCCCCTGTCCATTTCTTTCCTTCTATTTGTCCTGTGAGTATCAGACTCTCCAAGCCCTCCTTCCTTATTACATCTCCCAGAAACTTTAATTGTCTTTTTATGATGATAAGTATAATTTTCCTTTTCGTTTCTATCTTCTCCAAAACCTCGTCGTTGCTAACATGTCCGGTCCATGGTATCCTCAGTATCTTTCTGTAGAACCACATTTCGGTTGCTTCAAGTCTTTCCTTCATCTTTGATGAAATTGTCCAGCATTCGCTGCCATATTGAATGACAGACATCATATAACAATCCAGTTCTCCCTTCTTTGTTTCTATCGAAATTTTTTGTCTTTCAATACTCTATTCAGCCTTTTGAATGCAGCATTGGCCATGCCAATAAGTCTTCGGATCTCAGCGTCGCACTTTCCATCCTCTTTCAGGACACTTCCCAGGTGTTTCATTTTCTGTGCCTGGTTGACTTCGTCATCCCCGACTTGTAGTTGGCATTTTAAGTTTCTCTTTATACTGATGATCATGCATTCGATTTGCATGAAGTTTATGTTTAGTTTTTTTTCACTTTCTTTAACTACTGCCTGTAGGAGGTCTTGTAGTTTCTTTTCTGTGTTTGCTACCAGGACTGTATCACCTGTGTATATTATATTATTCAGTTTATGACCACCCACCACTGACTAATTCTAGCAGGATTTCCAGCTTTCTCAGAATTGTCTCGATGTATAGTTTGAATAGATCCGGTGAGAAGACACATACTTGTCTTACACTCCTTTCTATTTTTGTATATCTGTTTAACTAATTTTCTGTCCGTACAGGTTATTGATTATTCTAATATCTCTCCTTAATATATCTCTGTTGACGAGCACCTCTATCAGGTCTTTGTGAAGTATTTCAAACCTTGCTCTGTTGTGCGACCTAAGTAGCCGAATTGATAAAGGCACTAGAAACGGTTGTAGAAACGGTTTTTCTGATGAAAAATTGGATTTAGGTTCAATTCCTGTTGGAAGAATAATCTTTCTTGAGTAGAATTTCGCGATCTCGGCCGGCGGCGTTTATTAATTTGACTGTTTCAGAACAAAAAATCAGTGATACTAACTCAAACACGTGGATCTACTAAAATGACGTTTATATTAATAAATAAACAATTATGCATATAGTGTTAAAAGGTAGTATAATTATCAGTGAAAAAGCATTTACAGGTTTAAAAGATATATAAATAGTCACTATGGAGTAACGATTTCTATGTTCAGAAATCGATACTCCATAGTGACTATATATATATATATATATATATATATATATATATTGATTTCTCTTTTTGCTTTCTCATCTTTTTTACCCGCTCCCTTTTCCCCCCACTTTTTAATAACCTCTTACCTCGTACGAAAAGATTTCCGAAAATAAAAAGAAATTTTTAAAATTTTCTTTAAAAAACTACCTGCTGAGACATTGTTCTTTCAATGTCGAAACAAAATATACAATTTTGTTGTATATTGTAGTTTGTGCATGTTCTAAACTATAATTTATAATATATATATATATATATATATATATATATATATATATACTGTTAAATATAAGAGACAATGAATGTCTATTATCTTTAATCATGAGCCGTTCTAAACGTCGTATTTTGGCTTTAATTTCGGTTGAAAATAAAGACAAAAATTCTCTAACATTGAGATAATTTTTTACTAAGTTTGTTCTAAGCTTTCGGCTCCCATGAGCCATCTTCAGAGAGATTATTAAGACGGTAACACAATAGCATCCACCATCAGCGACGATTTTACTTTGTGTTGACATAAAACTCTGCTAGGCAACGGCAATAGTTACCAAAAATAACAAACACAGTTCGCAAATATGCAATGCAGTTCTATGACTATTGACGGTTGGTCTTTTTCTTTATTTATTATAAATACTACCATTATTTTAGCCTTTTTATCTACATATAAATGAGGCTTCTATAGTTTGTATTTTCTCAGAGTAAGTTGCGGATAGAGTTTAGTAGGTTTCTGTGTGTGTTTAAATGAGTCTGAATGGAACTCTGGTCAGGGAGGTGTAACGTGAGTCTCCTTGATAGTAGTGGTATTTCCAATATAATTATTCATGAATATAGTTTGATCGTGAAAGTAGTTCCTTAAGGGACGTGAATCCATAAATAGTATTGGTTCTCTATAAATTGGATCTTGCAGGTACGATATGCTATTGGCGATAAGGTTAGCTGTTTTGTTTCAGTTAGAACGTTTTTAGTGGTCGTGGGGGAAATCTATCCTGTTTATATTTAACATGTTTTTGATTTTTATAGAAGCTGTTAATGCTATTGTTTTACCTGTATTATTAGTGTTGTTTTTGGTTACCTTAGAAAGAAAAAAAGGCTAATTTGTCTGTCTATGAGGCAATTCGAAAAAAAAAGTTGTGTAAATACGTGTGTATCTATATTTTCAAGTGTGAGACAATAACCAAAGGAATTGCTATTCGTGTCTCAGTAAAAGCAGTTTTATATTGATTTTAAGTTTGGTAAGTATACAGTGGATATCGGCTCGGAACGAGAAACCGGGGAGCCGAGTTCGAATTCCAGTTGAATCCATTGTATTCACTTACGTGCAAATACCCTTGGGAAAGGTATTAATCCGTCTCTTCCTTCCAGTTATGGGTTAAATAGCAGGACAGATTGGGTTCTATAGCCTTGGTCGGCAATCAGTCTACCGCAGAAAGCAATGGCAACCTACTGCGGGATAATCTTCTGCCCAGTCAGTCATGTCTCTTTCGAGACATGATTGCCCAAGCGTGTATCGCGCATGGCGCTTAACTGACTGACTGAAGTTTTACCCGCTAGGACGACTATAGCTACATATTTTTGCAAACACATGTTTGCGCTTGTGCCAGAGTAAGTTTTAGTTTAGTAGATGCATATATTATAGTGAGTATGTGTGTGTCTACGTGCATATCTAGTTCTATGAGTATGTCGCTTAGTATTTGTGAGTATGCTTATTGATACATACAAGATACATATTCATTCATGTCTACAATATTCAGTCACTGCTAAAATATAGAAAACAGGGCACGAGTATCAATTAAAACTAAAGTAATAAAATTGACGGATTAAGAACAAACCCATTAATTCTTTGAAAAATTGCATTGCATGTACACTATATATTTTCTTTCACAAGGGTATACAGAGTTTTTCGATTTGTTATACGAGTGAGTTCAGCCATTATTGTATGTCACATGAGTATAACTTTTTCAAGCTAAGAAATATCCTCTTAATATTATTGAGTGATTGATTTCTTTTTTTTTTCGGTTCATCAACGTTTGGTAGTATATTTAAAGCTGAAATGTATTTTGGGATTGTGAGAATAATACGTTTTTTGTGAGTAAACATTGTATTAACAATTTCTTTAAGATAATAATGTTCAGATACAAGTCTTACTATCTTAACGCATAGATGCGGAACAGAAGAGGCGAAATCTTTATTTTTTCAAGGGTATTTGTGTGAATATAATGAACCCACCTGGAATTTAAACTCGGCTTTCTGACTTCTCATTCTGAACACTAATCCATTACACTACTCAGTCAGTTGAGTGCCATACTCGATACACGCTTGGGCGATTATGTCTCGAAAGAGACATGACTGACTGGACAGAAGGTTATCCCGCAGTAGATTGCCATTACTTTCTGCAGTAGACTGGTTGCCAGCCAAGGTTATAGAACCTAATCTGTCCTATTATTTAACTCATAACTGGAGGGAACAGACGGATTAATACCTTTCCCAAGGGTATTTGTGCGTAAGTGAATGCATAGAAATTCAAATGGAATTCGAACTCGGCTCCCCGATTTGTCGTTCCGAGTCGATATCCACTGCACCACAACGCACATCCAAGGTTATACTACTACAACATCCAAAATGACAACAATTTGTATTTCCAAACGGTCACCCAGCTAGGAACTGACCAGACTCGACGTTGTTTAACTTGGGTAATCGGACGAGAAGTAGTATTTCAACGGGATATGGCTGTAACGCACAATTTTTATTCTTCGAATGCAATAAGGTACTCTCACACATGCTCGCAACTAAATGAATTAAATTTTTTTCATATACATAAAAGAAAACAAAGTTGCAATCTATCAATGTGCATGTGCTGAACATGCACACAAAGACACTGCAATTCGTCTTATTATTATATATAGCTTGATATTTTAATGCACACTATATTCTTAATATATGCATTTTTAGAATACAATTTTAGAAACATTTTTACGCATATAAAATGATAAAAATAATGCTACATTTAGAGACGATAAGAAAAATATGTACCTATACATGCCTGATGTCAAATTTATGAGGCATGTCAATATTCTTGAATAAAATTGGATTTAATTGATATCGGTAACATCTGGAGTGTATATTTTCATTTATATTATAAATATGCAATATGAATTTTAACTTATAATATGAGTTTCGATGAGAAATATATAAACTTATTTATAAATGGAACTTTGTCTGTGTGTGTGTGTGTCTCTGTGTGTGTGACTCCGAAACGGCTGAACCGATTTTTTTGATAATTTACACATTGTACTATAAGCATCTGCGAGTGTTCTTAGCTAGGTTTTGTGTCGAGGTACCCCCGATAAATATCGAAAATCAATAATCGAAAAAATCGGGTTATAGAAGGAGTGGTTCGATTTTAATCAAATTTGATACACTCATAGACAAATACATAAGAAACGATAATCAGAAGTTTCAAGGTTGCAGTTCTTACAATAGTGCAGAAAATCGATAATATATATATATATATATATATATATATATATATATATATATATATATACGACACGAACTAAATCTAAAAGTGAGCCAAAAGCAGACCGCGGTTTCACTCGCCGGATCGTCAGGACAAGGCTGACAAATTAGACAGAAACAGCAAATTAAATAGACTGATTAGGAGATACCAAACCAAAAACAAGGGTAAAACAAACTTTATTGATGACAACAGTGAAAAAAAAAAGAAATTAAAGTAAGCAACCTAAGAGCTAAATTAAAGTAAGTGATTTTTGAAATATATATATATATATATATATATATATATATATATATATATATATATATATAAAAGGCAAGATGTTTGTGTGTATGTCTGTTTATCTGTCTGTATGTCCTTTATACAAATCCACAATTTTATCCGATTTTCATCAAACTTCACAAATATTCCTTAGGCTGTGTCTGAGCTCCAGGACCATGGATTGGTTTTAAAGCTTTCATTACACCCGAGCAACGCCGGGCTATACTGCTAGTTTACAATAACTGATTCGGTGGTGAGAAGTTTTAATATGCAAAGGTTGTTCCTTTTACAGTAAATAAATAAGTATAATAGTATAGATGGTAATATGTATTTTTTTAATTTCAAAGATTGTGATGAGTTTTCAGAAAAATATAAACTCCAAATAGAATAAAGATATTGTAAAATTATTGAGTTGAAAATTGCGACAAAATTAAACAGAATTCACAGAACGATAAGAAAAATGATGACAAGCAGATATATATAAATATAATTTATAACAAAAAAGATTTTTGAGCCAAAATTAAAATAGTGGCAAGCAGGAAAAAGTAACATTTGAAAAATCTAGTGTAGCGAATGTATATAAGAGAGGTGTAAAATGTCAAGGACTACGACAAAAGGCTTGAGGGCAAGCAAAGTTCACTTTAAGTGAACTTCATTAAGGTTTGTTTTTTGTTTTGCGATCATATCAACTCTCTTGGGTTATTTAATACTGAAGTTCGAACTTTTATTCAATAATATCGTAGAAAATTTGAAATTTTGGTTTAGTTTGGTTTATTTTGTTTTCCGATTTATCAACCTCAATAGGTTATTTAATTCCGACAAAATGTTTGGGATAGGTTTGTATGAATAGAATATATATTCTTTAAAAGAAATCAGTTTGTAGATCAGGTTTCATTGATCTATTTTTATAAAAGGATTTTTGTTGAGAGCCAAATGTATTTCTGTGAATATTTATTTTCAAAAAATGTATTGCCAGAATTTTTACTATAAAATCTATTTTAATGCTTTCATAGTGTATTGAACCCACTTTGGGAGTTAACTATTTGCCCATCGCTGGGACCCTAACAGGTGCTACCACTCCAGATCAGGATGCACCTACGAACAACAACAATTAAGAGGTGATTCCACCAATCACCTCCCAGTCACAGGCCTGGCTGCAGGATGCAGTTTATCTTTGTACCCAGGACCAATTTCAAGGGAAGCATGTAAGTTGGCTGAAGAAATACATGAAAAGTGATTTATCAGTAATAATTCCTAATGATGAATGTATGGCTACATTGAATAGACCTGATGCCTGATGTCTTTAGAAATAGTCACCCAATTCGACTTACAAGATAATTTCAGGGAGGTGTAATAATGTTTGGGGCTGGTACTGTAAGCAGAGAAATTATAGAACACTTTTAAATTTATGATGATGTAAGGGCAAATGCTGAAAATTAATGCAAGTTATTGGACAATACATGATTAGTGATATAACTTACAACCAAGAAGCCTTTAAGCTAAAGAATATATTCATGCAATACGTTTAATTTTTACATTCTGAAAAACTGACTCTTGTAAACTTTACCCCCAAATTTTCAAAGGCACTAAATTAATGCAATGGCTCACAGCGTCTAAAGATATTAACCAAATAGAAAATATGTCTCCATCATTAAAAGAGTTGTATATAAGACTGGAAAACAATATTCAAGCAGAATATCTCTGCTAAGTAATAAAACGGACTCAAATATTGTTAGAGGCGAAATAGGCAAACAATGAACAAAATCAGTGATTGGAAGACTGGTGAAGGCTATAGAATGTGAAGGTGCCCATATTATGATGTAAAATAATAAATAAATAATTCATTCAACTATATGGAATACTGACATGATCATACACACATACATATATTTACGTTTATATATGCCTTTTTTAGCCCATATATTTTGGATTTATTTATAAATACGTGCGCGCGCACACACACACACACAAACACACACACACACACGCATATATATATATATATATATATATATATATATATATATATATATATATATATATAGCATTTCATTAGTGGACGCAAAATTTTAAACTAACAGAAAAAATTAGTATCAACATTTTTAATAAAGATATTATAAGGTTTATTTCACACGGTTTATTTTTCATATAAATATGTCTTGAAATTTTACAATCAGCTTTTGATTAATGTCAGTTTTAATGAGAAACGATTGAGCTGCATGAAAAAATTCAACCTAGTTTATACAAGAATCTTCCAGAAAGTTGACCATGAAATAAATAAAAAATACTTACTTTTTTCCATCGGCTCATTAGAAGTAGTTCACTTGTTGGTTGCTTTCCCACTGACTGAAAAAAATGCTCCTAACATAAGTCCGTACTTCATTTTATTCTCTATCGCTCTTTAGATTTGGAAAAAATCGCATTTGTATTTGCGCCCTTGTTAGATACCTATCCTAGTTTGATCCATTTTTGGGGTTTTGTGAGTGAGGCCCTGTGCTAGATTAATAAGTTTTCATATGTATTGAGAAAGGCACGGACAAATCTGGGCAAAGACATGGTTATCACATTTCATTCGTAGTTGACTGCAAGTAAGTTTGATTCTCGCTAAATACCTAATTATACTGGCCTTATGCCATCATCCCACGACTGCAGATATATGTACACACCTACTGGGCAAGTGCAAGTTTTACAAACACACTCACAAATATTGCAATGTGTATAGATATTCGTCTTCACACACACACACACACACACACACACACACACACACACACACACACACATATATAATATATATATAC